>JBBMJM010000011.1:3284013-3296712 GCA_037832705.1 Centriscus cristatus | reverse complement strand
TGTGTGTGTGTGTGTGTGTGTGTGTGTGTGTGTGTGTGTGTGTGTGTGTGTGTGTGTGTGTGTGTGTGTGTTCTGAAATACAAAATTATGTTTGAAGGTGTTTGCCTTTGCAATGTGGCACCAAGTAACATGAAGGCTTCTGTGCAGCTGTGTGAGGGGATTAGATAGTGAAGATGGATTTTCTGTAGTGAAAGAATGCCAGTGGCAGTTCCGAAAAGTTCCTGTTGTTGTTGCTATTTTGATCTGCACACATTGGTGCCGCCCCTTGAGTTGAAGTTGCTTGTTGACAGAACCTGCATCTTTCTCGAAAGTGGCTCTTGGTTTACATGTGTACTGCATGAAAAAACACACATAAACCGCCCGGCTCTATGCATTTGACCGACTTTAGTTTGAAGTGAATCTTCACTGTTTGCTGTCCCCTGTCAGATCGAGGAGGAAATGCTCTCGCTGCAGAATGAACGCTCTGAGCGGATCCGAACACTGCTGGAGCGACAGGCTCACGAGATCGAGGCCTTTGACTCGGAGAGCATGCGCCTTGGCTTCAGCAACATGGCGCTGACCGGCATCCCAGCTGAGGCCTTCAACCAGGGCTACCCCACCCCCAGCCCCTCCTCCGGCTCCAGCGGCTGGCCGTCACGCCCAGTGCCCCGTTCAGGAAGCCACTGGAGCCACAGCGTGCAGAACTCAGTGGCGACCCCGTCCTGGCGCACTCAGAACCATCGGGGTGGAGGAGGAGGAGGAGGAGGAGGAGGCGGGTTTATCCGGACCGAGTCCATCACTTCCTCACACGGCTTCGCCAGAGACAGTGACATAAACAAGAGCAGCAGGGCCCACTCCTCCTCCTCCTCCTCCTCCTCTTCCTCCTCCCACCACCAACAGCACTACCTCCCCCAGCACTACCAGCACCATCAGAGCACCCCGCACCTCTACCGCGACGCCCAGGACCGCGACAGCAGGGAGGGTCGGGAGCGCGAGCGCGCCCGGGAGTGGGTGGGAGGTGGTGGCAGCCACCACTACTCCCATCACTCACAGGGTCTCCACCACCATCACCACCACCACCTGTCCTCCCACGTCTCCTCCCAGTCTCTGGCCATGCTGCCGCCCCCACCTCCTCCCCCACCCATTTCCCTCTCCTCCTCTCCTCCTTCCTCCGCCTCTTCGTCTTCGTCGTCTCAAGGAGGTTACGGCGGCCTCAGCGTTAGAGGCCCCAGCCTGATGGCCCTCAGGAATAGCCCCCAGCCTCTGCGCCGGACCGCCTCTGGGGGGCCGGGGGGTGGCGGCAGTGACGGAGGGCTCAGTCGGAGCACATCGGTCACTTCTCACATTTCTAACGGCTCCCAGCTCTCTTACTCGTGAGGTGGCGCTCGTCTCTCTGTTACCACGGAGATGAGAGGCTTCATCCTCTGATGGAAAGGTCGCGACCATTAATGAAACAACAACTCCCGTGTTCTCGTCACACATCCTAACAGTTCCTGGTGCCTAGGAGTCTTTGTTGGTCACCACAAAACAGTTCAGGCTTGAACAAATAAAACAACCGAGGCTGGAATCAAAAGCAGACGCCACAGTCGACTGACGTATTGCGAAACATTCAGTAACTCTGAATCTGTTGCTCAGAACTGACGTGAGACGCTTCCACCCGTCGGTTGGAGCGCTGCGTCGTTCAAGTGTTTGTTGTCCGAGCAGGTTTTTTACATTGAGCGGTGTTCTCAGCGAACACGCGTGGGGCTTCCTGTCGGTTCGCGGTGCTTTTAACTAAACACTGTAACTGTGTAAATAACGGCCAATTGTAAACCCACTTTTTGACCCCTTTTTACTGTTGGAGGGGCACCAGGGTTTACCGTGGGAACATTTACTTGTCGAGATAAGAATCTGTGTGGGACAATAAAACTAAACACTGCCATCGACCCCAAGGAACACATCCACTGCCCTTTAAAGTCTAAGTAAAGCCACATGCCAATGTTTTGGGCGTCACCAGCCCAGAAGAGGTGTTGAGCGAATGCAGCGCAGCCCGGAGAAATTATATGTAGCTGTAAATCAGATGAGTGATTTCTGTCATGAAACGAAGCTGACAAGTGTTGCATCTTACATTGGTTAAAGGAACCGTCCAGTTTTATTTCACGTTCAAACTTGTTCTCTTTTTTTTTTTTTTCTAAAATTCTTCATCCGAGTGTGACTATGCTCAGAGGTCGTTATTCGGGTCAAATGCAGAAGACCCATCCGACTTCATCTACTGCGAAATGTCACAGTGTAACCATAGTAACCACAGACACCAAACAGCTGCAACATTGAATTATTTATAGAACATCGTTTTAAAATGTGTCCATTTGAAAATGTAGTTGTGCTGATGGTTCAAAACACTTTAGCCCAAGTGAAGCATCGCAACGTTTTTTAGACCCCAAAATTATGCCATAACAAATAAACATTGCAGTTTCCTGATGCCACCTCCACCAGATTCTGAGCCACTAAGAATCATTTGTTTTAACTATTTTATCATTTTATTGGAGACTTGCACAGACAGATGCACAGAGATGACGTCCTGAGCATCTCGGCTTCCCGGTGAAAACCTCCCAGAATGTCGGAGTGCTTCATTAAAATCTCTGTGTGAAAAGTGGCACGCCGTCTGCCTCTGTAGATAAGATGTACATGTGCATGAGTTGTGTACAGGCATTTGTACAACAACATGCACAGCATATTTATAGAATTGCGTATAAATGTAAGGCACCTGCACACATGTAGCAGGTAAACTGAAGATTGTTCACTGTCAAACACTTTGACTTGCATTGTACTTACAAGTGTACATAGCAGCACTAATGTGGAGACTGTGTGCGAGTGATAATGATAGTTTGTCATGTGACTTCTACAGTTTGTAATTGATGCAGACAAATAGATGCTGTCATTATGACTACAACTACTGCAGTTGGAATATTTATGTTGTGTGCTTTTTTAAAAAATGTAATTGCCAATTTTGACCACTAGGTGGGAATAAGCGCAATGTTACTGTAATAGAGCTATAAAATATTAACGTGTAATAAGGAGGGTAAAAGGACTATCTTTCCCAGCATTCCTGGCAAGGTCTCAGGGTAGGAGTCTACTAGGCAGGGGCTGCATTCACGTCTTTTTAGTTTTACTATTTGTCTTGAGCCAGTATTACTGTGTGCAGCAAACATTTCCACATTGTGTCACTACATTCTGTGCCATTTTTTTTATTTTATTTTTCTTTAACCCGCCAAGAGGTAAACACTGTAACCTGCAAAATGTCTTTTTTCCCCTTCTTCTTATTCTTAATCAAGCACCTCACCATTTTATTTTGCAAAGTCCAAATGGGTAGAACTTAATCATCATCCAATCATGTACTCCAGCTAGTCATGTGACCGTCTGTCGCCGCTGCAGGGAACTGATCTCTGTGATGTGATGCTGTCATTAGTTGTCATGTCTACCTCATTTGCACTGATAGTAAAAGAATGTTCGGGTGGAACAAAAACATTTCTTGTATGCAAAGTTCAACTTTTGTAAAAAAAAACAACAAAAAAAGTTCCCATATTTGTGCAAATGTTTGAGTGAGACCTTTGGGAGGCAGAGTGGGGTGGCACCGTTGATATCGTCATGGAAACTGTTTCCATGTTGAGTTTCCCTCCACTACACGGCGCTAAAACGACCTGCTGGACTTAAATCCCATGTGTTGCCTCTGAAAGACTTTTCAGTAGGAATCCAATGAACGAACGGTTTCTCCTCGTCCTCTTCGCCTCGACAGCCATGAGATTTTGTGATGCCAATTTTTTTTTTTTCTTGAAATGTTTCATTCTATGTCTCAGTGCTGAACATTCCTTGTTTTATTTCTGATTGTGAATCTCGCATGAACGTGAAGGAGCAGTCTGTAGGATTTCAAGACAACACTTGTCTTGTTGTAAACCGATGAAAACAGGATGTTTCACTGTCATGCGAGTTATTCTGCAGACTGCTCCTTTACCTCTGAATTACCTCCCAAGCTTGTAACAGCGAGTCGTGCTGTTTCACAGGTTCCACTCGGGATCTCTGTGTTGGATTTCTCTGGTTTAGAACACGTCCTGACAAGCTGATTGCATGATTGTGGTCGGTGCAGTCGATCCATTAACAATGATTCCGATTCCTGTTCTACCTGTGTGTCCAGCACAGTGAAACACCGTGCACAACAAAACCTGCATTCAGCCATCAGTCTGACACAAGAACCTGTGTCAAGTTCTCTGCATATGTTGCTTTAGCGAAGGCAGCAATCATCATCATCATCCTCGTTATTAGTATTTGGACAGATTGAACAAAAACAAATGTTCTCCTTTTAGAAGCAGAAATGATTTTTCCAACAGCTGATCTGTGAATGTGATGAGAAGCAGATTTTGCAGATTGAGTGGGTAATTTGCCCCAGAGGCATTGTCTTCACAGCGGGGAAAAAAACCCCAAAAGATCCCAAATGTCTCAGAAACAGGCTGTTTGTAGTGAAGCAGAGCCATTGATCATGATGATGATGATGATGGAGTAAATTCATTGTGTTACACAGTGGTTGGATGTTTGTCGGATGTCGGCTGGATCATGAAACAAGCTGGGTTTTAAACATGTTCAATGCAGAATAGGTGACGAGTTGTACAGAATCAAAATAATTTTGGAGAAATAAAAACAACAGAAATGTCTGTTTTTAACTTTTTATTGGCAGTTGCACAACATAACGTCACAACTTTTTCTTCTACTTGCATCAATGGAATTTGCAGTTTGGTTTTAAAATTCGTACGTTTCACTCTAGAATTTGCAATTCCTATTTTGTCCTCAGACTTGAATACTTTTCTTCTACTGTGTTCGAATGTTCTTCATTCCAGAAATAACGTTGATAATAAACGTGGCGTGTAGAAGCTCGTTTCTACCAAAAGAGCTCCTGAGGACTAATTTCATTTAGTGATGGTGAATCTGAAGGAGTCTTGTCTAAGACTCCTTAAAGGACTTACAAGACTCGTTAAAGGGGATGTGGCTCGCAGATAAACAGTGACGTCACAACTGAGCGACGTCCGGAACACGTATCTGGCAAGATTTTTGTCACAAGAATAAAAGTACGAGATTTATCTTTAATTTGGATATTGCACTAAAGTTGGGGGGGGGGGGGGGTCAAGGGGGTATTGGTTGTACGTGTAATATATCACTTCTTGCATTAATATGTCTATGTGACATGTGATAGTCACTACACATTAAGGTTTAATCGCCAAACCAAATAGTTTTTGCTTTTAATTTGAAAAGAAACCAGAAGTGACCTCCGAACGAACGAACGAACCGCTGCTGTTGCACGGAGAAGAGGTTACGCAGGCTAGGTTCGACTGGTCTGTTGGGGTTCTGGGTAATAACACCGCTGATCAGACACCAGTCAAATCACAAAGATGACGGAAAACATCTTCCTCTTCGTTCCGAACATAATCGGTATGTTTTTCCCTTTGTCGCTTCGCGCGAACATATAGCATCCATTAGCTTAGCATCCGTCGATAGATGCTGCGAGTAGAAAGTCAAACTCCGTTCAAGCAGAGGGACAAATCCCATGGATTCTCTGCTCATTTATCCTTCATAAATATGTATCTTTAGTAAATGTCCACATCCATGAAGCGAAGTGACTCGTTCGTCCAGCGTGAGGCGCGGAAACGGCTCGGTTCTTGCAGCTGGCCCCAGCATCCAGGTGTTGGTTTCATGTCCCGTCGTCCCCCGCAGGTTACGCTCGGATCGTGTTGGCCCTGGTGTCCTTTTACCTGATGCCCTGCTGCCCGTGGCCCGCCGTCTTCTGCTACCTACTCAGCGCCCTACTGGACAGCTTCGACGGACACGCTGCTCGGGCGCTCAACCAAAGTAAGGGACCCGCTGTTTCCTACTGCGACCTCAAATCTCACGGCCCCGTGAGAGGAAGCAGGAGTTATTAAGTGTAATCTCACGAGAACTGAGCCAAAAGAACAAGGTTGGCTTGTCTGATTGGTTGACTGTCAGTCAGAAATGTAAGAAACTGATAATAACTAACTAATAAAAACTAATAATTTGTCTTGTGCAAGGAAGGTACCAGGCATAGAACATCGAATAAAATATTTAAAAAATTTAAAAACAAAGATATAAAACAGTGTACACAATAATACAAACGAGTTTAAAATATGGCAATAAATAAACGATGAATGAGAATGTAACTGCAGAATACACACAACAAATAGCATCGATATCTTAAACACAACTAAAGAATAACAGCAGATGCACACTGTCAGTTCTGTATTGCCGTAGCATATTTCTACGTGACAGCAACACGTGCTCACTATTTTAAGTATTCAGTTGGACGTTGATACAGTGAAGTGAAGTGAAATGAAATGATGTTCAATTACCAGATGACCCTCACAGAGACCCTCTCACAGCATCTTTTTTCTTCATACACAAATTCTCCCTCAAACACAATTCTTTTGCATTGTTCATGTTTCCTTCCAGGCACCAGGTTTGGAGCCATGTTGGACATGCTGACGGACCGCTGCGCCACCATGTGTCTGCTGGTGAACCTGTCGCTGCTCTATCCATCCTACACCTTCCTGTTCCAGGTCAGCATGTGTCTGGACATCGCCAGCCACTGGTTGCACCTGCACAGGTACGTCTTCACTCCACCAGCAGTCACAGATATCCTGCCTCAATGGGACAGCGCCATCATCAGTCTTTGAATCTGCCGTTGACTCAGCTGTTAAATCAATCTCCTGCAGCTCAACGGTAAAAGGGAACACCAGTCACAAGAGCATTGACCTTTCAGGCAACCCCATCCTCAGGGTCTACTACACATCAAAGGTGAGACCTCTGGTCAATCACGATGGTCTGTAAATTATTTTTGGTCCAATGAAAGTGGTTTCAAGTTCAAAGTCAGCCTTATTGTCTCATACACAGAATGAAAATGTCATTTATTTCTGTCCCTCGATGTGCAATAATTATACATTCATTCATTCACCCTCTCCCGCTTGCTCCGGTTACGGGTTGCGGTTGTGCTGGAGCCCATCGCAGCTGTCAACGGGTGAACGGCAGCTTACACTGAAAACAACAGAATAAAATAAATGTAAAAAGGAAATAGAACTAAATAAACAATAATAACACACAGTTATTCCCACCGGACATTTGGACTCATTACTCAGGTGAATGTTGACGGTTCATTTCGTTCCTTTCAGTATTATCACAAGCATCCAGGCTGCTCACCTGTCCTGAATGAATCCTTCATCGCTGAAGGTACCAACGTGACGATCGATCAATTGAATGTCGTTTGTGTGCAGCCGGTGCTCTTCGTCATGTGTGCGGGCAACGAGCTCTTCTTCTGTCTGCTCTACCTTCTCTATCACATTGAGGAACCTGCAGGTACAACTGTCGTTGTCACACACGTTGTAGAATCATGTCTGTCACGTTTTCAAGGTCAAGCGTGAAAAATGACATATTTGTTAGCAGTAGATATAAAGCTGTGTGTGTGTGTGTGTGTTTGTGTGTGTGTGCGCGTGTGCGCTCTGCAGCGTGGCTCTACTGGCTGCAGGGACTCTGTGCGATCATCTGCCTGCTGAAGTCGGGTATTAGCCTGCTGCACCTCATCGTTGCCTCTCAGAACATGGGTGCCCTGGACGCCGCAGAGAGAGAGAACTCCAGGAAGAAGCAGTGAGGGCACCAAACACACCTTTTTTTAAAATTTATTTGGTTGTTTTTTGTTTCTATGTGCAATTTCAAGTGTGTGGACTTAAACTTTAGGTGACAAATACAGAACATACATAAAAAGTTCATATGATATTACTGTACACATTCCTAAGTCAGTAAAGTTGGGAGCGGTTGTCAATCCTGAGGTCACTTGTGCTTTGCGTAGTATAAAAAACACGATATGATTGTGATTTAAAAAATGACTGATTCTGTTTAATTGGTGAAAATCACAATGCGCTGAAATAGTATTGACCTCATTGTCTTTGAATGTATTATATTACAGGACATGTTGTATCTGTGAGAGTATTAATTTAAACTGTTATTGACATGAACATTTTGCAGCACTGGTAATTCATTGGTTCATTTAATGTAAAAGAGGTGATGAAATAAACAAGATGAAAGACTCTTGTTTGTTATTTCAGCTTGAATTGTGCTGTTCTGGCAGCCTTGTCAAACTTGTGGTATGTGGTGGGTATGTTTCTTAAATAAAGTTTGTAAGTATTTCAGTAACCTGCTTGTGATTGACACCTTATGTAACGGAACAACAGCAATGTATGTGCAATTTATTACACATCTACAGACATATCGACATAAACCGGCACTTTAAACCTTATAAAACCCGATTTCATAGTGTTATGTTACACATGCTGTTTTATTTCGTTTCCTGTATCAATACAACTTTACCTCTAGGAGTTGTACATCTTATATTTGGTGAATATTTCACCAAATATAATCAGCCGCATTCCCCTAATCGACACAGCCGAGGAAAGATATACTTTCCACTACTTTCTGCTAAATCAAAGACGAATGAAAAGAATCCGAAATGGGGGGTTTTATAGGCAGTATGGGCAAACGCTCACGGGCGAGAGCGCGTTAAATTCCAGGATTTGTGAATGGAGTTCGGTGCGCGCTCCGTCAGCCGTGTCGAGGTTTGATCCCGCTGTTGCACTTGCGCGCATCGTCACCTTTAAGATGCGAAGGGACGAAGCCTTATTTTAACTAAACCCGACACCATTTTAGCCGAGAGTTCGGCGCTGGCTGGTGGATTGTTTTGCATTTTTTGTTGGACGAACGAGTGGATTCCATGCTGAACGGCGGGTCGACGCCGCAGGACTCAGTTGTCAAGTCGATCCTGCAAATGTCGGATTACATTATATGTCGGGAGACGATCCGGGGTCCGTGAGGAGGGTGCTGCGCTCACGAAATACTTTCCCTTTAAAGCAGAGAGGGACAGAGGGGGCGAAGAGGAGATAAAAAAAGAAAGGGAAGAAACACGGTGAGGGAGGGAGGGCGAGCGGGACACGATTTGAAAAAAAGAGAAAGATGTCATCCTGCCGAATGAAACACCGAGGCGGAGCCACGGACCACAGCCGACCGGGAGCTCTCTAGCTCGGGGATGTGTTGTACGCAACGCCGAGGCTTGGGACGCGACGCTGCGGCCTTTTCGGAGCTATCGCAAATAAATGACCCCTACTGACGATTATTAGCATGTTTACATCCTATTCAAAAATACCTATTAGTGCATGCCTTCTTTTTTAATCATTTTTTTCTAAAGTAGACACAAGATATTCATATTAAACGTACCATTAAACAAGCATGTTACCAACCATTTTGTCGCAATTACAAAACCATCTTGCCTGTTTATCGCCATATTAACGCCCAACCATCGGGTGCGACCCGGAGCTTAATATCGTCCAGTATTGTGACACATTTCCATGAATTAAGCGGAAACCCGGAGAGGAGCCGTACAGGCCTCGTTTTTTTGTTTTCATAGCGGCGGCTGAGCGCTTCTCTCCGGCTCCGGTGCCCTCCTCCCTCCCCTGTTAGCGCCCGACCGGGCAGCTGGAAGTCGGCCGGAGTTTCAGGATGGACACCTGGAGCAACTTCCTCTTTCAGGTAGGTACCAACCCGCTGTCTGGGCTGCTGTGTTCGCTTTGGAAGAAAAATCAGGCGGGTTGAACACTTTGAACGGTTGTTGGAGGGGGAGGGGAAGACTGGGAGGTCACAGGGGGGTCAGGGGGATATGGGTCTGCCCCTCCTGGGCACCTCCCGGCCCCTGCTGGGATCTGGTTCACTTCAGTCCCGCTGGAGCCTTTTCACAACACGTCTGTCTGCACATATATTTATTCACTGCTCCATGACCCCCTTTTTAGTCTCTTGTAGCTCTCACAAGAAGATATTCTGCACATTCTGCATCTTCTTCTTGTCCCCAGTTTAATATCGTGTTTTCTCAAACACCATCACTCGCCATGCACCATAAAGAATCTTCTACCTGTGCATTTCACCTGTTGCACTTAAACATGCGTGTCAGCGCTGAGGAGATTTCCTTCACATCCAGTTGTGTCTTCACATGTTGCTGTTTTTGAATCTCTCGAACAGACGACGTCGTCTCAGAGCCAACCAGAGACGTCTCTGCAGGCCGAGCTGCTCCCGGAGCTGACTGGCTCCGATGAGGGCCCCCCCGCAGAGCACATAGTGACGCCACCGTCCACCGTCGACACTGCTGCTTTAAACGAGGAACCTGTACCTGGTGAGGGACGGGGTCACGCAGGGTTGACTGGCTCGGGTCTGACGCTGCAAGAAACTGACCCCTAGAAAGTATTTGTGGCAGTAATTCTAGAACACGTTTTCTTCCTGCGTTTACCATAAACATCATTTCTGGAAAAGTTACATCCCTTGATTTTTTTTTTTTTTTTTAATGTATTTTTCATGACTTTGCTGAAAGATGATGGTGCCATTTCGCCCTCCTCTGTGTCTGCCAGTCAAACCACTCACCAAGCCGAGCCGGCCCGGCCACATCTGTGCCACCTGCAACAAGGAGTTCAAGAACAGCTACAACCTGAGGCGGCACCAGTCAGTGCACACGGGCATCAAGATGAAGGACCGCATAGCCCGAGAGAAGGAGGACGGAGGAAAGGGACGGATGGAGAAGCAGACGGTCCCTCTGTCCCTCCTCCACCTCACGCTGCCACCCCAGCCGCCCACTTCTTCCCTCCCTCCCCCAGCGGCTCAGACCGCTCCAGACACCCTCCCCCAGCCTGGTCAGCACGCCAGCCAAGAGAGCCAGTCTATCTCTGTGTCCATCGCCCCGGCAACTGTAACCATGGCTGCCCCACAGCAACCCATCCAGGCAGCTGTTGTTGTAGTGGGCTCCATAGAGCAGGTGGGTTTTCTGGAGACGTGACAACGAATGTCGGCAGCAGGAAGGCAGAGGTTGTTTGTCCCACTTAATTATGTCCTTCTGTGACAGCATCAGAAATACCACCAGCGGCGCAGATGTTTCTCGGTCTAGCTGTTTGTGCGGCATGATGATCCACATTAGCTTTTCCGCATCTCAAGCTCAAACGGTGTTCCGCCCCCTATCCTGGACACCTTACCTGAACGGGGCAGCAAAAACTGATGAGTTTTCCCCTGCGGACGCGTTCCAGCCCTGGTCCCTCCAGGTTCAGTGACATCTGTCCAGAGTGAACCACCACACTACTCTGCTTCCAAACAACTAACCTGCATCACAGAAACACTCTGCAGTATTAACATCTAACATGTTGAACTCTCATGACGAAAATTAAAAACAACACGTAGAAATTCATTGGACATTTTCTCACTTGTGCTCAACAGAATCCCATACCTACTCCAAATACCAACTCCAACCAGGCGAGGAAGAACCACGCCTGTGAGGCTTGTGGGAAAGCCTTCAGAGACGTCTACCACCTCAACCGCCACCGCTTGTCGCACTCAGACGAGAAGCCATACTCCTGTCCCATCTGCCAGCAGCGCTTCAAGAGGAAAGACAGGATGAGCTACCACGTGCGCTCGCACCAAGGCGGCGTGGAGAAGCCTTACGTCTGTCCTCACTGCGCCAAAGCATTCTCCAGGTATGATTTGGACTGAAATGATTAAATATTAAATTGTCTTTGACCCGTGCACCATGGAAATGGACAAGCAGTCTTTGTCACCAGCAGAGGGCAGCACAATCACACATGTGATGAAGGAAACGCAATTATCCAGTTGATTGTTTTGTGTGATTTTTTTTTTTTGTTTGTTCCTGTTTTCAGACCAGACCATCTCAACAGTCACGTCAGACAGGTGCACTCTACAGAGCGACCATTCAAGTGCACGGTAATTTTGAATTTTGAATAATATTGACAAAGAAGCACTTAATGATGATGTCGGTCACATTTTTTCACACTTCTTTCTCACTTCTGTGATTCTCAAACCTGAACCTGCTGCCTGCCTGCAGACGTGCACATCAGCCTTCGCCACACGGGATCGTCTCCGTGCTCATTTGATTCGCCACGAGGAGAAGGTCCCGTGTCACATCTGTGGGAAGCTGCTGTCTGCTGCCTACATCACAGACCACATGAGGGTCCACAACCAATCACAGCACCACGCCTGCCACCTCTGCAACCGCAGTGAGTCACTCCGACAAACACGACGCCCGTCACTGTGACCGTCTGTGAATCAGTTTCATCTGAGCCAGTGGGTCACACATTTATTCAGTCTCACACAGGACGCCGCATTGTGATGGATCAAAGCAAACAATGTCACACATGACATGTCACAAATGATGTTGTAGCGACTAGTATCCTGAAAAAAGGAAACAGAGTCGCTGAGAGGCTGAGGTTATTGTAGCGTTCTCAAAATACAGAAAACAAATTGAACCACAGCAATCAAGCAAACGTATTGGATGTCTTATTTGTAACACATAGTGATATATAGTTATATATGTATGTATACAGTGGATCCCATATAGTTACTATGTCATAGGTTGGAAAAATCTGTTCTCACGCAAGTTCTTATGTGAAACCAACACACACACACACTACTCCGCGGCGTTCCCCATGAACCTACGGCAAAACAATATTGAGAACAAATGCAACATTTCTGCGTGTACGAGTCATTGAAACGGAAACAATCGCCTTGTTAGAACACAGAGTATACTGATAGATGACGGCTGCTTGGATCCAAGTTCCAGGTTGGTTATCCCAGAAAAAGTGGACATTCTGATATCAT
>JBBMJM010000011.1:3238948-3250689 GCA_037832705.1 Centriscus cristatus | reverse complement strand
TACAGTGTGGAAGATTAAAATGAAAAAAGAAAATTAATGATAATGCGGCTTTATTCATAGAACACCTTTCATCCATTGTACATTGGGTTGCAATGCAACTTATGGTTTAAAATAATAGATCCAGAGATTAGAACACATTGAATAATTAAGGACAAAATTAAAAAAAAAAAAAGTTTACCTGAAATAATGTCAGTGACATTCAAGCAGCTGTTCTGCAGAAGCAGTGCTGGAGAAAAGTCCACCAAGCAACCAGGCACTTTGCTTTCATGCCTCCTGGGCCCAGAACAATTTACACGCTAATCACACGTCTGATGCTCGGTCACTTGGCAGGAAGAATCTTTTTTTGTTTGTTTTTTGTTTTGTTTTGTTTTGGTTTTGGTTCTTTCTACACCATTCAACTACTGACAATGCAACACATCATTCTGGATTCAAAGGTATGTCTCAGTATTTTCCCCTTCTTAGTCTACACCGAAGACTTCTGCTCCTGCCATCTTGAGATGGCTTCCGGTGACTCCTCCAATGCTGGACCTCAGAGCTTCACCACACCGTGCAGCAACGGCCATCTGGGCTTATCATCAGCAACATGCTGGTGGTGTTGGTGGACCAGAGGAGAATGCAGACTCATATATCCATATCATGCCATTCTACAATACCAAATACTGCAGCGGATCAGTGTAGAATATTTCTTTTTCCTGCTGTTCAAACATCTGCAAACATTCCCCCGAAACAACCTCTCGTTCGCACGAAAAAGCCATAAATGACTCGGTGTCCAATGGAGCGAGAGACTGTTAAAACCCATCCAGCTGTGTGTTTTGTGGCCGCCGGATTTACATCCTGCGCATGATGACGCGCCACGGTGCGCGGTGCGGTGCGGTGCGGTGCGGTACGCGCCGCGCGGATTGCAGCGGCAGCGGCAGGAAGTATGTTATTGAAACGGCGGTAGAGGAGGGAGCCGAGAGTCGAAAGTCGGTTGTTGAGCAGGAGGACCATAACCATGCCCAATCCGTGAAACGCGCACATCGTGCTGCTCCACACTGTGCACAGTTGAGGTCGCGGGAAGCGGAGGCCAGCCGAGGGGTAAGTTTGCAGCGTCGAACGGCTGGAAACGAGGTTTTCCTTCGACGGGGCCGCGGTGTGTTCATGGAGATCTTTGTGTAGCTCCGGGCTAGCCGCGGAATGCTAGCAGGCAGGCTGGCTGATTGGAGCTTGATATTGCGTGGTTGTGTTCATATTGCGATAGGACCAAGCCAAACATCGCTCTCGTTCATTATGTGTGTGTTGCTGGTGCGTTTTCGTTGCTTTGAACTTCCCTTTCACCCCTTTCTTTCATTGTACGGGGGATGCTAAGTAGCCCACTCGGATGCTAACATTAGCCTTCTGCGTTTCGCCGTATTTCAACAGAAAATAAAAATGGAAAACCCCAGTGGACTTTCATTGCGTGTATCTTCGATGTGCTTCCGGTAACAAGTCGTCCAGCCCCTCGGTTGTGACCGGTGAGCTCGCAGGGATGTGTGCGGAGCTTGAAGGCGAGGCTAGCCCCGCTAGCAGGGGGAAAATGGCTCGCTGCTCGAAAGCCATTTTCCGATGGAAATGGGGTCTCAGTGAAAGTGAGCTGATGGCTGTAGGTGTTGTCCTCGCCCCTGTCGGCGGCGTCGGGACGGAAATCAACGCTGCAGATTTCAACTTGTTTTGCAGTCTTAACCCAGCCGGCCCGGCTCCCCGGCCCCGAATACAAGCAGGGGAAAGTGAAATGTGAAAGGAAATGTCAGCAGCGAAGACGCTTTAGTCCCGACACATTCCTGCAGGAAGTGAACCGAACCGGGGAGACACGGGCCAAGGTCAGCGAGCCGCGGCGCGAGCCGCTCCACGGCCGCCCGGGCTCTGCTCTTCACGGGTCTGGAAGCGGAGGCGGTTTCATGAAGCGTTTTTCCTCCTCCTTGTTTTTTTTTGAAGGTTGTGTTGTATATGTCCGAGCAGACCCGGTTCACTGACTTAACAACGCTCATTGTATTGACGTCAGTTGGAACTGACTGGAGAAAGTTAGAGAGAACAAGATGACAATGAGGTAAAACGTGAGAACTGGTTCTTCATCACGTACAAATAATGTGTGTTGTTACACAGAAGACAGGGCATGTTGAAATGGAAACAATTATTAAAATAATGTACGATAATTCATTCTGTTATTTTTACTCTTAATACCGGTGTCATTGTGAGGAAGATGTTTGTAGTTAAGTATCTGTTGTGTGCAAGTGTTTATCAGTACATAATTATTTCTTAGTGTGTTACAGAGGACATTGTACAGGTGGACATGTTTTTCAGATTCATGTGTTAAATATTTTGGAAAAAAAAGTATATTTTTTGGACATGAGCTGATTAGAGGAAGTGATTCATGGGATACAATTTACAGATCATTGAACACTTTCTCACCTAACCAGTGTGGTATTTACATTAGTGAGACATTGTTGTTTTTAGATAAATGGAAAACAATCAATCCTTGGGTTGATCCACCACCTCTGGGCGTTAAGTGGTTTTGTGTTGCTTCACTTAACAACGTTCATATTTTCGCATTACTTTGTCTAAATCCAGCCAAACACGGCTGGAACTTTGAGTTTCCTTGTAACTTTTGTTTACATTTGTTCTTAATTGATGGCTAACGACAGTGAATTCTACAATTTCTTTAAGTGGGTGGACTTCTTCAGAGAAAAGTATTAAATGCTGACATATGTTTATATATAAATATTTTGTGCTGGCTTAAGGTCAACAGGCCCTGCAACCCCCCTGTTGATTGTTAGCGAACCCTATTGGGGGTGGGTACCTCCACATCGTGAATCACTGAAATATATAATTCAGTTTGAGAAGGAACATCGGTGATAGTGGCGTTGGAACTTTTTTTTTTACCAGTAGTAAAGAATTTATTTAGACAATTATTAATTAGTCATCAAGCCTCCAACACCCCCTCAGTCTACACCGAAAAACCTTTTGGTTTATTTTATTCACTCTCCTTTGACCAGTGATCATTCTGTTGATCAGTTTCTCTGCTGTAGTGATGAGGATTAAACATTAATGATTCATTAAAACAGTCTGTACGCTCTTCAGGTATTTTATCCAACATATTTGTTTCATGAGTTTCATGGCATATTCATCCACCAAGGAAACCCACCCACCCAGGATTTACCTGTTTCAGATGTGTCATTGAGTCATTTTTCATAAAATCCTGTGTATGTTTACACATATTGATACAAATGTGAGTACTAATTTGCTAAGTGTACAGTATAATTTTGCTCTGAGTGTACTTTCTAATTATATTGTGTACACATGTTTATACCATGCCAAGTCAATGTTTTAGTTATTTCTATTAAAATAGAGTAATATTTTTTACCCTTAAGTCTTTTTACCTTAACTGCCGTTGTTCTATTTGCTGCTGTAACAGCCAATGGCCGACAGTATTAATTAGGGAGGTTCAGTCCTTGATCAGACTGAATGGTGATGGAGTGGTTCGATACTTGTGGAGTTTCTATGGTGATGTCATGTGTGCAGCAGAGCAGATTAACACAGCGTAATCTGTTACTGATTACAGATTACCCTGTTAAAAGTGTCACAGGCATCAAGCGGCTTTCATCACTTACTGACCCGTTTTGACCCATTGACCTCATATGTATTGAAATAAACATTTCTGGTATTAAATGTTTTTATTACAACATGAAAATAGGTCAAAAAATTACTTGATAATATTTGATTAGCATTATTTTGTGCTTTTAATTTGAATCATCTGAATAAAAACTCATCGCATGGGGAATTTAAAATATAAAATACTACATTTACTAACATGTAAAATTTCTGAATTCATGCGCTTATGTAAGCCTCTCTCTTCTTGTCTTCACAGTGAAACCTCTGGCTGCTTCGACCCCTCCGCCCAACAGGCCCACCAACTCCCAGGTGGGCCCTGATTGGTCGCATCTGCACTGACAGCTATTGGGAGAAAATGGCCACCACCACTGCCCTCAGCTGAAGAGCTAAGCCCAACAGTTTCCTGTCCCTCTTCCTTTACCTCACTGTTCATGTCTTTGTCGTGAACTGTGATTCCTCCCAACCGATTCACTTCGGAGTACTATGGCAATGCATGATATGAGTCGTGCCAAGGGTTTCCCCTGTAAAGAGTGTGATATGGTTTGCCCGAGTACTCCAAGTCTTCTAGAGCATATGAAAGCACATTACCAGCAAGAAGAAAGTGGACGTTTTGAGTGTGAACAGTGTGGCCGAATTTACAAACACGCAGCCAGTCTAGCAAATCATAAAAAGTCTCACGAAGTAGGTTCATTTCAGTGTCCCGTTTGTACCCGTACTTTACCCAACGCAGTTTCATTGAAAAACCACCTTCGTATCCATACATTGTCCCCAAGTAGTGTGCACACAGAAGAAGAGAGTGAAGAAGTCCCTGAAGAAGGACACGACGAGAGGGACTACGGCCTCGCCCAGGACCTCTCTGACGGGTTTGGGCGCTCTCATTTGAATAACAGTGGTATGGGACACAGTGTCCTGCAAAGCCACGAAACAGACGGTCACGGAAAAAAAAGCTCCCCTGAATCAGAAGAAGCCTGGGACAGACCATTTAAGTGTGATCAGTGTGACAGAACATACCGACACCACGGTAGCCTGGTGAACCACAAGAAGTGCCACCAGCAAGGAACTTTTAAGTGTTCTGTGTGTTTCAAACAATTTAGCAACCTGGCTGCCCTAAATAGTCACGAACGAACTCATTCGAAGTTCAAAACTCCTGGTGCGTCCCTGGTAAGCAGCAGTAGCAGCGGTGGCACCCAGTCGTCCCATAGTGACAACACCACCTTCTGCCACCTGTGTCAGATCGCATTGCCAACTAAGGCTGACTTCCAGGAGCACATCCTTCTGCACAACGCAGCATCACCTTCCCTTGGCCTGACACGAAGTTTCCCTGGAATTATGGCTCACAATCTGACTTCAGTTCGATCCCCGGCATATACCCCTACCCTGGGCGATCCTTTGCCCCTTCCACCTTTGCCAAGTGATAAAAGAGGTCCCTATGACCCCATAATGGGTCCCCCTGTTAACAATCCCATCTACACATGTGCGTATTGTGGAACCGGACACCCAGATCTGGAGTCACTGAAAGTGCACTACCTTACCCATGACCCACACCCTGGCTCACACAGCCACGAGAGCTCCATCCTTAACGCTGACACACTAAGTTCTGGATCCCAGGGCTCAGTCTCGTCTCCGTCTGGCGGCCGTGTGCCTCAGCCCAATTCTCCAGATGACGGGGAACGTCGCTTTAAGTGTGGGGAGTGTGGCAAAAGCTACCGGCATGCAGGCAGCTTGGTCAACCACAAGCGCTGTCATCAAACGGGCCACTATCAGTGCACCATCTGCTGTAAGCAATACCCCCATTTGGCAGCGCTGCACAGCCACCTACGAAGCCACAAGGGGCGCTCCTCCAACCAGCCTATAAATGACAGCAATGACTGGTTATCTTCAGAACCTCTCACATTGGATTCTCAGCAAAGCTACGTCCAGGAGGGCAGTGGGACCAACACTCCGATTTCATTGCCTGGTAATCTAGGTGATGCTGCCCATTTTGTACCAGATGGGGGCCATAGCAGCGGATTGGATTCTCTAGAGTTTCACGATCGCTTTGATGGCAGTTCACTTTCCCAGAGCAACTCTGCTCATCGTCAGGCTGACAGACATGTATGTGCTGATTGTGGCGAGATGTATGCAGATGTATCTGGCATCAAGTCGCACATGTGTCCCCGCCGTGGTCAGCAGCCTGGCGGTATGTCAAATGGTTTTATAGGGAATATGAACTACCACAGCTCCAGTACAAACACACTGCCCAGTGCAAGTTCCAGCAGTCATAAGGAGGGCAGTGGCCAACGGCACTACTCCCAGAGTGGAGGCAAGAGAATGGGCAGCAATGGAAAGAATGATGACGATGGAGAAGTATACCAGTGCTCTGTGTGTGGCAACCACTACGCCAGCCTGAGAGCCCTCAGGAGCCACTTGCGTAGTCATGCTAATAACCCCACAGGGCCAGGGCCCTCTGGCCTGGAGCATGATTGGAGGATGATTTGCTCCACATGTGGACAGAGCTTCTCTAGGAAGCAGGACCTCCTGAATCATCAATTAGTCCATGGCCCACAAAGGCCAGACGGCCAGGGTATTGGAAGCACCGCTGCCAATGGCAATGACAAGATGGATGGGCGCAACCACATTTGTGTTGACTGTGGCATGTTTTTTGCTGATCGTCATCATCTGATCACGCACCTGTGCCCAGGTAAGAATCGGGCAGGTTCACTCAGTAAGCAAGGCCTGAATGGAGCTAAACGGATGTCTGGAGGAGATGGTGTCGGTGGTGGGGTTGCTGGAGGAAGCCGTGATGTTGGTGGCGATGGCCGTCGATCCATGGTTGACCAAAGTGACAAACCCCACAAGTGTGATCAATGTGGACGAGGATACAGACATCCCTGCTCCCTCCTTAACCACAAAAAGTCCCACAAGACTGGTGTTTTTCGCTGCTTGGTCTGTCAAAAGCGCTACTACAATCTGCTGGCTCTCAAGAATCACCAAAGGACCCACTTTGACTTGAAGAGGTAAGTTTTCGTCTTGTCTATTTCAACTATAAATCTTTGAAACGTTGGAAAGGTAATTACACAGTTTTCAAAGTATTGCCGATCATTTGTTGGTACTCTAAACCAAGGGTAATCATTGTGGCAACAAGTACTTTGCTAATTTTGAGGCTTGATATGTGCTTTATCAGATTTGTATCCATGTCGATTGACGATTTAGAGCACAAGCTTTGACATTTCTGTCTGCTGATTTGTGATTTAGCCGAGTTAGTTGGTGAAGCGGTATTCTAGTCACAATCTGTAACATTGTAATGGAATAGGTACACTAATTACCAGCCTCCATCAGGGTCATGTAACGCCACAACCACCCTGATGATGTTCTGGAGTGTGAAGTGTTTGAGTGTTCTTCATCTCTGTCTATTTCTTCAGGCACAAATGTGAAGAATGTGGCAAGGCCTTCAAGATCCAAAAACAACTGATTAACCACCTCCGTCTTCATGAAGAACACCGTGCCAAAGGCCTTGTTCGTACTGGCCCCAATGGTTCTCGCTACCAGCAGCCAGGCCCGTCGCAAATGCAATCGCAAATGAGAGGAGAGTCGTCAAAGGGCCACATCATGGGTATTAAATACAGCCATCAGGGATTCAAAAAGCCCTACTCCTCAGCTGGAACCTCCAGGCCTCAGAAGTTTGACCCAGCTGAGACTGGACGGCGGCCCTTTGCCTGTGATGAATGTGGAAAAACCTACCGCCACGCAGGCAGCCTAGCCAATCACAAGAATCTTCACAAAATTGGAGAGTACCATTGCAACGTTTGCAACTCAACATACCCCAACAGGTTGGCAATGAAAAACCACCTGCGCCTCCATTTTGCCCAGAAGAAGCACAACTGTCAAGCGTGCGGAAAGGGCTTCCGTACCCAGAGGCAGCTAGCTACTCACACTACGGCCGGCCTGTGCAAAGGCCCACAGGGTCCTGGTGCCCAGATGGACTTTGAGTGTGATGGTTGCTGTGAAGGCTTTGCCACGGCCGATGAGCTTGCAAGCCACGACTGCCCCGCTCAGCACCTGCCATCTTCTTCGTCCACAACCAGCTCCACCAACATTAGCATGGAGAGGAGCTCTGTGGACTTGGACTCTGATGAGAGACCGTATGCCTGTGACCTTTGCAGCTGTGCATACAAACACGCCAGCTCTTTGCTGAACCACAAGCACACACACAAAACAGGCAACTTCCGGTGCAACTTCTGCGACAAACCCTACACAAACTACATGGCGCTGAGGAACCACATGCGCATCCACACGCAGCGGAAGAAGCACATCTGCCACACATGTGGGAAAGCCTTCAGGTTAGCAAGGTTTCTCCGAAACCACCAGAAGGTCCACGAGGAGGGCGCCACCCCCTTCGGCTGCCCAAGTTGTGGGAAGAGTTTCCAGGGGAGATCCGGGCTGGCCAGGCATCGCTGCGGGGAGAACCAGGTAGGCATGGATGTCAGGAGGAAGGCCCCTGCACCCACAGGAGAGGGCGAGGAGTGTCGGTACACGTGAGTTCAAATCAGTTGTTTGTGATTCCTTGAAGTTGTAATTAGTGAAGATGATTTTAGGTCTCTACATGTCTATTACAGGTATATGATCTCCAATCCGGCTTCCTTGGGACCATACGCGTGCCGGAATTCGGATTTTTCTGAAGTTTGGACAAATTGAATTAGTGGAGAGACCAGATAAGTCAACCCCGTTTGCTTTCAGCGTCAGCATATACCACACACTCTAGTTAGGCTACCTTAAAATCAAACATGATGTGTTGTTTTCATGCTTTGTGTTCATAGCAGACTATTGTACAGATGTGCGGTGTTCCTTGTGTGAAGAACCAGCAAATGATATGATGTTGTGTCTCTTTCTGATTTTGATTAGTGTTTAAGTTTGTGTTTTTTGAGGTCGTATCATACCGGTCAACAAACTAGACTAGGAACTAGAGCTATTGATCGCATACCGATGAAGTCGCACAGGGACATTTGGGAAGTATTTGTAGCTAGCTGCACTGCACATGTTGAGGTCACTATTGTTCAGGACAGAGTCTTTGTCTGGTAGACGACTGGGGACTTGTTTACTGTGATCCTTCATTACTGTTTACATTCCAGTACTTACCAAAACGTGTTGTGATAGAAGGTGTTGGTTTTGGATGAAGAAAGAAGCTGTTAGAAGCTTGTAAGTGTGCAGTGCAGGAAGCGGCAGATACATCCCTAGTCCCCCGTGTTTGTACATAGTTTCTACCATGTCCCCCCCTCCCCCCCAGTACCAAAGACAGATCATTGATTTGAAATGGTAAACCACTTTGTAACAGTCGTCTTAAAGCCGGATTTCAGATCATATACCTGTATGTGCAACATCTTAGAGGATCATTGTTTTTTTTCTTATTTAAAAAAAAAGTGGTAACCATTTATAGAACAAACTCCCGCATCACAACCATACTAATCTCCCGTTATTCTTTTCCTTCTCCCTCTCCTTCCGTCCCCTTTGTTTTTCCTTCTTTGTCCCTGCACAGATGTGATCAGTGTGGTCGCTCCTACCGCCATGCCAGCTCCCTCCTCAACCACAAGAATACCCACACTGTTGGCATCTACCACTGTGCTGTGTGCCTCAAGACCTACTCCAACCTCCTCGCCCTGAAGAACCATCGCCGCATCCACTCTGAGACGCGACGTTACCGCTGCCACGACTGTGGGAAGACCTTCCGCGTCGCCTCTCAGCTGTACAACCATCGACGAGTGCACCAGAAGCAAAGGGAGCTGACCTGCAGGTCCTGCCAGCGCGCCTTCCCCACGCAGGCCAGTTTCAGGCTCCACATGGAGATTACCCACGGCCAGACACCACAGGCACGCCTGCCCAGACCCCAGCCCAGACCCCAGCAGCCCCGGCCAGGGGGCTCCCAGGAGCTGGGCTGGGGCTCAGGTCTTGACCTCACGCTAATGCAAGAGCAAGGACTCAATCCTGGTAGTGTGGCCAGAGCCCGCAGTCGTGGGGGAACCAGTCAGGTCCTAAAATCGCATGTCTGCGACCAATGTGGGCGGTCGTACCGCCACGCCAGCTCCCTCCTCAACCACAAGAACAGTCACAAGACGGGGACCTTCTTCTGCAACTCCTGCCAGAAGGAGTTCCCGAACTTGATGTCGCTTAAGAACCATCGGCGGATCCACACCGAGCCAAAGCGCTACCAGTGTCCTGACTGTGGCAAGTCCTTCCGGGTCTCCACCCAACTCATCTGCCACCGTCGGATCCACACCAAGGAGAAGCCCTTCTCCTGCCAGCAGTGCGACAAACGCTTCTCGTCCAGGTCAAACCTGAGACACCACATGAAGGTGCACTGGAGCAGCTCGTCGGCGCCCCGCTCCCACGTCCTGGGTGGGCCCAGCTTCCTGGGTATGCCTGGTGGACCTTTTATATAAACGGAGGGATGTGGGTGGGGGAGGGAGGGTCTCTGGAGGTGCCAAATTGTAGCTCCTCTTTCTCCTTGTGTGGCTGTAGTACAGACACGGTGAAGCACTCGTGGCAGCAGTTTAAGAAACGGACGCTGCACCTGCCTCCAGCGTCTGTCCCCAGCGGACCCCTCCTCCATGGACAATCGACAGATTGTGGTTGTAGACGCTGCGGCTGACGGGCGGGTGGGTGGGTGGGTGGGCGTGTAAGGTAGACAGACTGGATGACAGCTGCGTGTGGTCGTTGGCCCCCTCACAGCAAACGGTCTCAAACAATGAAGACCCCATGAAGACTGATGAGGCGGTAGACGGACGGACGGACTGTACTGCTGTGAGGGTCCCGTTGAGTGCATGACGAAAGTCTCAAGCTGGTGTTCTGTTCGGAGCCGTCTTGTCCTTTTCAGATCGATGCGGTGTTCCTGACCCCCTGACCCCCTGACCTCCTGACCCCCTGTTCTGATGCTCGTTGGTGGTTTGGATCAGAATCTTCTCTTGTGGCCTTTGTCACAGTCAGTTTACACAGTTACAGACTCGTTCTTCTTCGTGATCAAGGTTCAGAGGACGAGCTAGTGAGGGGGGGTTGTCTTTTTTTATCCTATATGTGTATATATACAGACACACACACACACACACACACAGACCCCTGGGACCGACGGCAGCGGCTGTAGGAGACGTGATGCTTCCTGCTTTCAGTGTGCGTTTGTCTGGCAGCAAACTTCCTGTTGCGGCGTTCACACGTACAGATTCACTGTCAGACGTGTCGGTTCATGTCTCACCGACCGCTGACGACGACCTTTGACTCGGAGTCGAACCCGACCGGGAAACGAGGACTTGGAACCAGACAAGATGAACCGATGTTGCTGCCTCGTGAGCAAACGCCCGTTGTCCTGACGACGATGTCTTAACTTCTCATCACTGGTACGGACGTCACCTCCGCTGGCGACGGTCTGTGGTGTCTGGTCGGGGTCTGGTCGGGGTCTGGTCGGGGTCTGTGTTCACAGGCAGATTGTTGTCATGTTACACGTCTGACGAGGTTTTTTTACAAATGAGTTTTTAGATGAAAATCAAATGTTTGGAGAAAAACAACTAATTGGAGGAAAAGAAACCAATTGTCCTTTGTACCGTGTGTCGTTTGTCCCCGTTTCTTCTTTTACCAGCTGAAAATGTTTCTATTTGCTGTTCGTCGGGTTTGCTGGAGTGAATTCCTGATAAAGATCTTACTGAACCCCTCAAAGCGTCTTTTGTCAAGAACCCCCCCCCCCAAAAACAGAGCGTCTTGGAATCTGTACGTGTGAACAGGCGTGTCCTCTGATGGGCTGCGTCCTGTGGACCCCCGCCCTGGTGGGACCTGACGGCTGGCGGTCCCGTGGAGCCCCAGCAGGTGTAGATCTGTGTTGCAGTAAAAGGACGACGGTTCGTTGTAGTGATGCATTTATTTATATTCTTCTGATTATTAACCCGTGTAATGGATGGCACTAGTCTTTAGGATGTGAGTTTAGAGCTGTGTTGATGTGAAACCACACATACCCCCCCCCCCGCCCCCCCTCTTCTGTGAAGACGATGGACTCAACGCAAGATTCTAGGAACTTGAATATGACACGGTGGAAATGTATTTTCTGTCCTTTTTACCTTGCGATGTTGAGAGGGTCTTTCACGCAAGCCTCCATCGGG
>JBBMJM010000011.1:3213073-3223187 GCA_037832705.1 Centriscus cristatus | reverse complement strand
ACAAAGGCCGATTGAAGTCAACGTTTGTTTATGGGGTCTCGCAAAACCAGGAAGCCTTCTCCATGTATGGCGGCAGCCTGAAGCTTCCTGGGTGAAAAAGACCCACGTTCCTCTGTGACATCGTAAAATCCTCCTGCTTCACTCTCAACAGGAAGAGGAACCGACGTCACCTGACGTGTGTGTGTGTGTGTAGAGTGCGTTCTTACGGTGGACGTTCTCCTGGTCGCCCTTCAGACCCTGGATGATGCCAGTGTAGGCTTCCAAACAGCTCTCCCTCAAGTCGTTCAGGTAGTCCACCATGTCGTAGTCCGTCTGCACACAGCGAGAACCCGGTAAACTAAACTGCAGCATGAGAGCCTGTGGACTCAACCGCCGGAGTTGCAGTTCATGTTCAACCTAACTTGCTTAAATCTTCACAGCTGTGAATGTGACCCTGTTGTAGCGTTTCTGATAGATACGACACAGGCTAATGGTTAATTAATACATCAGCATGTCATTCCCAAGTATCTATGGGGCATCGACCATATCTGTGGTATGTGATGATCCAGGAGCTGCAGGTTTCGGTGTCTAACGTGTTTGTTCATTGCTGTAGTTCTACCATGTCAACCTGTTTTCCTGGCTTGTTTTCGGTGAAATGTTCCAAAATTTCAGAAACTTTGGGATGTTTGAGCCTTCTCATCGCTTTGTTCTGCCATAATCCGTGTGCTGCTTGTTTCCCTGCGGGATGTGAACAGTGAGTGACGCTGACACCGCTGCCTCCTGGAGTGCGCTGCAGTAACGGACGAAGCAGCCATAGTGCGATTACAACACCATGCATTGATGTTTGAATTTTTGCGTCGGCGTCACTGATTACGTGAACTAATTGTTGCAGCCCTAGTCGGCCTTTCAACCCTGCTCACCTTGTCCACCTGCGCCTGAGACGCCTGCTGCAGCGTGTCCAGAACAATGTCCAGGTACTTCTTGAACTCCCCTCCGATGGCTAGTGCGATGTCTCCGAACGCTGAGAGAATCTGGGGCTTCACTGACCGATGGACGTTCTCGTTCTACAGTGAGAGATGGATGAGCATGTCAGCTGAAGGCGAGGGAGGGGACACAGACACAGAAGCCCCTCACACATTGTCATATAAAGCTCATGGTTCCTTTTTGTGTCACACGGAAGTAGGAACTCCTATTAGCCTATCTCCTATCACATTAAACACAGAGACCTGGTAAGGTCTCGTTACACAATTTGTCGCCACAACACGGATTGTGAATCTGGAGAGTCGGGTTACGTAGCAAAACGTCACAGACCCAAAGGCATCGAGCAGCTACAGAAGCATGAATGCAGCTCTACAGACAGTGAAATGTTTGATAACTACATGTAGAAAGAGAAACAGGGAAAAACCATCTTTGAGGGATGACTCCATCCCCCTCCTCACCCCGAGATTCTCCAGCAGCAGCTGCATGATCTCGTCACAGTACGGCAGGATGTTGGTCATTAGAGCGCGACCCAGGTCACATACGAGACCCACAGACGCCAGACACACCTGCAACAGGAAAATGGAACAACAGAATGCAGTGAAACTGGAAACTTCTCCAGGTGGTGCAAATCTATGCAAACGATATGGGTGTAAGGACACATCGATGAATGATCAGAATACATAAACGCAACATGAAAACATTCATCTGTTTTGTCATCTTAAAAAATACACCTTTATTTTGAAAATCACAGCTTGTCTGTGTCACCACTTCAGTGTCAGCTGGAGGCTGCCTGAGCTGGTCATGGTCAGAGCAGCAGTAGATTTAAAAAAATAAAAATAAATAAAAAAATAAAAAGGGAAACTTGCTCCTCCTCTGAGGAATAAGTTGGTCTGGAAATATTTCAGGAGCAAACACAGCTCTTCAGATAAAACGTAACATTTGCCAACAAGTGTGGGTCGCAACTGTCGGGAAAACAACAAAACTGATCCATAGGGCATCGACCAGCAGGCTAATGTTAGCTCCAGTGTTAGCGGCCAGAAGCCTGCACAGCAGCTTTGACTGGCTTCTTTCCACTAAAATTAAGAAGAGCGACAAGTACCCCAGGTGCCATTTCATTTTTAAACTCTTACATAATCCTGCTTTTATGTCCAAAAAAGATATGGAGACGTAAAGTTACATTTTGTTTATTTAAATACCAGGAAGACGTCAATCAATCCTGGTCGTCTTCATGAGTTGATGTAAAAGACCTCGACCCGAGGCTCCTCAATCCAATCCATCAATCCTTGGCAAACAATACGGTTACGACAAAGGGAGTCAACACTAAACATCACTAACTAAAACACGCAGGTGACACTGTCAACCACGACGGCAGCGCACAGGAGAGCAATAATTTGGGCATTGAAAGCTGAAAGCTGTGAGTTTATGAAGCTGGTTCTGCTGCTGCTGTACCTGATACTCTGCGTAGTTTTTCAGACCGATGGCCAGGAAAGGTTTGAATGCTTCCATGTACTTCTGGAAGTCACTGCCCAGAACTGAAAGAGAGAAGAACGTTCATGTCTGTGCACCTCGCCGTCTTGGGACGTCCACACAGACTGGACGGTGCATTCGTACCTTCCACCAGCGTGGAGACAGCCATCAGCGCGTCCTCCTGCACGCCTCCAGAGCCCGCCGTGCTCTGGAACATCCTGAGCAGAGACGCCATCACCACATCAGAGATCTGCAGTGCGTCTTGGTGCTGCACTTTGCGTAGAACGTTCTGGTAGGAAACAGGTGGGACGGTGAGACAGCAGCCAGGGAACAGACTGGACGTCGGCTCATGTCTTCACCTGTAGCGTGGCACACAGCAGCGACTGCAGGTCGTTGAACTGGATTCTGTCCGATGTGCTCTGGATGTGAGACTGACCAACAGGAAGTTACACGTTAGTTAAACTTGTTTTCAGTCACTCGTATCGTAAGAACTCCTCCTGATCGGTCTCACCTCCATCTGCAGGACCTGCTGCAGTCGCTCCATGATTACCAGCGTCGTCTTCTGGACGGCGGGGTAGCAGTCCTTGGCGCTGTTCTTCACGATCTCCATCAGAGCCTCATAGGCAGCAGACCGCAGGTTGCTCTGGTGACCATCAGGTCTGAACACAAACAGACCAGTTTACAGTCAGCGACACGTTATCACCAGCCTCAGTCACTGACAGCAGGAAGCTTCTCACCGGTCCGTTGTCTCCAGGAGCTTCTGGACGATGATTTCAAAGGACGAGGACAGGCAGTAGGTGCTGGGCTCCTCCTGATCCTCCGCAGCGTCGGTGGTCTCGTAGGCGGCTTCGGCGAGTGAGGAGAAGGCCTGACGTGACAAACTGCTGAGTCAGTGTGTGACCGACGCACACCAGTGTTACGCCGTGACACCGCCTGCCTCACCCAGCACACGTTGGAGGCCACTCGGGGCTCGGCGCCCAGGCCCTCGATCAGACACTGCAGCAGCGGGGCCAGGAACGCGTCGTTGATGGCAGCGTCTGGAAGCAGCTCACAGATCCTCCCCACAGTCCACGCTGTGGTGTCCCGGACCACCACACTGGGGTCTTTCATCAGCTCAATGAGTGTCGGCATGGCCTAACGGGAGAGCAGCAGGAGGAACCGATGGATTTTTCATGAATCAAAACTGCAGCGCATAATCGCCATCATCATCTTTTGGTGGGCCACTTCTGGGCCGTGGACCACATGTTTGATACCCCAAAGCAACTTCATTCACTCTGCCGGCGTCCAATCTCACCTGCACGACGAGAGGTTTGAGCTGGTTGAGCTCGGGTCCCTCCAGGATGGAGCCAAAGGCCATGATTGAGGCGTCCCGGTAGCGCCAGTCAGGGTTCTTGATGTGTTCTTTGATGAAGGGCAGAACGTGAGGAACCACGTCGTCCTCGCAGCAGGTCGCCAGCAGCATCAGACACACGCCTGCCGCCTTACAGGGGTTCCAGTCGTCATCGTCATCGTTCTCGTCCTGCAGGACGCTCGAGTCAGTGACAACACACACAAAAAAACACGGCAAATCCAGAAGACTGATGTAAGACCACCTGCTTGGTGAGGGTCTGGGTCAGGATGGGGACCAGGTACTGCAAGGCCCCTTTGGCATAGAACTTACTGGTGTGCTCGGGGGGGCGTCCCTGCTCTGAGGCCTGCAGGGATACAACACGGTCAGACACGCCCTCGACGCGCCCGCTCACATCCTGTTCTTTGCTCACTGACCTCAGACGCCTCGATGGCGAGGTCCATCTCCTCGTCGCACACATTGGACCAAAACTCAATACCCTGCAAGGCCACTTCGTCGATTTCACTTTTCATCGCCTCGATGGTGATCTGGGAAGAGGGGGAGAACACACAGGACGGAGGAGTGTGGCATGTCTTTTTGGGTTCTTCGTGCTGATTGGATCCATCAGGTGTGACCAAATGTTTGAACTCACTGCGAACAACGCCGGGCCCATGTACGTCTCCATGTACTGATAATACAGTGACATTATCTTCACCAGGTTCTGTAAGGCCGCCACTCGCACCTGAAACACACAGGTCACATGACACGTTCAGTCCAACAGGAAACCACACACACACACACACGAGCCCTTTCCCACCAACGGTATCCTCAGTGCTACATTCGCGCCAGCATACGGTAATAGTAGCGTGGTGTGTGATAGGTGGTAACACAAACTCACTCTGGTATCAGGACACTGCGTTGCTTCGCACACCACCTGCATGATGAAGTGACGCTCTGTCTGGAAAAGCAATGGAAACGTTTAAGTATCAGCAATGGCCACAGAGCTGTGCTGCCACATGACGGGGGACCAGTACCTCCTTGTCAAAGTTGGCTTTCGTGAACTCCAGTGAGTTCAGGAGGGCGTTGGTGGCAGCAAGTTTCACGTTGTTGCTGGGCTCCTCCTTCCTCATGCCCTGGATAATGGCGGTTAGGATCTGGTTTCCGTTCTCCTGCAGCTGCTCAGGGTCCTGGTGAACGAGCATGACAGCAAGTTCATAGCTCAGCTCTACTTTGTAATCTGAAAACTTCCAAATCTAAAACAAATTTAATGGACACAAAACGTTTGCTTAATTGTTCCATCAGTAGAAACATGTTTTCAATGGATGGCACTGACTCTCCAGGGATGAGGACAACGGAAACCCTGGTGTTTTCATACTGGGACTTCATTCGATATGCCCGAGGATCGGATTTTCATGTCCTCAGTGACATTTTAGTCACATGACATTGTCGGAAAAGAAGAAAAGTGAACTCACGATGTCCTGACAGATGTATCCGATGGCCTCCAGGGTGGACTCCTTCATGTGTTCGGTGCTGGACGGGTCAGTGACGTTTGCCACCAGCTGGGGGATGAGCTCAGGCCACTGGTTAA
The DNA here is from genome assembly GCA_037832705.1 of Centriscus cristatus. Taxonomy (NCBI): domain Eukaryota; kingdom Metazoa; phylum Chordata; class Actinopteri; order Syngnathiformes; family Centriscidae; genus Centriscus; species Centriscus cristatus. Next base: position 3,217,845 of record JBBMJM010000011.1, on the reverse strand, counting down.
CGGGAATTTCTGCGCATGCGATCCCAGCGACACACTGCGATGCTGAGCTGGGCCGATACGTCTCTGTGCCCAAAGTCTGTAAAACCTGCGAGAGGAGAGACCTGGTGAGAGGTGAAGAAACATGAAATGTCCGCTGTGTGGATGTCACCTCCTTACGAAGTTTTTGATCTCATGGCGAGCGTTGGCATCGATGGCCAGCCATCTCTGCTGGTACTGTGTCTTGACATCGGGGTCTTTGGAGGTCAGAGAGTTTTTAACCTGCAGACCAGCGGCCACCCGAGCCACCTGAGTGTTCCCCGGGTTCGCCAAGACTTTGGACAACTCCACGAGGAATGTTGGCTGAGGAGGAAACAGAGGAAAAGTCACATTTATGCATGTGCTAAATGAGCAGCTCCTCCATCACTTCCTGTTTGACAGCCCAGAGGTGACAAACACTAACAGCTATCCCATTCGCCAACCTTTACTGTTGTCCTCCTAAATCCTTATACACATCAACATCTGTCTGCAAGACGCTGGGACAGCTTTGTAGTCCCGTTCTTGTTCGAATGCATCTGAAACATTTCGTACAGATTGCTTCAAGTTACAGTCTGATTGTACATGAAATACTACTTGTACTTTTCAATTTGGGTTTCATAAAAAGCTGAGCAAGCCCACTTCAACTCACAGACATCTCACGTTTGGCCACTGAAAGCTGCCTCATGTACAGGAGAGAAAAGGACGACTGTCGGGACAGTGAGAGCACAGCTACTTCAGTTTACTACTGCACAATAATAGACTGGCCATGGTTTAGTTACACTTTAGTTTGACTTGTAAGTTCTCACAGGGGACGCACGCAGCCACGGTTATTGAGGTTAACACTGTATTATACATTTGTGTCATGAGAAATGCTTATAGCCACGCCACCCTGTCCAGTTTGAGGGGTGTAACCAGTGGATGCTAGGGTATGTAGGCTGGATGTGTGTCCGCGCAGCGCTTCATGGTTACACTCCTCCCTCCATTCCGTGCTGGCATCGGAGCGACTCCTTTAGCTCCGTTACCTTCACCCTGATCCCCATCGACCTGCTATCATTATTTCTAAAATACTTACCAGATTCTCGATGGCTGCCTGCTCCAGAAACTTCTGCGCCGCCTCCAGTTCATTCCGATCTAGGGAAAGGAGAGGAGTTACTCAACGTAACGTTAGCAAGTTAGCTGGCACACATGCCGAACAAGCCACCAAACCGCTACAAAGGCATCGGATGTGTAACAAGTTGATCAAATGTTAGAAATACGAGGGTTCCGTCGGTGCGTTCACTTATCGGCTGCATTTATCATTTATACCTGTCGCTGCCGATAGCCCACCCTGCTGTGGAGACAAGTGAGCCTCCAACGTGCGTGCTAGCCACAAGCCAGAGATACCTAGCTTAGCAGCACTAGTCAGGCGCCGACACACACTTCGGGGAGCATATGTAAGTTTTCTCCCCCTCTAGCAACCTCATGAAAATGCACCACCTTTGATTGGAGAATCTTGAGACAGATTAAGTGTTGATTACAGACACTTCCCCCCCACATTTCGTTGTTTAATGGGAGCGTAAACCGGGGCAGATGTGCGGGGAGTTGGCCGACGTTTGGCACATGAACGCTACAAGCTACCACGCTAGCAGAGCGGCTAACAGGCATGGGCAGGGTCGCTGCTTCTTGGTTGAACGTAGCAGTCAGACTTCGCTTAAAATATATAACACAACATTATTACGGCATGGCAGCAAATCCAGAGGTCAAACTACACGAAATACAATATGAACACACCTGCCTAGGCTCTAAGTCAGCAGCGTTATCTGCGGTGACTGAGGCCGTGCTATTAGCGTGTTAGCACTCGGGAACTAGCAACCCGTTAGCGAGCCTTCAAACTTTCACCGGTTCACCACAGCCGCACGGCGCCGCGGTATCAAGCAACCGACGGCACAGAAACAGCATATCAGAGTCCTGGCGTGTAACGTGCGCGTATTGCTGTGCTCCGAGTCACCTGGAGAGACCGTTTTTTCGAGAATTGTGATGAGCTCCATTCCGTCCACCGGCAGTTGCTCTCGCGTCACTCGACCGCTAGCAGGGGAGTTTCAGTTGCCGCGCAGCGATCACAGCGGATTATATTTCTTCCACGGGGCTCAAAGTCTGTTCCAGCCACACGGTGAGTTCGGTAGGCGGGACACCGATGAGAAACAGGCGGAGGTTCCTCGGTGCTAGAGGTGCGTTTTTTATTCGAATGGTGTGACAACTGAAAGCGTCCGTGGCGCGGAGTTACGTATCGCAGCTTCTTCGCCGCCGCCCGTTTGCATCCTGTGAAGTCGGAGGGAAACGGCTGCGCGCCTCTTTACCGCGGAAGGATATTAGGCCGGAAGGGCGCCGTGCTGCATTCAGTGGTAGTCGGACAAACGACTATTAGACAAACGTCAAAGTTTCACGATCTTCATATGGAAATAATCAGAATCCAATTTATTTCCGAGTGCAACTACCTTTAAATACAAACAATAAGATAAATAAATACCAATTGTGAGATACTGTTGGGAAACAAACAAACAAACAAACAATACTTTATTTGCATACCTCAACACCAATCTGCGTATGTTTCTCCAGTTACCCACAGCTGGACTGCTGTTTCATTGGAGACGTTCGATGAGCATAAGTTCTATCGAAACCGACTACTGGGTACTGATCATACAAGGGATCGACTGCATTTTAAGTGCTGGATAAAGTACGTCTAAAACCACCTCAGGTAAGGGAAAAATGTAACTTCTTTTATCCCTCTAGCTTTTTTAGGGGTAGGAAGTCCAACTCAATATTAATGTAGAATACTTCTATTCGTCCATTGAGACCGAGCTTGAGGGCACATGGTGTAGGTGCACACAAAAAGATTTGACTTGAATTAAAGAAAGGTCTGTTAGCTTGATGCATAGGCAACAGGGGATGTGCAATTCAGCCAGTGTATATAGTGTGTAATTGAACTCATTTAGAGTTACACAGCTATTTTTCCATTTATTTTATCCATACTTTTATTTACTACTCATTTGTATATACTGAACATTGTAGCAAATGCTTGTTTAGTTTTTTTAGTTTTTTCTTTTCATGTGTGACTGTTTCTTGATTTGACTGGTGCTCTTGGAACAAAGGGATATTCCTCTGGTATACATAATACTTCTATAACACTGGGAACTGGACTTTCAGTTGGCTGGAAGACATTTTGCCCCTCATCCGCGAAGCTTCTTCAGTGGGAATCTGCTAGTGGGGCGTTCTGCTCCTAATACAGAGTTTGACTTGGCATTCCACTTACACCGAAAGGACGAGAGGTTTGACGACGTTCACTTCCAGGCCAGGAAAGACAGGCGGTTTGTTAGTGGGGTAAAAGAACCAGTTTGGTGTCTGAAATAATTCATCCAGCGCATACAACGCAGTCCTAGTGATCCACTGCCCACCTCGGCAGTCGAAGTGGACCGGAAGCTCTCACCCCTTTGTGTGAGTAAACCACCCAACTTGTAACATCACAGGAAGTAAGAAAGAGTCCATACGATTTAATTATGGCTGTTTTGTTGTGACACAATATGTGCAAAAGGACAGAGTGAATATCTGCACCATCAGCTCACAGACGAAAACATCTCGAGACAAATCTTCTCTAGACTGAAAATGAAGCTGTTCTGGTGCCCACAAAAAACACAACATTAATTATTCTCCATGTCCATGTCCTCTTGTAGTTTCTGCACCATGTTGTCTTCCATTTGTTTCGGCTTTCCTGTAACAATAAAAAAGAGAAAGTCAAGTTTCATTGTCTTACAATTCTACAATTCCAATAAACTGAAAATCCCAGTTCTTACCAGCATGTGGTGCTATGATGAGGTGAATATTGTTCTTCACGTCGTTGATGGCCTCGTCGTTCTCCATCGGCTTGCCCTTCTTTAATCTACAAAGTTTCGACTAAACAGTTAAGATGGGGCAGCGATCCGTCTTAACAGGAAATTGTTTACTAGAGACAATGACTCACCTGTTCATGATAAACGTTGCCTGACGTCTCTGTTTTATTTCTTCTACCCTATTCATGGCTTCCACTGTACAAATCATGAGACAGGACTGTCAAGTTCAAATGGCAAAACATTTTCACAGGCACCCATACATCGCATACACTATGTATGTTACAGGTACTGTGAGAAAACCCCCCAAAACAAAACAGGTAGTATGCAGATTATTGAGGTTATTTGTACATAACCTGAAAACACAGACAGTTTGCAAACAACCTGTACCAGTAATTTGCATATTACCCGTAGCATACAAATATATAGAATAATACAATATAATAGAATAATACATGTGAGTGGTAACAAGCGTAAACGTAGCCAGCAACTTGTAGAATACCTGTCTTGTCCCACAACTGCCTGCTTTATTGAGCTGTTAGATTTCTGTTTGTTTCAAACTCCAGAGTTATCCTGAAACACAAAACATTCGACATATGTAGTTTCACACAAAAACACACCAACATTGGTCAACACTGTTCATCAACAGGTGAATATCGCTCCACTGTAGTTTCAGAGAACACTGAGACATTAAACTGCATCATTCGCAATAGAATTGTGGAAAAGCTGAGGTGTTCAAAATCTTTTTGACCAGTAGCGTATTTCCTTGTATATTCCCACACTGAGTGTCCACGTGTTTACCTGTATCGGGTACAACGTGCCCCCCCCCCCGGTGTAGACAACTATAGAATTTGTATGATAATTCCGCCCTCTGTGCGATGAATAATCCTCCGAACG
>JBBMJM010000011.1:3202182-3212973 GCA_037832705.1 Centriscus cristatus | reverse complement strand
CCGAACGTACGAAAATGTGATCGATTGCACCAGTTTCTCAGGCGACCGAAGCAGTTACTGCTTCACAATTCATTGGTCATGTGACTTTTAGCACATCAAAGCAAGCTTTCAAGTAGTGGTTCACAGGAAAAGCTGCTCCAACAAGTGACGGTGGAACGTCCCTGTAGTCAGTCGATGCCTATGAATAAATATTGTATTCATAATATAAATTGACAGGTGTTGCGTTCAAATACACACATGTACAGCAAAAAAGATTTTTCAATTAGAATGATCCATTGTTGTCCAATTATTCACATTCTTCTTGACATTGTGATGACATAATCTTCCTGGAATGAAAACATAAGAGTATAAGCAACTAATGATCAATCAATCAGATTTGAATCTGTATGTAAGAAGTTGACTGAGATGATTAATTTGAATTTAGAAAACTGACAAAATAGTTCACGCAAATACAAATGATGTAAGGGGTCATTTGAAGGGTCATTTGAGTGGCATCCAGTGGTGAAAATGGGAGTTGCAGCCACACGCACGCACACATTGCAGAGAGAGAACCTGCAAGTTCACTAACTTGTTCATCGCCTGTGACATCATTTGAAGAGAACATCGTCTCAAATCTATTGTCAACAAGATCAGACATCATCATGTTTTGTTGACATGACAACGCCAACAGCGATCCAAGTTCTGACTTTCATGCATCAGTTAGCGAAACAATCCTCAGATTAGTTTGGGTTGTTCTAATCTGTCACAAGTCAAGTCGCCAACTGAAGATTCAGACCTTTCCGTCAGTTCAGAAGCACGAGTCCTGAGCGCAGCAATGTCCGATGTCCAGCAGAGGGCAGTGTGTAAAGGTTTACGAGGTAACGATTGTGTTTATCAACTGTCCTAGTAGATCTGTGAGTTTTCTCCCAACAGGTTGATGCTCAGTCTCTGCTTTCAATTCTTCATCAGTACAGCAGGCAGGATGCTCATCTATTAAACGTACCTCAAACTGAAACACTCATCTGAGACAAGATCCAGATTGATGTTAGAATCATCAGCACCACTTCATGGAAAACAAACTGCAAAGCGATGGAAAACCAAGTATTAACATGGGAAAACAAATGAGTGGAACAGTCTTTCAAAGGTTTGATGTTTTGTCATGTGATCAAGAATCAGAAAACACTTACAAACCAACCCATTGCTTCTTTATTCATTAGTTAGTTTACAGTAGTCACTCATACGTAGCTGCCTTGAGTTGCTCTTTTTCTTACATCTTCCTCATATTTTTCATCACAAACACAATGGAAGTCATGGACAAAGTATAAAAAAAAAACAAAAAAACAGGTAAATGCCCCTTTTCACAACAAAAACTACATTTGGCAAAAGATGATGAAGGTGATAATGATCCAGTGCATCTTTAAACATCAATGAAGACAGTTCAGTTGCTGCCAAAACCAAACTCAAAGGGAGATATGTGATTGGATAAGAGCTTTCAGGAGTCAGGGATTATCTTCCAATCAGATCTGATCCCCGTATTTGTTGCTAGGCAAGTTTGATGCTGCGATATGTTCATCTGTCACAGTAAAAACAAACTAAATCAGCACTACATACAAAGCACAAAATATAAAACTGACCCATTCAAACTTTGAAAATTGATCTTTTTATGGCACAAGGAGGCGGAGCAGGAAGCTACATATTTTAGCTTTGTCGCTTCCTGCTAACAGAACCTGCTGGTTAACACGCCCCCCCACTGAAGTGTTGCGTCTCCAGACACATTAAAAACACTTGATAAGCAATTTGTCTGTCATTACTAAAACACTGAATGTCAACAACTGTAACAGCGTTCAGCGACTAACAGTTGAACATTTTCATCTGACAACAAAATGCGCATAATTCCAACTTTTTAAACCGAGCCAACGAATTCTTTTTTAAAATGATTGATGAATAATCCCTTGATGTTGGTTCAAGTACGAAATCTGTGATTAATGGCTGATATTTGCTGACACTTGCTAATAAGCTAGCAGACAGATTTGCAGGTACGATGTGGGTTTTTCCCTTTCTGCACAAACCAGAGGGCTGAATTGGATTTAGACTTTTATGTGCTTCGTTAGCGTGGTGGCTAGCAACTGTTAGCGTGTTACACATAAACCTAGCCGGTCATAAATTAGCGATAAAGTTAGTGGTTGTGTTTGTTCTTGATTTTGCTCCACATTCATTTGAATTTGTGCCCACGGCGATGTTTAATCATTTGTCCGCCGTTTGAAGACACGTCGTAACACAGAGATGTCAATCTCTGCAGCGCCACCTGCTGTTACCATGAGGTAACAAACGGATCAAAGTCAGGCGAGGTGACAACAAACTAGTCACAAGTTAGTGACAGGAAACTGATTTTCATTCGTGAGAAAAGTATTGAAGCACATTTCAGCCACGTTAGAAATGACAATACTGATGGTGGATTATAATTATGATCCAAAGAAATCAACATCTGGATTCATAAATTCTAATGGACCAAACATGAAGTCACAATCACAAATTCCATCTCTCAGGTTAACAAATCCAAACAATGAGACTCTGAAGCTCTAAATCAAATTGTGATGCAAGTAAATTAATATGGTAATTTATCAGATAAATGGCCATATTCTTGTTCTTGACTTTTTTTCAACTGAAGAAATTTGTGGAAAGACTTGAACATGACCATGAAACAGACCCATGACAACACTTGGTATTTCAGAAATACAAATCCATTGAAATCAAGGGGACTGTAGAAAGAGAAGAGTTAAATCCCAAAACACAGACAACGGGTTTTCTTTTTCACTGTTAGACAGGAACGTCTCTCTGGACCGGAGTGATGATGAGGCACAAAAATAAATTAAACCTGACATAAAGAAAGCAAAGTTACTCCTGAGAAAACACGATCAATCACTCGTGTGAAGCATCTGATTTGAGGTGATGAACAGGTGAAGAAACAAAGACAAATGATTGAGGCGAATGCTGAAGACATTGAGGCTCAGTTTCAAACACACCCAGCGCTGTCGGTCTGAACACACACACACTCACACTCACACACACACACACACACGCACACACAGAGGAGAAACAAGGTGGTAACACGTCAAACCAGAAACACCTGACCACACGTCACCTGCGACAGAGAACAAAGTGCTGTTTTCATGAAATACTGACGGAGCGGAGCGGCCATCGTCTGTTTAAAGGAACCGTCACAAGTTTTTACAGGATCTGTGTGGAAGATTTCGACTCCAGTACAGAGACCAGCTGAGCTCAGCAGAGGTTTAGCATAGCTTAGCATATCGCTCTCGAGTACAGAGATTCTCCTAGTTTAGCATGTGATTATCCTAGCTTAGCAGGTTGTGCACAAACTGCAGTATGAACTCCTTCACCTTGGACCTCAACAACAGAAAATTGCCGCCAACAATGACGAAACACGACGAGACGATTTATGAGATTAAAATGAGTTAAAATTCAAGGATAACCGATTAATGTGGTTTTGCCTTTTGGACCGAAACGTTAAAAGGAGACAACAGTTCCTGTCACACATGGTGACCGGAAACCATCCAGAACCCTCGTTCGTGGGTCGTAACACACTGTCAGACTCTCTCTCTTTACTTCTGTCTTCAGTGCATCTGCTGCCTCGCTATGCTAAGCTAGGCTAACCATCTATGTCAGAGTCTGGAGGTGATGTTTCATAGACCCTCAGCAGATGATCGCGTTGGTCCAGAACACTGAAACAGAACTGATACGAGTTCGACTAAATCTGTCTGTGGACGTAGGAACTATATTCAACCAAGAGTCAAACAGATCCTCTGTAAAACCAACATCCAACAACTTCCTGTCGGTCAACACACCAGACATTTGACGATGTGCACTGTCAGCAGAAAACGTCAGGTGTCAGTTATCAAGTCTGCTGTACCCCCAGGGTCTCATGACCTCTCAACTCAAGACTCCGTTGATCTGCTTGGCTGTTTCTCTATGATCGAGATGAACGACAAAGAAAGTCAACAATGGAACACTGACTTTTATCTTTAGGGGGTCAAAGCCTGAACAGGTGACTGACACATTGGACATTTCCAAGAAAGGTTTAAACGTGTCTGTGGTGGAAATCAACTGACATCATTGACTGGTCAGACGCAGGAGGACGTCTCTTCTGTCGAAGCCGTTCCTGACTGACAGATGCAGATTAGCATACTGAGCTAAAGAAAAGCAGCAATTCAGTGCAAAGTCGGACATTTTCAGATGCTGCTCGTCTCCGGGGGAGGGGATGCCGTTAGCCTAGCTTAGCACACAGACTGGAAGCTGCCTGATGAGACAAAATGACAGACTGTCGACCCACGTGCAGCTGCTGACGAGCAGGTGGACGCTGGACGTGTCAATTGGTCACAGGGTGGAAGGACGGAAGGAAGAAGGACAGGAAGAAAGGAAAGTAGACTGTGAGGAGCGGGTCAAAGGTCATTTACAGTAAACTACAGATATTTACAAACACCCACAATTGTACAGAGAACAAATATGTACATGCTTCTATCTTCTGAGCATGAGTCTCCACGTCTTCGGTGTTCACTTGCTCAACGTTAAGTCGCTCAGCAGAATGTTGACCAGGTCCGTTCTGTCCTGACTGTAGTGTAACAAAGGTGGAAGTGAGGGTGTGTCGCCGTGGACGACCACTGACTCAAGAGTCACGTTGCTGCGGAGCCACTTAGCTGTTCTTCAGCAGCGTTCTGTCTTCGGAAGGACAGGAGGAGGTGGAGGAGGCGGGCAAGGAGGAAGACGAGGAAGCAGCAACCGTAGTGGTAGTGGTGGCAGACGAAGAGGAGGAGGAAGAGCTGGGGAAGGAGAGGAGCTGTCCACTCTCAGAGGAGACGAGGGAACAGGAGCGCAGGTCCACTGTCTGCAGGGAGGGGCAGCGTCGTAGCAAAGGGAGGCTCTGCTCCGTGACCTTCACACAACCTGAAATGCACACGCACGCGCACACACACACACACACACACACACGTCGCTATCATCATGATCTGCAGTTTGAGCTATCATATAATGCCACTCATTCACATCTAATCAATGTGTTCCCATCTTATAAAAAAAAACAAAAAAACTAAACTAAAGCATATAGTAGCCGCTGTTCTTGACCTACTAGCTTCAGCCTGGCGCTGACTTTGGATATTCTCTGTTGAAGCAGCACGGCAGTGAGAAAGAACCCGCCAGCTTGTGTGCGCCCCCTTGAGTCGAGGCAGAGTACTGCCTGTGTGTGTGTACGAATATATCATGCAACCCAGTTTGCGTTGGATCATGCAGTCAGACGGGAGGCACACTTCACTCCTGCCTCACCCGGGGTTGCTGCCTTGGATTTGATCGGAAAAACTCAAATTCGGCAATTTTCACTCAATAAAATGTCAGAAACGTGTAGTCATACTGCAAATGTATTTTTAACACAGGAAAATATTAACAATTATTTATGTACATCTTTTTTCGTCATTATGACTGCCTCCCCTGCCCCCCCTGCGGTTATGCACTCGTTCGTCAGGTAGAAGCAGTTTGTTTACCTGCCAGGTTGATGTGGGTGAGACTCTCCCGGAGGGAGGAGATGGGGGAGGTCAGCGTGTGAACCGCTTGATCGCTGATGCTTCCACAGTGACTCAGGTCCAACTTGGCAAGGTGCGGAACGTAACGCACCAGCAGACGAGACGAAGCGTCGGTCAGGTCCAAACCGGCCAATCGCAGTTCCGTCACATTCTGGAAACGTCCCACCCTGGTTTCCCCGTGGGCTGATGAACCAATCAGAGAGCAGACGGTGGGACAAGGATTCTTAAATCCATTAAGACGACCAAGTGTGTTTCCAGTTCTAAGGTCAGGTGGTCTCACCTGTCCTTGTGTCAGGTGGGGGGGCCAGCAGCTCTCTCAGGTGAGAGTCCTTCAGGTCCTCCACTCGGCTCACATCCAGCATCCTCAGACACGGACACACTGACTGACACAGAGCTGACACCACGGGCCACGGACAGCCGGCCACGTTCAGCTCCAGCAGACCTGCTCGGGTGAGACACACACGGGTGAGACTGCTGCAAGGTACATCTGGGGGTGAGTGGTGGGTGTGGAGGTCACCATGTTGTGTGACTGTTGGTCAGATGGTCTCACCTTGCAGGCGGTTGATGAGCCACATCAGCTGTTTCTTGGAGATGTTGGTGTAGCCCAGGTTGAGAGAGATGGGTTGCCGGCGGATGATTCCACTGAGCATCGGGGGAGTGATGGAGCGCTGGCGACTCAGGTCGATTTGGGTCCACAACCGCTTGTCACAACACCTGCCGATCAGTTATTGGTTAGTACTAACAGCAGCGTCTGCGTGACGTGCATGACAACGACTGGGACTCACCAGCGGCTCCACGTCCGACAAACCCTCATGCAGACACACAACTCCCTCTGGCTCAGGTGCGTGAACACTCGCAGCCACACGTCACGTGTCATGATGTGGGAGGAACCCGAGTCCAGTGGCAGGCAGCTGGGCTCGGGGCAGGTGGGTGGGGGACGCACCAGGTGCCGTTCCATCTGGACCGGCCGTGGCGGTGAAGGAACAGCTGGTGGGCTGCGCTTCATCATCTGAGAACGTGGGGCGAGGCGGGATGGCTGGGAGCAGGGTGACGCCGCCATCGCTGACATCAGCAGGCCGCCTCCCCCCACACCACCCCCTCCTCCCCCATTGGAGGTGGCGATGGGCACAGATGAGGACGATGACATGTTTCTGGAGCCAGTAGACGTCTGGAACTTACTGTTACTCCGTATCTTGTTGGCGCGGCTCCCGCTGCCTTTAGTCCCGCCCCCTCCACCTCCACCTCCACCACTGTGTCTGTGATTTGTCAAAATACTGCTGGCGTTCTCCTTCTCCCCTCCCTCCCTCCCCCCGCCTGTTCCTCCCCGTGTCCGACCATTGCGTGCATCCTGGCCGTTGCTACGCTGTTTCCCAGGGAAACTTTCGTGTTGCAAGGATGGTGGCATCAGATTGGACGAGAGCGGGGAGGGGAGTGAAGCAGAGGTTTTCCTAATCCTTTCCGAGGGGGGCGATTCCTCCTCGTCTGCGTCCATCATCAGTCCTTTCCTTCCCCGTGATGCTAACCCTGTTTCTCCTCTGCGTCGAACCTTGTCCCCCGTTCCCCCTCCAGTCTCCTCCTCCTGCTCCTCCTCCTCACCCCTCCCTACCTCCCCCTCCGAGTCCTCACTGGCACTGAAGCCCAGCTCAGCAAGCCGCCGCTCCCTCTCTCTCTCCCTCTCCCGCTCACTGCGACTCCTCTCTCTCTCCACACGGCTGCCGCTGCTGTTGCCATAGACAATGGGAGGGGGCAGAGCAGGTGAGGATGAGGAAGGAGAGGAGCCCGCTCCCCCCTGTTCCCCCTGCAGGGAGTCGTCAGAGTCGGACTCGGAGTCGGACTCCGAGCTGGAAGAGGACGAGGACGAGGATTCGGGCCGGCGCTCCAGCAGACACATTCTTTTAAAGCGTTCCAGTTTTTCTCTGTGGTGGGAGCGTTGGTCAGCGCTCGACGTCCCTCCTACACCTCCCCCTCCGGACTGGGAGGACGACGAGGAGCCCTGCAGTCCTCCGACTCCCAGTCCGGCTGTAGATGCTGGACCGTTGGACTCCAGGGGCTCCTGTTTGGGTTTCTGAGGGAGAAGACAGGAGACGATTCAGTTCATTACAATCAACAACACCACACGTATGTTGTTCTTGTCCTCTTGTGATGTCATCGGCCTCAAAAGAATTTAACAGGGATCACAACCACTTTGGATTACGGTATTCCAAAGAATGCTAGTGTATCAGTAGCCATCCTGCCGGTGTTAAATGGTGAACTGACTGAAGTGAAACCTCCTCGTTGCATCATACCTTTTTCAGGCGTTTTTCGTGGACGCCCTTCATCTGAAAAACAAATCAGATTCACTTCATCAGCAGACAAACAAGCAAAATACATTCTGGTTGTCGAAAAGGTCTCCTTCAAAATAAAACAGTGACCAAACGTGGGTATCTGTGGGTGCTGTCACACGTTTCCAATGTCCATTACCTTCTTCTTGGGCCCAATGTCCGAGAGCAGCTCCTTCTCCTTCTTCCGCTTATGCCCCCCCTCCATCCTTCCACCATCCATTCTCCCACTCTCCTCCAGGGAGGAAGGAGCTTTCTTCTTCGGGGGTGGGTCATCAGTCAGCTTCCAGCGGCCAACCTCGCCGTTATCCAGCCTGCGCTTCCCAGAGCCGTCAGCCTGGTCCTGGATCAGATCAGTTCATATGAGAGAGGTTAGGGGCTGGAACTGGTTTAGCTTGGCAGCGACAATTGGAGTGTCAAACTAAAGTAGCAGCTCATTGTTGGATTTAATCTACGAAACCAACATTCATCTAACCAAAGGATTTCGATCAGCCAGCGTTAATTCCCCAAAGAGCTCATCAATCATCATCCTGTTCATCCTGTCCAGCTCCCACGGAATTCCTGCAGTTACGGCGTGAAGGAATAATTTGTGAAGGATAAACTGGACCGTGGCTTCTCACGGCTCCTTACAGGTGGAGAAACTGTTCCAAGGACCCCCGGTGATACGTCTGTACATCATGTCCTTCAGTCATCACCGATTTCTGAATATAATATTACATTATGCAATACTATTGCAAAACAGACAATTCCTTTCCCCAGGATATCGTCATACCCGAATGATTAACTGAGACTGTTTTAAACGTCATTGCCAATTGTTTTTTGGACCCCAGTTTGAGGACCAAAGCTCTAGACCACTGAGAGCATGCTGATCGTTAGTTGACTTGGCGTCGTGACATACAATGTGGGTGATGTCAGCGATGACTGTTTGGGGGAGACTGTGTGTGCCTTTATATTTTGACGTTGGTTCATCTTGTCTTCTGGTACAGACACATCAGCTCCGCATGCAGCAGTGTAACTCCAGTTAGCTTGCTAATGGTCAGTGATCAGTCTCCACCGGTGGAGATGAGTGGAGATGCTCTCACCTTGCTGGTCTTGCCCTCCTTGTGGCACTTTGGACATTCCCAGCAGTTTGGGATCTCGTCGTTGATGATGCCTTCCGCTTTCCCCATCTAACAACACAGCAAAAGTCTGTTATACTTGTAATACACCAGCTCAAAGTTTGATGACTTGTCACTTTGTAGGGGACAAAGTATCTTCCAAACATGACGTAAAAATGTGATGTACGACTTTGAGGCAAGCGCAGGTTCACATGGTCACTGACCTTTAGGCAGCTGGGGTGGATGATCTCGTTGCAGATGGTGCACTCCATCAGACACAGGCTGAACTTCTCCTCCTCTGAGTCCACGGTGTCCTCCTTCCCCGCCTCCCCGCACGCAAAACACACTGCCGTGTGAGGCAGCACAGGCTGCACAAAGAGACAAGCTGGTGGTTGGCCGAGGCACACGGAGCACCAAAACCTCCTCATGCAAACAATCAGGTGAGCACAGTTTGACTAGCGACCTGCAAACCGATCCAACTTCAGTCTTGTTCGAAGCCCTCCTTCTCAATCAAGCTGCTCCAACGCTAATAAGCAAACTTCAATCGAATCATCAGCATCTCAATTTATCTGGTTGTCATAGCGACACCTTGTAACGCTGCTTTGACCACTGCTGGTCACACTTGGTTACATGACTGCAGTTGGGTCTCCAATGAATTCTAAGATTCACACAAACAGCCACATACACTCTGACACCTGGACTACTCCTGCAACCTATCGTTGTAGTTTCATGTCATCTTTTAGTATCGTCTTCAACTACGCCTGCCTAACACAATAGCAAGCAAAATTTGGTTTGGAACAGAACGCTCTTTACATGTGCTGTTTCCATCCAAAACTGTTCACATCAGAACGGTCAAGCAGTGCATGAGCCCCCGCGTCACCCTTCAGCCAGTGACGGCTCACCTGCAAACCATATGGATCAGCTTCCACTTGTCAATGAATCTTGTGCCTCGTCTGTAAATGATGTCTCATCTGCTGTCTAAACTGACGACATGTCCACAAGGAGACCGAACAGGATTCATTTCTAAAACGCTTTCCTTACACACAGACTTGCCTCAAGAAATGCGAGCGTCCACAAAAATCCATGCTGTATTACAAATGCCAGGCCTGTAAGTGGTGCTGTAAAGCTGCCACAGAAATGCACCATCACAGATGGTGATACCCCACGGAGCATGTGCACAATACTTGTGACATAAACAAACACACAAGTGGATGATGGCAGATAATATGAATGGAACAAAAAGGACACATCTATGTGGACGCCAGTGAGCTGCCATTGTTGTTGTTCTTCTTCTTCTTAGCAACTTAGCACATGCAGACTAAGGAGAGGTGGAGCTACATCACTGGCTCAGGAAAGATGTACACAAGTTGGACACATAGGAGAAACGGTGTTACTCACTCTGGGACCCTACGTATAAAAATAATCATATTTGGGCTCATGTGGACAAAAGGTCCACATGATAAAACACTTTCACCTGAACTTATCTCCATGTGGACATGTCCTAGGGTTCTGAAGAGAGAAGTGATTTATGGCAACATGTGATCACCTTTACAAGAAAAAAACTAAATCAAAACCTGACGCAATCAAGCAATCGGTAGTCGAACACAGCCGATGGACAGACTCAGCATGTTGGTTTGTAAAACCACTGTGATGGATCACAGCCGCCTCTCACTCAGAGGCAGCTACCATCACTGGTAGCCATGGAAACCCTGCATCGCTGGCTGCCAGGCTCCATCTCTCGATGCTATTTGAAGAAGCTCAACCTCAGAGTGAGTGTGTGTGTGTGTGTGTGTGTGTGTGTGTGTGTGT
>JBBMJM010000011.1:3161162-3171456 GCA_037832705.1 Centriscus cristatus | reverse complement strand
TGTGTGTGTGTGTGTGTGTGTGTGTGTGTGTGTGTGTGTGTGTGTGTGTGTGTGTGTGTGTGTGCTTATTTGGTTATTATTTGTTATTATATAAGCAATTTATGTCACATCAGTGTTTACCTGACAGTACGTTCCATTCCCTAGTGTTACCAAAGGATGAGCGCTACCAACATGTTTAAATTCCACACACACAAAAAAAAGTATATGAACTGATGAAATGCATCAGGACCTTTGTGTGTTCACACACCTGTTGTGCTAAAAAGGAGACGTGATGGTGCAAAACCAACAGGAACATAATTATGCTTTGTGTGGATCATCTCCAGTTGGTCAAACCATAGACATCATCAGCGGGAGAAGCATCAGGTCTCATGCTGACACAATAAATCAATGTCGCCAATCCGAGCCGGTGTTGTGACATGTCTGCAGGCGTGCGGTTGTTTGGCTGCGATGCCGAACTGCAGGAACAGACTTCCAGGGTGAGAATTATACTGCTGGCATGTGACGTTGCCCTCTGCTCTCTCTCCCTTGAAGTTAAGCATCTGGCGAATTTGGGGGCGACCATTTTACTGCCAGCACACATCAGGAACAATCTTCAAATGGCTTCTTGACATTATAGACACCTTTAAAGCAGTGGGATGATCTCAGTTGCACTCATTGCATCAAGATAACATTTGTATGTCATATTAGATTCCTTTATCGTCAAATCGAAAATGAAATGTGCTTGCTTGATTGTGCTCCAACCGTAATGAGACATCAAGTGTAGGTCTGAATACAAGTATCACAGGTGAGGGGGGTGAGGGGGAGGAACGTGTGTGAAACACAGTGGTTACTGGGTGTTTGGCAGTCAAGAGAGCGTAGGAGCGCTCAACAGGTTTGTTGAAATTGTATCCGTAAATTGCCACGGGAGAAGCAGAGAGCTCGCTGCTCTGTTCACGCTGGTATTAGACCTTCTGCCTGTCTGAGAGCGCACGCACACGGGGCATTTGAGCACGCACCGCTCATGCAGTCGGCGCCTGGATGGCAACACGTGAAGTGGCGTTGGACTGACTGCCACCACTCAGCGCTGATGATGACAGGAGAAGGGTTTTCAATGCAACGACGCATTTACTCAGCCTCCTTGTTTGCAGGCTAACTGCTTTTAGCACACGCTCATGGTAGCATTTATGCAGATCATATTCAGAGCCACAGGGAGCAGTGAGGGCCTACTGGCTGCTCGCATCAACATTCACCTCATGCCTAGATGGTATTAGGACATGAATTATCCATATTACATTCACACCTGGAATTAAAAAGGCACCTCAGCTGTTCCGCAGCCATTGTGGTTTCCATGTCTGAATATACATTCACAGTTAATGCGGAAATAATTCACTGGAGGTATTAAAAATATAATCTCAAATGCTTCAAAGGAGCCTTCAGTAAAAAAAAAATAGTGAGCAGACAAAAAGATCAAATTGCCTCAAACTGAGGCAACCGATGCAAGTTAATCATTATTTAGCCAAAATATGACTTGATGCTATTAGGTTGACCCAATAACAACAGGCATTAAAAAAAAGACTTCCTTATCATTAAAAATATTTATTCTGCTACTTCTAATCATAATAATAATAATTAAATTTTGTTTTATTATACAGCATAAAAAATAGGATCCTGCTAATAAAGTTGTAAGTGTAATAGTGATGTGGAAGAGACCGCAGGGATTCAGGTATCTGATGGGTTTATAACAGCGTCTTCTATAACATCTGTTGTATGTCGCCGGGTACAGATAATCGAATGGCAGTTTCCAGGGTATCTAGATGATGCGGCGCTGTGCAGTGGATTTTGTCCGAACGGCCTCGAGGCAGTTAGCACAGACAAGGTTAAAGACTTAACTGCATTGTATATACACCTGCACCCACAGCGGAGACAGTGACAGAGCCTTCTGTGTTTGCTTTGGCACCAAAGGGTGCAGCACCGCCTGTCAAAAGCTCCCCTAATCATTCCTGTCCGAATTTATCAGAGCCGCCACGCATGCTTCTTGTCCCATTGCTGTAAAATATGTCAGACCGCTGGGTCTTCCTCAATATAGTTACAGCTCAGGAGCAGTTGTGCCACCTTGAGATTTGGGTCCTCTAATATGAGTTGACCTGATTCTGAACTCCTGCCTGTCTGCTGCTGAGATGAACGGCTGTTTTGGGGAGGTTTTGGCAGCTATAGCCTGCAGGAGCGCTACTGTATCCAGCGAAAGTGAAATCAAAGCTCCACAGAACCACACCCTCATCGTTCCACTCGGGCACACTCGGGTTTATCAAGCTGGAATTAGACAGCAGGTAATAGACTGAACAGCAAACGGAATGACAAACAGTTTTTAACAAGGTCGGAGTCATTTCCCCTGAGGCCCTTAAATGGCATAAATTCCACAGCCACATACATGACCCTGGAAACACGTAGTACAATACAGTCATGGATCAGATTTCTGTCTGACAACAGCAAATATGCTCTCAGCGTGTTTCAATGGTTGTTAATTGAAGATTGAGGGGACTTGTACGTATGTTGTATATTCAACCGTCAGGTAAAAAGGCTCAATGAAACAAATAAAACATGTACTATCTGTATTTAGGAGCATTGCTTTTAGTTATTTGTTAGCATGGAATGTGACATGCACCAAGGAGTTCTTTGCTGTTCCAGTTCAGATGAACTTTATATCACTAACAAATATCGACTCTTCCGTTAAGACTTCCAATGCAAGTGGTTTTCTGTTGTATTTTTATTACCGTAATGTTGAAGTCACTTCAGCATGTCTTCATGTCAATGGACCAACCGAGGAGAACAAACAAACAACCGCTGCATATATTCACGATTCTCATTGCACTTTGCTGCGACTATATGGTTTCCCCTGTTTTCAAACGGCTCGAGTGTCGATGCCGAGGTGAAATGATAGATACCATCCTTTACTCGATCAATAATTCTGCTTCCCTCCAGTGTTGACCAGACTGCCACACTGCGGACTAATTAGATGATAAAAGTGATGGATGTGTATTAAATTCAGCTGCCCCTTAAGAGAACTCCTTTGGGCTTTGTCCCATTTCCAGCTGACCTTTTGGATCCCAACTTTATTATTTCACGTTGATGCACTTGTACCAATTTCTTGAGGGTGTTGAGCTGCAGAAATTAGCCGGTGCCATACATACAGATATCGGTATCCAATGACCTCTTTGATTGGGTCGTATGTTCAACAGCTGACTTTGAAGAGGACCAGTTGACTGTCCTGAAATATAACAATTAGGTATAATTCACACTTATATATCATGTTTCCACAGGCTCTTTCAGAGGTCATTTCATGGCCTTTACAAAACAGAAGAATATCTTAACTCATCCTTTTCAAAGTAATTGCTTAGTCCATGGCCTAATTTTTAAAAAGATCTTTGTGGACATCTTCCACCAACATCCTCACAGGGGTCAGAGGTCATTTTTCCCCCAGCAGCACCCCTGCCCACCCCAGCCTCTTCTTCTCAGCTACACATCTTCTGATAACACGGTTCTTGAGCCCAAACCACATTATTATTACAGTATAATGCATCAGGAATATTGAAAAGGGCATAATCTCTCAGTTATTTCCGTCCTTGAAATATTCCGACCACCTGTAGTCATTGGTTTGAAGAGTGTGGTGTCGGTCTTTGGAGTGACATACTCTCCTTTTTAACTTGTCCCCTTGTGAAGTGTCTTTTGAGTAATGTTAGACTGATGTAACTCATTGTCAACTGGGACCCACCACCACCATCATCCCCTTCTTGTCGGTTGCAGCCAAATAATGGACCACAGTTCGACACTGGTGAAAATGTTCTGGTGGAAACATCATTGTGAACAAAACACAATCTTTAATGAGTTTTTCTCTTTTCTCTTTTTTTTCTGTCTTCTGGTACTGGCCTAAAATCCCTTCCCACTAATAACCTCTCAGAGGGAAGTGTCTTGAATTGATGACATTCATTTGCCCTTTCCACAACTTGGACCTAGGACATCTGTCCCTGCTAGAAAATCCTCCAAGGAGTTGTTGTAAAGGCTCACGTTTCCCAAGGCGACAACACGGCTGCCGGTGGCCTTCTCTGGAGTTGTCGTACCTGAGGAAGCAGGTAGGTTCCTCTGGTGGCTCCCTGGTGTGGTGTAATTAAGGTGGGATCTGCCAGGGCTTCTGGGCCAGGGTCATTTATCAACTGGATCACCCACAAGATTAATGTGCACTTGATACAGCGCTTCAATGGATTGCTGCCACTTGCTGAGATCATTAGCGTTGGCCTCCATATGACTGCAGAGGGCTCCGCTCAGTGGATGGAGAGATTTGCAGCTTTGCATACTAAATGAACGGTCCATCACTGGCTAATTAAGGGATTATTGAAGACACTTGTGTCCAGTCCCCTGGACAGTAAACCATAACTGAAGGGCAAAGCAGATAGATTAGCTCCACCTGCTTAGTAGCAAAGTGCAAAGTAATGAAACTGCTGACAAAGTAAGCTCAAAGGCGAATCAGGAGGTGATGCGTCATGACACAGTATGAAAAGGCTCCACACGCATGATGTAATGGCCCCCAGTTTTTACAGCGGAAAAAAAGGGAGCGATTGCAACATCGACCGTCCTCCCTAACACTGAGCTAATTACCTGCTGCCAATTGAAAAGGACACCGGGTTGGGTGTAATTTCAAACTGAAGAGTTACCTTTCATCGTGTATTAGCAGTCGAAATGTGTACTGTAAAATTCCTACAGACAACATCACCATTTTACTTCAGTTTTGTAATACCTGAACCTGTCAAATGAACCAGCCAAAATAGGATATTATTATTGTTGTTGTTGTTGTTGTTGTTGTTTAATAGCATTTAATTTAATTGGAAATATTGGACTGAAAGTGCAAGAACAACAGGTGTTATATGTTTTTCTAAGAGAATTCATGCCATGTCCGTGATTTAAACTGATTTCAATCTGAAATATCCTTACAGGGGTTCACACACTCACACATGAGGATGTGTCAGTAGAGCCATGAAGTTGTGATTAGATGAAACCACTGAAATCACTTCACCTGAGCTGACTAATACTTTTGGATTCGCTTAAAGTTGCATTTGCAATTCTGAAGTAGTCGTCTGGTGCTTCTGTGATGACTTCTGTGATTCGATAAACAAATAAATACATATGTGGAGAGGTTAATAAGTGCAGGGATAGTCCATGAAATCTTTCAATTTATTGGCTTTGGTTCTATATAAACAGTCAAACGGATTTGTCCTTGGATAATTTATCCAAAATGGATTGATAAATGACCAAAAACACAACAAAGCACATCCTGCCTGCGTAAAACCATTGTTTCTCATAGAGCGGCAGAGGGAGGGCTGAGCACGGCTTTTCTGGCTATAAGCCTTCCTGTATATGAGGCTTCTTTTTCATTGACTGTGTCAGGAATCAAGAGGGCTAATCCCTCTGAGACTTCAGATGAAAGTTTCAAAAGAAATAATGAAAGGCATACTTGCCTGAGGGTGCATATCGGGGTGAACGTACAGCAAGCTGGAGAGAACAGCGGCGGCGCACGACAAGCTGCAAAGGAAGAACATAACAGCAGCCCTCGCTTCCACCCCCACCAGTCTAACTATAAATCACATTCTGACTGCAAGACATAAACAAATACGCGCTGGTGCACATCAGAAACCTGGCACCGCATGAATACTTGGGGAATGTAACATTTTGCAGCTTTTACTTATGAAATATCTGAATGATCTGTAGAAACAACTACATAAAAACACCAGTTGTTGCAACTGGCTTTGCCTCGACAAGCCTTTAAACATCTTCCAGTGGGAAGCATCTGCATATTCCGTGGCTAAGAGATATGTAATTAAAGGGATGCCAAACACCCATTTCAACATCTATGATATAAAAGCATCTATATTGCTATTTAGACAGAGGGGGTGTTGTTTTTTGTTTTTTAACTACATTCACATTTGATCAGTCATCCGTTGCCCACTCTATGGCAAATTGATGTAAAGGTTGTATGAGTGTGTTTTAGTCCCACATACAGTAGCTTCTCCTACTCTCAGAATATGATATAAAACCAGATTTAGGTTTAGACTGTATTTCAAGTTCCTCTGTGTTTCGGTCTTACTTTTTTTTTTTAATGCACACCACCTGCATATGTGCAACAGGTCACATCAAACACTTTGTCTACTCACTAATCCGCCCCCGGTGCCATCCGTTGGTTGCTGTTCCTATAACAGCAAAAGACGCTATATGCTGCTATCATTACTTTGAGCTGAAAGATAAAATGCCACGCTGTGACTGTCAGTGTCAGACATTACCAATTTCGCCTTGCTATTTGCCTCCGCTTGGTTTTATGATGTGTTTCACAAACAAATCACTCCTGTGCCCTCGACTCCTGCAGCAGATTGGACATGCAGACTCTGACTTGGGCTTGAATTGCACCGTAGCTCCCTCCAAAATGGCCAAATTAGAATGCCATACCGGTCACGAGGCATGTGCAGTGAATGGAGAACATCCTTAATAGTGCTGCCGGAGAAATGCATCTGCATTCTGCTGGTTATGCATATGTAAATCTTCTCTTCCCCCCCAGCGCATAGACATGATTTGTAGATGGGGGCATCCAACTTGGCCACTAACCCTCACAACTATTAATGTGCAAATACGTTTTTTTGAAAGCTACAGTTAAGTCTAAATGCAAACAGATCCTTTTAACTGTTCTTAACGGTCAGTATCGTCGCTGACAGCCTATACACTAGTTTTGGATAAGTGTTCACTGAAATAATCACATGCTGATCCATGTTTTTCAGTGTCAGACCACAGTGTTTTGCTTTGATGAATTAATTATGCCTGGATCCAAACAGGAAGTGTTTCTACAACTCTTGCAAGAACAGATAATGGATGGCAATTATTTTCTTTAGTTTGTAGTTAGCTCATGTTGAAGCTATTATTTTAGCATCTTGCTGGTACACAGTTATTATCAGTATAATTTCTGTGTTTGGAGCAGACCTTTTCATGTTGTTAATGAATGAAAAGCGTAGTGTTAGCACAATATCACACACAAAAGATGCTTTTAAAAAAGATGATTTCTTTTTATCTTGCACTTAGAGATGTCTGGGTCTGATGTGGACGTTGGCCACATGCTGGCTACTGTGTCCTTTGACACACCGAATGTGAATGGTTGTCAGTCCTGACATGTCAGACCTGCCATGCAGTGGCCACTCGTCCAGGGTGTGCCCACCCCGTCGTTTGCCCATTGATAGCCGGGATCTGCTCCAGCATTGATCGTGACCCCTCACAGGAGTTTTTATGTAGGTCGGCAGATGAGCCGCTCTTAATTTGATGCCTGGTCCACGTTGTAATTTAATACCTTACCTGGTGACTGGTTGAAATGAATAAACTCCAATCTGCCAGGCATGGAGAATGACAGCGATCACACAGGAAAAGGGAAAGGTTCACACACTTTTCAAAGTTTTTAGGTTTTTTTTTTGTACCAGAAGCACTTGAGGTTGAACACAGGGTTACATACAGTTCAAACGATGGAGCTGGCGGAGGTAGAATTGCTTCCAAAGATTTTGCACATGGAGAACACAGACAGCTCAGGCAACTGGGAGCCGTTGAGCAAAACACAAAAACACTGAACAATGCCATATGATAAATATATTCAAGAGGTTGGTACGATGACAAACCTGCAAACGCGGGGGACAGAACTAGACTGTACAAGAGTAGGAACTAACATCACCACATACAAAGCAACAACTCCTAAAACAAATATCAAATATCAAACTAAAATATCTCCATCCCGCCGAATTCTGCTGGCTATTATTTATTTATTTGTCTCCCTTATTTCCCCGACAAAGCTTGGATTATAACTCAAACCCAGATAATGATCGTCACAATGGACCATGTTTTGCATAGTGCTGGCATGCAATAGCCACAGAAAATGGCATATATCCTGAATAAATCTGTCTGAAATGTCAGCGTTTTGTGGAAGACAGGAGCCCAGATGATCATGTGCAGCACTTCTTCATGCACAGGGAACATTTTGTGGGGGCAGCTGTCTCTGATTCTCCACCTGATTTGCCAGAAACTGACATGCAGAGCTGTTTTCCATGATTGTTCCGCTCTGATGGGCTGCAATTTGGATTCTACACATTGAATCACATGTCGTAAAAATAAGAGGGTCAGTGTTTATTACAGGGATCACGGGGGGGATAAACAGACTTCTAAAGGGTGCCATCATCCCCATTCTCTGAAACTCGTCTTCTTGTGATTCCTTCATAATAACATGAGGATGTTTCACATTCACAAAGCTTCGACACATTTTTTTGTGGGATGACTCCACTCTATGTCCGGATTTGGACCAACCTAAATTATATACTAATAAAGGATGAAAGTGCTATGCTAAGTGTTTCTGTTTTATTTCAGCATTCTGGTTTATTTGTGAAGGGTGGCAAGACCACACATTTTCAGAAGAGCCCGTGCTTTTGTTTCCCCAAGTGTGTGTTTTCGAAGGTTTTGCTTTTGTTATTTTCTTTTACTATTTAAACTGTGTCTTTTCTTTCATTTTGATGAATGCAAAACTGTCTTTTCTGTGGTTATTTTGCAAACTGAAAAAAAAAAGAAAGAAATGGCAGCTTGTTTCGGAGTTTGCGTCTTCTTTTTTTTTCCTCCAGAAACTAGATTTATTTCCCCGTGTGCTGGGAAAGCTGAGAGAAAATATTCTTTCGCCTTCTCACCGCGAACAAGTGTGGAGTAATTTAAAGGATTTATCATACACACGACATGTTGGGTGCAAAGGGAACATTTGTCCAGACTCAGGATTCATTCACAGAAGACCAGAAGGTAAATGTTCACACAGACGAGAAATATGTTCCTGCTCAGTGACGTTTGATAACACCCAGACGGAGGTCAAGTTTATCCATTATGTCAGGAGATAAAGATTCTGGCTTGGTTTTCCATTTCTGCCAGCACATAGTCAGTTCTTATCAGTGAAAGTCTTGCAGGGTGGAGAAAAACCAGAACGTCTCCTGATGAAGGAACGTTGCTTTCAGGCAATTTAGTTGTGATTACAACCTTACTATGGATTAATGGACTCCGATGTCAATGGTGAGATGAGATGGGTTGAAATACTAAAGAAAAAAAAAAAAAAACATTGCATTTTTTTAGTTTGGGGTCACAAGTCTCTGGGACTCAGAAGAAAAGAAAAAGACTGAAAAGAGCAGGTTCAGGTTTTTGTCACATTGCTGTTACAATTGCTCCAGCAGGTTGAGGCTTAATAACACCAACTGTTGAAGGCTACGCGCCTGCCGAGAGTGACACATTTCACGAGAATTGCAGCATCGCTTCATGTATTTGTGCAGTATTTGTTACCATGACAACTGCTTCTCTGGAAAACTTAATTCAAGTTTGCATCAATCATCAATCTTCCGATACCTGAAAACATACCAGTCCATAGCACACACTGTCATATGAAACAACAGTCATCATATTTTTGTAATTGATATGAAATATATTACAACAATATTGTCATAAGTAAGGAAATACTAATAATAGTTCATCTCAGGCTTCCGGGGGCTTTCTGCATGGCTTTACAAATTCAAATGAACTGAGGGAAGCAGAAGAAAAACATTATTCTGCAGACAACTGAAGGTCGCAGGCACTCGCCAGGGCACTTTTATCAATTCATACCACGTTTTGAATGAAAAGCAAGTCAAGCCATACCATCAATTCATGAGTCTCTCAACTGTCCAATTAGTCTTATCTGCGCTTCGCAGGAACAGAAATGTGTCATTTGTTCGAGAAATGTGATAGAAATGTATGAATACTGTCCAGAGAATCGGGAACAGAATATATCACCTATTTAATGCCTAATTTCATGATAATTCCAAAGCTGACATGTGTCACTGTCTGCTTTATGGCTGATTGTACCTAAAACGACAAACAAAGATTTTAATTAAAGATGGCTTTCAAGTTGGAAAATGATACTGATTTGTCTTCTGGCTGGTGTAACACAAGCAGTAGATTTGTTATTTCATCCCAATGGCACATCTGCAGGGGAAAGTGTCATTTCAGCTGAGCGCTGTGATGAATCAACCGCCTAATGGGACACACAACAATTTTAGAGGCAATTTTCAAAGAGATTAACTTTCCTGCAGTTCAACCACAACAGAAACTTCAACCCATTTGTACGACGGCCCCCAAGCCCGCCGTCACATAAGTCATGACATGGTAAGTGACTGACTGGGGTCTGTTGCCCATATGAAAGAAACCATTAGAACTAAAACTGTGTCAGATGATGGACATGTCT
>JBBMJM010000011.1:3134634-3161062 GCA_037832705.1 Centriscus cristatus | reverse complement strand
GTGTGTGTGTGTGTGTGTGTGTGTGTGTGTGTGTGTGTGTGTGTGTGTGTGTGTGTGTGTGTGTGTGTGTTGTGTGCATACACACACTCGCAGTCCGGAAACACACCACTTTCGTGCTGAGAAGATGCTCAATAAGTAACTTACTGTTATTATTACTGCTGGAAAGTGCTGGTGAAGAGCGAGATGGATGATAAAACATGGAGAAAAAGCTGCCGTCTCAGCGCAAAATTTTATGGTTGTAAAAGTTTTATCCTGAAATAATATTTCTGTTAGATTCATCCTGACGTTTGGTGGGTGGTTGAGGTGGGAGGGGGGCCTGCTGGATCTAGTATTTTCTGCAATAAAGTGAACTTACAGTGTGTTCTAGTGTCTCATCTGTGAAATAGTTTGTGCCGCCTCCTTCGCTGTGGTGTCACATTGACCCACGGGTCCAGAGGGAATTTGGCTGCAATGGGTAATGTCTGAGAGAGGCTCCTGTTCCGGTGCTTTCCTCGTAGTATTACATCTAGTCTACATGAAGCCAAGTCAGAGCCACATGTACCTACATGTTATCATCATGGACATCATCATCTGTAATTTGGATGCAATATGCTCCACGTGTGACAGACGACGAATCATTTACCAAAAGGAGCTCAGGCTACTCCCACGTCATTTGTCGCTCTGGTCTGCTTGAAAACGCGCAGAAAAACTCCAAAACACCATTTTGAAAATGAAACATTTTGCTCTCCTGTTGAAGAGAATTAAATTAGACACAGCTGGTGTTTAATTTGGTGTCTTTAATGACCAGTTTTATCACATTTGTGTCTGATGATGCCTTCAGCCATATGGCTTCGCTCTGATGGAAAGTACTTGATATCTTTGCAGCCATTTGTTTATCCAAACAATAAGCGATGCCCTTCAATCGAGTCAGATGCTTTATCGCTTCAGGCTCAGTGCGCATTGTGGCTTGTAAAACGCCAAATTCAACATATGCCCCTGTTTCAGAAATCATGACATGTACTGTACAACCCATCTGGATTTCAACACACCTGATAAACCGAAGCACGTCTAGGGTTCATTCACAAATATACTATGAATTGAGACAAGTGACACTTTATATACGAGATGATTGAATCCTGAAGTGTCTTTTTTTTTCCTCTGGCAAGGAAATTTATCATGGTTAAACCGTCATATTAATTGGTTCTGCTCAGCTGAGCTGGACGCACAACATTTCCAGGGTGTGCTATGTCTCGGATGTATCGGGGCGTGACTATCGGCTCGCAGAAAAGTACAACAGGGCCAACTGTAGTTAATACACACGACAAGAGTGTGTGTAAAACATCGGGATCCAGAAGTAAATCAACTTTTTCTGTGGAAGAAGGATCTGTCAACAGGAACAACATCCTTGATATTCTGCATAAATAACATAATTTAATCAGCGCATTGTAGTTATGACATTCTGCTCCCTTTTTTAAATAAATGACATCCACTTCTTTTTTTAATAAACGTCTGCTGCATCAGACAGAAGACAAGCGCATGAGAACTTTTTGTAACGGTAACATCAGTAACAAAAGACTGAAGGCAAATTGAAAGAACAGAGCCCGACTTATTCTCAGAAGCTCATCCAACGGCAAATAAATAAAACAGGCAAAGAACAGCAAATAAATAAATGTTCTTACGGAAGAGTGGCATGCTGCTCTCTTTCATTACATCACAGATGAGCCATTACATAAGATTACTATTTCTAGGAGACATCCGTGTCAGTACTTTTACTGTTTATAGATATACAGGACTTGAAAATCCTTTTAGATGTCGACTTAAGATCAGATTAATACAGTTTAAACAGACAATTTCTGACGCTCGCATGCACTGTTGGAAGATTTAACCAGTGTAGAGTAAACCAGTGTAGTGGAGCTTTCCAAAGAGCCTCATATTTTCCAGTTAATTCCTTGATGTATATTGTCCAACGGGCTCCTGAATGCCGCATTAGATCTCAGCATGAAAGTCTGGTGACTGAGCGAAGTACCTGGCTCACCATGGACTGTTAGAAGTGGGACGGTCTTTAGGGGATCTCGGGAGAACAGGGAATAGGTTTTTGATCGGGACCAGCTGTCACTTCTGTCTTCAACTACCCCGTTGACGCTAACATCCTGCAGAGATGCCAGTATAATGGATTTATGGAGAATGCATTGTGTTTCAAATGTTTATTTGTATTATTATTATTTATTCTTTAAATAAAAAAAGAAGAAGAAAAGAAAAAATAGTCGATGCCAGCAATAAAGATTAACTTAGGGGTTTGTTAGTGTAAATTCAGTCATCAAGTGACTGAAGTGAGAAAACACTGTGATGTAGATATGACTTTGTTCACGAGATGTTGGTGAATATTCATAATAATAATAAGAAGAAGACAATAAGAAGATGAAGAAGAAGAATATAGGTGTGAATGTGTGTGAAAGGTTCTCTTCTTTTTCAACGTTGGCCCTGTGATGAAGTGGCAACTCGTCCAGGGCATCCTGCCATTTGCCCATTTGACAGCTGGGATGGAGTCCAGCATAATCATAACCCAAAACTATTATAATAACAATGCTAGCCCACTTTAAATAGTTTATGTAACCTTTGTCAAAACATTTTAACACGAATAAACGTTACACCATTGGAATCCGTTTACTTACTGGTGTACCTAAGAATTGCATAACTCAATAACTGATCATTAGAATTGAATGTAGACCAACAGATTAACAATTCCAGACACCTAATGAAAGGACAAATAACTAAAACTCATCACGAAGCATATGAAGTGTAGTAAGTGGATGAATTAACAGGAGAAGTGCTGCTGTGGCGAGGTGTGGATACATCTTCATCGGCGCTCTATAAAATTTAAATATACTGTATGTTTACTGAATGTATATGTATTCAAAGTTTCTAAGTGACAGGTTGTATGACTGTCCTCCACCTTAACACCCCTACCTGTCAGGAGGGATCCTGAGGCAGTGCTTTTTTAAAACACATGACAATGCAGACTTGTAGCTTCGAGATACGGCGAGATCAAACCGTGGATCTCAGGTGGAAAGATCAGATTCAGGTTAGAAAACAAACAAAAACAAATCCATCTGGAGCCAAACACACATCATTACAGTTGGTATCACTCAGAGTGGCAGCATTGTTTTGCTCCAAGAAGCTGCACCTTAACCGTGGAAAAACAGAAAGCCTCCCACTCTATAACAGACCCAGCGGAGCCCTTTGGCCTGGCCTGTAGGCTTGTGTTCACGTGTGCCAAACACGTACACATCCGCTTGCTGAAGAATGAGTCATTGGACCGGTATTTCTTTTTATCCTTGACTTTTTCCAGGAAACAAGTATATTTCTTCTTTTTTTTAATTGCAACCTTACTATCTTATTTCACATTGAGGAAAACCCGGACGATTTCACAAAGGTCAGAGTGATTGAAAACAAAATATATTTATAATTCTCACCTTAACATTGTCGTGTTATGTATTCTGAATTATTCCGAGATGACCGATATGTCTTAATTCTTCTTAAGAGCTTTTTGGACTGGACTTCTGGCAAATAATTGATCATAATTGACTTGAATTGTAGAAAGCATTGTGGAATGAAGCCACACTGTCCACCGTCAGCATTCCAAATGAGAGACTTGGGGAGCTTTTTCTTTTTTTTATATTTATAATCATAAATAATTAGAGACAAGTTAGTTTCTCCAGAGAAACTATTCCTCAAGAAACCGTCTGGACCTATTAGTATCTACGAATTTAAATTAGTATGATCCCACACCTCATCATGCCTCAAAATATTCCCTCTACACTACTTTTACACAGCTTAATGAAACATTGAGTTAAACGCCTGGGTATGTTCCAGAGCACTTGTGCAGTGGGTGTTTTAGGCACAGAGAGTTGTGATTATCTGTGAAGATCATTTTCTCTCTTGACAAACACGAAATTTGTTGTGATAAAGTGGTCTGCACTGTCTGAATAATGAAGCTTTAGAGACAACTGGACATCCTCCAGATCTCAGTTCCGTGTGGAATGAGTCTGAAATGGATTTCCTCCCTAAGCTGAGCTGCTTCAATATAAATGCAGCTTTAAAAGGTTGAATTTTAGGGGAGACCAGGGACAAGTGGAACATTATGAGTTACAGCTCGGAACTTGTTGTCCACGTTATAGTTTTTAGTGAGTTGGACCAGAACATTTAGTCTACCAGACAGCTGTGTCTGATGAGAAGAGCTGCAAACTTTGTTGTTCTCTGTGATCATATTCAGTATAAATTCAGCCACATTCAACGCACAGACATTGTTGAATGCGATCATACATTCACCATAATCTGCAATCAGTTATAAGAGGAACAAAATCCAGACATATATGATGGTTAAGATTGTAAAGTTGCCCAAAATTAAAGCATGACCAGAACAAAAAAAAAAAGACAAAAAGACTATGTGAGAGAGAAGACTACCCATGACTCTCATCGTTTTACCATACCATGAAGAATCTCATCTGCTAACATGATCTATTCTGCATATCTAAGGTAAACAGAGGCACCTCTCTCCCCGCATGAAGTCTCATATGATTCAGATTATTCAGTGGATCTCCACAGGTCTGTTTTCTCTGTTCATAAAGCTTTGGACATGTGTTGAAAAGAAAGACGTAAATTTTATGTGACATCTTCACGGTTCGGAGGCAGTAAACAGCAGATGGTAAGCAGGGCCTGTTTATCGTTATGGACTTTATTTACCTACCCACCTGAATGACCTATGTTTAGCTCAGCAGCTGATGTAGAGATTAAAACAAGGCCCATTTAAATGTTTGCTCTTGTGTACTCCAGTTCCACTACACTGCAAGGCCAGAGGAGTCATTTGCCACGCATAGAGAAATTAGCTTGTTTATCAGCATTTTCATTTCCGTCCTGCCTCGTCATCCCACTGACATTTTGGATGTTCATGATCCATGACTGACGATGATTCCCCATCCCATCCTGAAGTCTATGGCGTGTGCAGTTTGCATTGTTTTTTAATTAAATATATGATGGTTAGTGTTAAGCCAATAGCCTGTATGGCTTCAAGAAGGTAACCTTGAACAATTGGATATGCTTTGACTGACTCATGTCCATACACTAGGAAATCGGTCGTTTCAAGGAGTTTCACTTTTCTTTCTATCACCCTACATGACGATGTCGCAATCGGAGCCGCAACTAAGGATTGTTTTACCAATCAAATATTCAACAAACTATTTGGAGTATTCTGATAAAAATACTCTTGCTTGATTAAAGCACATTAATAATGTATAACAACAGAGAGAATAGCATGTATAATCATGCATGTCATTGCAGGTGCAGGTCAGTGGTTTAAGCCATAAATTTCTTAGGAATGTTGCTATCCATGTCTTAAGGTTATTTTCTCCAGGGAACAATATAGTACATTTGAATGCTAATGTTAGCACGTTACCGTGTGTGGACCACGGACTGAACGTATGCTTGCAGTTGTTGCAATGTCTTGTGATGCTTATTATGCCCTGCAGTGAACGCCAAGTTTCAACTGAAAATGATCCAAACATCTAACGTTTTGGTCGTTTTCGTTTTAGTAATTCGCATGGCCTCCACCACGTTTTGTCAGGGTGAGCTAGCAAGCAAAACCCAAGTGTCAAGCGGCGTCTCGATTCATGTGATTTTCTGAATCACAAAAAGAGCCAAAGTCCTTGAAAGGTTACAAAAATCTTTAGCCATTTATTACTGCAACGGAGGAAATGTGGGAAGCGATGGGATCTAATGAAAACAAATACTCTCTCAAGTCACTTTGCTATGTGTAGATATGTTTAATATCCCATTACAGGCCGTGAAGTAACCACAGCGCCATACTGTCAAGAGACAAACTTAATCCAAAGGGAAATTACCCATCAGGAAGGCAATGCCGTCACTGAGATGCAATTACCCAGCCACTTGTGAGATTTTCAGCCTGGTATCCACGGGTGAACGTGTGTGTGTGAGGGTGGTCGATATGTGCATAGCACCTCTTATGTTTTGCAGAGTAAATTGGATTCTTAGCTGCAGAACAGTTCATTTAGAATATGTCAATGATACAAATGATTGACATGCCTACATCTCAACAGCTGTAGGTTTGTGGTACAGAACAGCATGATGGGACAAAAAAATGAGACAGGAAGAAGGAAGGGGCTTTTACAGCATGATTTGGACGAACTGCTATGGAATTTGGTTGGCTGTTGAGGACAGAAACTGTCAGCCCATTCTATTTCGGTTTGGCCGTACTTGTGGCGCTCCTGTGCACACTTCAAAAAAACGATGTGTCGTAGAGGATTTAATGTACCAATTTAGCACTGAATCACACAGCCAAGAAAACAAAGGAAACAGCTCGGATTGGGATGAACATCAGTGTAAACATTTGATAAGGATTTGCTTGAGGCCCTTGCTATGCCTTATTATTGATCCAAAAATAGAAATGCATGACTGGCTCTTGTGTGTTTGGTACCTACAAGTCAAGTAGAATGCATTAGTGTCAATGTGCCTCCAGTTGTCCCTGAGATAGATTTCTCAAAGCAGGGACATTTCTATTGTGCTGCAAATCATCACCTTGAATCTCATAATTAATCATTTCATTGAACGGCCCCTATCTTACACGTAGAACAAAGAGGAGAAGGGAAGAAGACTTGCCTGCATCCATGGCAGGGGAAATGCACATGTATAGGCGAAAGAAGAAGGGAAAAAAAGAAAGCTTGCACACAGTGTGAGCCTAGCATGCATAATAAATGTATGACAAAACAATACCCCAGGCGCCCCAGTATTAATGATATGCAGCGAACTCATTATTAAAGTTCCAAAACAGCTCCTGGAGTAACACAGATGGAGTCAATTAAGCAATGAGCACACTTGCTTGCCTGCCGTTTCATCTTCCTTCTTTTATCTCTTGCATTACTCCATGGATGTAATTAGCTCTGTGTTTCTCCTCATAACATAATGTCCAGTGATAATAACTCTTATTTTCACTTGTAATTCTAAATAATGCACTGCTTAATAAATATACCAAATTTGCTCTCGCAGTATCCTTGGGTATTTTGTTTGCCCTGCAGTGGAGTGTTGAGAAGAAGTGTTGAAAAGAATAACACAGAGCTAAGACGTTTTCTTTCTTTCTTTCTTTCTTTCTCTGCTCTTCTGTTTGTGTTCCCAGAGACCTGATGCCTTCAACGCTGGAGGGCCAGATCACCATGGAGAAAACACCTAGCTACTTTGTCACTAATCATGCCCCAAAGCGGATCCACACCATGGCCAGGGACATCAAGCTGATTATTGTGGTGCGTAATCCAGTCACAAGAGCCATCTCGGACTACACGCAGACTTTGTCCAAGAAACCAGAAATCCCCACCTTCGAGGTTCTGGCTTTTAAGAACCGGACGCTGGGTCTTATAGATGCTTCGTGGAGTGCACTGCGCATAGGAATATATGCGCTCCATTTGGAGAGCTGGATGCAGTACTTTCCCCTCTCCCAAATGCACTTTGTTAGCGGGGAGAGGCTAATCGTAGATCCCGCAGGTGAGATGGCCCGAGTGCAGGACTTCCTGGGACTCAAACGGATCGTCACAGACAAACACTTTTACTTCAATAAAACTAAAGGATTTCCATGTCTGAAGAAGCCAGAGGACAGCAGCACTCCTAGATGCCTCGGCAAGTCCAAAGGGAGAACTCACCCTAAAATCGACCCAGATGTGATTCGGCGGCTGCACAAGTTCTACAAACCCTTTAACATGATGTTTTACCAAATGACTGGCCAGAACTTTGAATGGGAGCTGGAGGAGGACAGTGAATCTCGAAGCTCTCAGGACTAGTGACATGGCACTGCGCAGCCACACCACCAGCCTTCAATAAAACTATCGTTTCGCTTTGTGTCCGGAGAGATCGCTTGAGCACACCAATCAGTCATGGCTGTCTTTGCAGTGTCTGTATCCATTGGCAAGAGTTCACCGACATGCTTTCCCCTCCCTTCAGTACTAATGTTGACAGCGGCAACTCATTATTGTAAATACTTAAACATAAAATATATTTATATTTGTGAAAAGGAGACGATTTATTCATGTTTGTTTTGTTTTGAGAAGAAGCATAGAGCCGGTATCAAAATCCTGTTGACTATGGCAATGCATGCGATGAGTTAAGTGTCCTTACCTCACGAGCCCAAAGGGTGAAATCTCTCTGTTTCTCTTTCCCTTTACTTTCCTTCCAGTTTGTTACCCTCACACCCACTCACCAGCATCAAATACAAGAAAAGAGTCTCTTTCAGTGGCTCACGCCACGAAGTGCACTGTAAGAATTCTTTTGACTCTGCTTTAATTCAGAGAGAAAAGAGGATGAATTATAGACACACTATAGACTAATTCTTTTCACACATGCTCCTTTTTTATTTTTTCTTCCCCTTTTTTTTCCTCATCCAAATTGGCCAAAGTGTTGATATACTCTGTTGTACACTCGTTATTCAAGGAGCTGAAACACAGTGACAATTAGTCAAATATTGGACGGTCACTACCAAATTTCATTTATATGATGTTAAATGTTGGGTTATGAATCCCACGATATCAGTTTTCAAATGTTAAGCTGGTGGTATTCGCGTGACATCACTACAGGGGCAAACAGAAGGGCAGTCAGCCTGACCGTGTCAAAAACACATCTCAAACTGAAATGTATGCATTGAAAAGTACAACCAATGGTCATGACCAAAGCGGTGCAGTGGGGTAGCATCACACATTGTGTCAAGGTTATTGTCAATCAAATCTTTTTCTGTATAAAGCTCCCTACATAGCAAAGGTGGAGCAGTGAAGGAGTGAACTATGTCCGACATGGCACGATTCCTTTCTCCTTTCACTCAGATGCGACATCATCGCATATCCTCGATCTGTCATCGTGACAAGTACCATCGCCAAGCACGAGTCACCTTTCTCCATTCTCAGCTGTTTGCCTCCTGACCCCCCCACACACACACACCCACCACCACCACCACCACCACCACGCCACCCCCAATGTCACAGTAAAACATGTCAGCGAGGGTGAAGAACAACACTGAAGGACCCCGGCAGAAGTTTGTTAGCAAACATCTGCCATCATGCAGTCCTCTGTCGTTAGAGATTAATGGCTTGTTAAATAAACTGCTGCTGCTTGAACAATGTCAATGTCAGAGAGAATTTGCTGCAAAGGAAAAGTGGCATACATGGGTGCTAGGTAAACTACCAAACCCTCACTTCGTGTGAATGAGCTGATTTCTGATGGGGACATGCACAGTAAACGGGCCGATGTCTGCGTAGACAAATGAAAAGGGAAAAAATAGAAACAGACAAACTTTAAGAATGCAATGAGTAACATTTTTTTCATTTTGTTTGCAAAAGCTGCAGCATGTGTGTCTGTTGTCTCTGGACTTTTCATCAGCTGAGACAATCAATACAGTCAATGAGTCAATAAATACAGTCTGCTACACATCACCGGGTGCTACAGCTATGATGCATTGCTCTGTTAATTGTCCGTGTTCTCGGGCCGTGGATGGTGGGATGGGTTCACTCTCTGCAGACCGCTCTCTCACCCGGGGGACGCTGGTACCAACAGCTGCACGGAGCAATTTCAATCAACGTAAGAGCTGTACTGCCCTTTTCTATGGCCACTGAACCCCAAATCGCACCGTCCCAGAGTTACAACTTCTTCTTTTTTCAGGTTTTACATACATTCGCGCCCCCAACCCAAGGCTGTTAAAACATCACTTTTTACAGAGCTTGATTAGGATAATTGCGAGACATGCTAATCATACATTTGAGAATGCTCTCTAACCCCCAGACATGAATAACTACTCCCACAAAAGGTTTAGAACATGTTTAATCCACCTTCCGAACCAGACAGTTCCACCTTCTCAAAGAGTCCCACCAAAGGCGACGTGCTGTTTCATTAGTATAAATAAGGACTTCATTTCCCAACTATGAATATGCACTTGGGCTGTCATTTGCATTTCCAGGATCACATAAACACGTGGGGGAATTCCTTTTCAGAGATAAAACATGGATCCTCCAACCCCTCCACAACACACACACACACACACACACACACACACACACACACACACACACAGCGGCCTCCATCTTCAGCTTGTTTAGACTGGTGACGGCCATGGGCAGAGTGTTGTAAAATATCCTGCGAGACGCATGAAAGACATGCTAAGTTGTCCTTCAAGTGTTCCTCCCAGTGGGGATCCTGCTGCGTTCCGTGTGGTTCATCACTGTTTTTCAAGCATCAAGTAAAGAACACGTGAAGACATCGAGCGTCTCACATACCTGCCATTGCATAAGTGCCTCATTTCATAACAGATGAAAGATTATTCATAGACATTCCGAAGTATGTTGTTGGTTTTTTTTGCAAAGCCCTGAAACTAATCAACGACTTCAAACGATTTCCTGAATGGCTTTTGAGAAGGCGTTGCTGTTTATTTTCATATGTACTAACGAAAGGCAGAGGCCATTTCCTGCTATATCATTTGTACACTGCCAAAGGCCATGATGATGCATTTTTTTTGCATTATTATACATTGTACAGTTAATCAAATCAAATCAAATCAGGAACAAGATTGGTGAACCTTGCGTTTGTGGATATTCACAGGAAACAACGTAAGGCACTTGATTATCTCTGATAAAGGTTTAATGAAAAGCTCAGAATCTTTGTAAAACGAACACAGATCCACATATCGGAATCAGTGCAGAATGAGTGTCAATGTGGGCTTATCATTTTCAGTGAGAATAAAATCATTCATTTGTCCGTTCTGCAATGGTATCTACATCAACATGTTCCCATGGTGGCTTAGTCTCCACTGAATTTAGTTCCTATCTGTTCACCAAAGTCGCATTGATCGTCACATTACGGATTAACCACAATCCTTCCTCAGTCTCTCCACCTCCGCCTTTTCCTCTTTTTTTTCATTGTCTTTGTCTTCAGGTGTGTGCAGGGTTTAGGAGGGTCAGTAATGGAGAACAATGCACCCAATGGTTGCCAAGGACAACGTGAGCATCGGTGGCTGTACATATTAAAATTCACAACCCAAAACGTAAAAGTCTCCTCTGCTTCCTCTGCAAGACTCCTGATTTCTACATTCTCCACCTTTCTCTACCTATGAAATTTAAATTTATTTAAGCGGTGCCCTGCTTTGTGCATTCTGTTTCAGAGATGAAACCAAGACTGAAACTCGGGCCGATGCCACAGTATGAATCATTACAAGTCCATAACAACAGGACAAAGAAAATTACAAGAAATAATGACAATTATACAATTACCGGAAGAAATCAGTTGCTTTCACCAGATTCAGGTAAATTTGCCTCAACAACCATCTCCGGAGAGCCATTTTATTTTATTAATCCTGACTCAAACGTGTTCCCTGCCAGTGATTTTCCTTTGTCATTCTACTTTCTGAATTCTGTTTTTTTGTTTTTTTCCTGTGACTGTGCTGTGAATCATCTTTTTCCCAGACGAAAAGCCATGAGCAAACTTGTGCTTTCACATTTTCTTTACGTTGAATGTTGTTTGTTGGGCGATACATTTTCAGAAAGAAAAAAAAAAGAGAAAGACAGAGAATAACTTGAAGAAAACTGAACGTATACACAACAGACAAGCACAAGATATATTTCCATCTTTTCTAATCACTGTGTCTGTGCTCTGTTAATGAGTATTGTGGGATGTTTTAAAAAGGTCTGCATGAGCAAATATGACACTCAGCTTCATTGCGCACATTGAACTAATCACCAGTTAAACAGTGACAGATGAACATGTAGATAATGTAAACTAATAAATAAGACGTGCATAATTAATGTATGGTTTTATGTGTTGATGAAACTGGCAGAAAAAACACTGATTAATGTGCATTAATCCAGTTGCCGCTGCAGAAATCTCCCTCCAACCCTCCCTGGTTTGTTTAAAATGTGCAGTAGATGTGAAAGTTTAAACATGTCTGCTTTTAATAATTTTTACGTTTTTTTGAGTTTTGAAGCTCTTGTCACGCTTCTTCGACGGTGATGGATCCTGCTAGCCCCCATCTTAATTTATAATTCATGACATCAGTGTTCTCGGTGTCATGGTCCTAGGGGGGCCCCCTGCACAGCGTGTTTTACATGTCTCCCTCCTCCCACACACGGTGCGATTAAGCGACTCGTTATAAGGTTGATGAAGACCATGAAATCATAAAAAGCATGCGTGTTGGAGCTGGGAGACATGTCAGGGGGGGGTGTGGTCTGGGAAACACTGCACATTGACCCTATGAATCATGATGGATCGTGCTGTTCCAGGTAACTTTTTTTTTTCGGCTAAATCCTAAAACAGGACATTGGAATTTCCCTTCAACTCTCCTACGATTACCTTTAAGAGTTTATCATCTCAGGCAGTAGCACTTATACTCAACCTCCAGCGTTACTTTGCACAAGGAACTGTTGTGTGTCCTTCAACCACATTCCGTTCACTTTGGGTTCACCCATTTGAAAAGAAAAGTTGTTTCATTCTCGAGGCGTTCGACTCTTCATGCTGCTCCTGCAGCTGTGTGATTCTCCCTGACACTTAACACACCCGCACCTGCTCTTTATCTTCTTGGCACAGAGCGTCAGACAGTAACTTTCAACAAAAATCAGAAGTGCCATCAAGTCGTGGAAGGACACCAGAACTGAGTGTCGAGGCTGCAGGCCAAAACAGACGCTTGTCATGAAGCCCAGCACTCTGCGAGTAGAAGAGCTTGTCTACTGTCACCTTGAATACAACACTTTTCAAACAGAGGCAGAAGAAAGAGAGAGAGAAAGAGTAATGTTTTGAGTAAATACCAGTGCACTGCTGGGAGGAACTTTCATGAACTGACCGGTGGATCGAACCCGGAGCAGAAACATGAAAACACCTTACTTAAAAGTTGCTAGTGAAGATCTCATCCTGTAATACTGGAGGATAATTACACTATAAGTCCTCTGGTATGAGTCCAAGAACAAATTCAAAGAGGTCCATGCATCAAAATCAAACATCAGACGTGTTGCATGAATAAAAAGACTTTAAGGCCAGGCAGAGAAAAGGGATGTTTCCACAAAGAAATGTGAATCTCAGCACGTCTGTTTGATATTTGAGACACAGGAACATTTGCATAATTGAAGTCAGTCAACACAATAAAAGTATGGATTATCATGGCACAAGAGAACAAAAGGAGCAATTTATACAGAGTGTGAGTCACAGATGTCTTTACTCTGATCATACCACAAAATCATTTATGTAGTCAGAGATGTGCTTGTGGGTCCTTTATTAAAACTGTAAATGGCAAAGTACATCAGGAGAAATGTGCATGTTCTAAGGGGCTAAATCTGTTAGAAATGCATGTAGAGTGAGAAATAGTCACTATTGGTGACTGCAACTGTGAAATTTCCGTTTCTGTTGCAGACCCAGCGTGAACTTTGAAGCGCTGCTCAAATGAAGAATTGATACATAAATCAAACAGATCTCTGGAGTCTCCTAAGCGCTGTCGGACCTCCTGCCAACTGATGCCTGGCTATAATCTTCTGCATAAGCACATTTCATCTGCAAACAGTTCTTCAGGAGCTTTCGCTAAAAGCCAAATGTAGCTTCACCATCGCAATTTATGTACCATGGTCTCAGATTATGCATCGCAACAGAGAGCAATGGGATTCTGCAGCCTCCGCAACGGGGCAAGGAGCTCCCAGCGCAGGCCATCTGGTCAAGGTTTTACTAACAGATGCATTATTTTTCAAATCAATAGCACCACATCCCCGAGCTTAGAAAGAAGACTAATTTCATTATCAATCCATGCAGGTAATGATCTCATTAATTCACTGTTGATTCATTTTCAGCTGAGTGGATATTAACCTTTAGCTAGTAATCATTAATTTTCTGTGGGAGAGGTGTGCCGTGTTTTGACTGTGTACATAAACACAACAATTAATGGGCTCCTGACATTAGAGGTCATTCCACTGACTTCTTACACTTGAATGATCAATGTATCGATCCTCCCCCTCAGAGATGAAGTAATCTCTCACCTTACAGAGGGTAGATTTTGCCC
The DNA here is from genome assembly GCA_037832705.1 of Centriscus cristatus. NCBI lineage: Eukaryota > Metazoa > Chordata > Actinopteri > Syngnathiformes > Centriscidae > Centriscus > Centriscus cristatus. Next base: position 3,147,015 of record JBBMJM010000011.1, on the reverse strand, counting down.
CAGAAGAGAGGAGTGGGGGTTATTTGTGCTCCTTTGTGTAGTCGTGCGTGCATGTTGAGGACAATTATCATGCTCTGAATACTTTGTAAGGGACTCCTGTGCAGCACCTGGACATTCAGCTTCCATTTGGTGCTAAATGTACTGACACATAGACAGCTGAAGAGTTATTTCTGATCACTTGTACTAATCTCCAGGAAGTGTTGAGGTTTGAAATCCTCAGCAAACATATTTCACCGTCAAAGCCTAATTTATGCCTGTGCATCAACGTCAAGTTGATCGATGCAATGCAACTGTCATAAAGGTTTATTTTTGAGAGGCAAACTGAGCAGAAATGTATGTCCATGTTATATATATATATATGTATATAATGTATATGCCAACTTTCAGCTGCTATCACTTGAAGTAAACAAAGACAAGCGATCACTGGGGAAAAAAACAAACACGGCGGTGTGAAACAATGCAGAGCTACGCAGACGGACAGTCGCTGAAGATAAATGCTCATGGCGGTGTACGGCGCCCACGTCTGTTCAATGCAGGAGCATAAATCCAGCTATAGAGGTTTCAAAGTGGTAAGGCATTTTGGAAATGGAGTCCAAAGAAAGTAAGTTCACAGATGTAAATAATAAAAACACCAAACGGTAGTGTGAGCATGCAGAGTGAAGGAAGAGAAGGCGTTTTGCAGATTTGTGCCAAAGTCTGGAAAGAAAAGCGTGGTACGGCATAACAGAAGGGTCCTTATGACACAATCTAAATTACATTTACCAGATTTACTTTACTACTGACATGAGCCTCATTCCTGTTGATCGTCTTCGATACCAGAACATACTGGATCCCAGTACATCTACTCTAGGCCATCGTGGGAGTATATGTCTGGTTTATTAAATCTTTGTGTGACTTGTTAAAGGACTCCGATAGATCCCAATCTTATCCTACTACTAAGCAGACTAAAACACAATTGTCCTTAAAACACACTGTGCATTTTAATCAGCAGATGATGATGCTGGGTTTCACTGCTGTGAAGCGTCCATTGTGCAAAGCAATATAGTTCTAATGCAATTTAATTTAACACAAAATGAGTTTCATTGAGGAAAATCCGTGAGATTCAATGCACAAAAGAAAACAAAATATACAATGCACAAAAATCTATATTAGTCTAGATAATAAAAGGAGCACCTTAATAGAGAGGCACAGCCAGGAAAATGTGTACAGTTCTGTTCTTATCCTGTTCTGTGCATCACTTTCACCTGAAAGTGCACAAGCATTACTCAAAGCCACACTACAGCTGCTATCTGACGTCCCAGTTGTCCTTCAGGTAAAAGCAGTTCTCCAATAAAAAATAAAAATAAAAATTAAAAAAAGTAGAGGTATTCCTGAAAATAAAAATAATAATACTAAAGCAATTCTGCACCTAAACTCAGTTCCTGACCACATAAAAGCTTGTTTTATGTAGTTTGAACCTGCCAGTGAAAATATAGTCTGCTCAGTCTGTCACATATATATATATATGTGTGTGTGTGTGTGTGTGTGTGTGTGTGTGTGTGTGTGTGTGTGTCCTGCACTGGTGCAACATTGTGTGAACGATGGCTCTGATTTAATGTTTTAGTGTGAGGAAACATGTCGATACGTTTGTTCACTGGACTGAACCAGTCTGCAAGTGTTGCATCCTGATGCTGACAAGGCATAAATGATGCAGAAGTTCAAAGTCATGTAACTTTTCCCCCCTCAAGCAATGTAACTCTGAAGCAAAACACTGCAGACTAATGCAAGTAAAACAAAAACCACTCCCCAAAAAAGGGTTAGGCTAAGAGAGTTGTTTTTTATTTGAAGTCCCACTGCAGCACACAGACAAGTTCTAGAAGAATATAAATGAAATATAAAAATATAAAGAATATACGACAAAAAATATTTTTCGGTGTGTTTGCATGTGTGTGTGTTTGCATGTGTGTGTGTGTGTGTGTGTGTGTGTGTGTATCCTGCTGGGAATAGGGTTTGAGAGGCTTTAGTGTAATGAACCTTCTTGGGATTACACAGCAGTGTGAGGGTATTCCTAGCCTGCTGTCCACACCATCAAACAACAGGAGATATGTTAATGCTCTCAACACATAGGACCCTCTCCTGTCTGCCCGCATGCCAATTTGGGTATTTTAACACAGAAACCAACGCTCTGAGTGTTCTTGCAATCACCAAACAACACCAGCAGATTCCTATTACCGGTGATACACACATCCTCTCCAGCATATTGATGAGGCTTTTCTTCTCAGAACAGAAGAGTCAGAAATATATATTTTTTAGATACTAAGAATTGCAGTTGGATCAAATCTTTCTCTGAAAATTGTTTGGACCTTCATATTTGAATAGTGGAAAATTCTTATCATTTAATTGCACCGGAAGTTGTCGGCAGAGGGACACTGTGTGGGAAAAGACACACAACCAAAAGAAAAACAATGACGAAAGGCAGCGCAGGCTAGAATTCCAGTTCTTGAAAATAAAAGCACATTGAGTTGCCATTGAATGTGTATCCACAGTACTACTGCAGTATATGAACCGTCCACGTATTCATTCCAGCACAGTTGCTATAGAAGGCTGAAAAGAAATCATTTAGACCATAATAAGTAACATGTAAATGAATCCAATTTACAAAAAAAAAAAAAAAAATGTAGGTCTCAGGACTAGCAAGTATTTTTTTTAAACAAATGTATGAAAAGCATTTTTATGTTTGTTTCATTTTGTTAATTACATCACATCTGAACATCCTCTTTAGCTTTAGCTTTCAAGCATAATGAACTGGTGTTGGGTTCAAGTCCACTCAACAGAAATCGCAAGTCCACAGCTCTGCTTTTATCCTGTCAAACCTTTAACAGGCAATTTACAGCCTAACACTCATATGGTCACACAATTTCACTGTCACCTTTCCATTTCCCCACTAACTACCCTGCAGAGGCCTCTAATTTTAAAAGTGTTTAATTTGGCTGAGCATCACACTCTCCCGCTGACATGTCAACATCCAACAGTTCGGTCCTGGATGTCACATCCACGTCACCATCATTAGTGTTTTCTGTCAGCAGCCGCTCGCCGTGGAGGAGATGTAGTATTTCACAGCATGTCCGGGTCCGAGGAGACTTCATCACACCACATTAACCTCTTGACTTGGAAATTGGGATGAGCGATGAGGAGAAATGTCTCATGTGAATTCTCTGTCAATCAGTGTTGGCAGGAAAGCTCAGATGAAACAGGAGCTGTTTGAAAATCATGCAGGGTCTGATCAGTAACTTTTTCACTGCAGGAAACACTCCACTTCTCAAGACTAAACACAGATGAACCACGGAAACTCCAGTCAGATCAGTCAGCTTGGATCGCTAAAACATGCTGATGCATCCAGCATTAGAAAGTAAAAAAAATAAAAAATACTGAATCTCTCTGTCTATTGCGTCATGCGCAGGCTAAGAGAACCAAAGCCACATCAACCCTCTTTTAATAAAAGTTATGAACACATTCATACATACACATTATAGTATACTGTATAAACACCTGTATTCAATCTGTTATTTGTGGTGGTGTTGAACTAGCTTGTATCAGCTTGTTTCAAGAGATAAGAACATTTAATTCCCATTTTGAAGCCAATAAACCGTAAGAAAGACCAAGTGTACAAACTACTGTCTTTTTAGGGGGCGTGCTTCAAACGGGGAGTTTGACAAGCGATGACGGCGGCATCAAACGAGCATGAACCAAATGTTCATGAACTAATTACTAAGACAATCATGTGACAAACACAAGTGACTCCTGAGTTACTGAAGTTGTTTCGTTGAGAAGATGGTGTAAATTCTTCATCGTCCTCCATCTGAGTCTGACACAAACTCAAAGTCCACGCTGTTCTAAATATTGGCCTTATTCTTTTGTGTATAGTCTCCTGGACCAAAGACTACCTATTGTGGTTTGTTTGGCAGCAAGACACTTGTGTGAGTCTTTTTGAAAATCTCTCTTCCTCTCTTGTTTGGTCTGAAAGCCGGCACTGTTCATCTTGTGCCACGTCAGTGAGACGCGCTGATTTTTTCATGCTTCAGCAGAGCGCTTGGTAAATTGTTCAGGTCACAGTATCCTTCTTTCACCCACACGCTGTCACCGCTGGAAGAGAAGAGTAGGCCTGTGAAGCAAATAAATAAATAAATAAATAAAAAGTAAAATTAAATAAAATTTAAAAAAAACATTTCATAGGCTGTCACTCTCAATGGAATGTTTTTTTCTTGTTTGTTTGTTTGTTTTTTTCACCTCTTCCAGTGGGTGAGCTCTTGCTGGCCAGTTGTTGCTCTCCCTATTGTCAACTCATTTACAAAGGCAAATATATTTAAAGTAAAGAAAAGTAATATATTTATCAGCCTTGGAAAAGACACATGGAACAAGCAGATGTCAGCAAGTTCAGACTTGGTCAGGCAGCCTGAAGTATGCCCATTCAGATGTACTCAGAACAAACCTGCAACTGAAGGCAACGGCAGCCTGAAAGGCTTTTTATTCAGTCAGGATATGGGAGAACGTGGAGTAGCCTTGGACAAATTATGAATAAAGCAACATTCTCAACATGTAAATGATCAAAAAGCAAAACCAATCTCATGGAGTTGCATCGCACTTTGCAACTTAAAACTTACATTTATCAGTGGGAGTGAATTTTAGTACATTTCATCCCTCCCTGCCTGGATGGCGAAGGCCTTCCTAATAATTACCAACTCATACCCATCAGTTTGGGGTTCTCGTTCAAGGATACATGGTCTGTGCAGGTCAGCGGATCGAACCAGTGCCCTTGTAGGTCCTTCCCAGTTCCTGCCTTTCACACCACGCTGCATCTTTTCCAAACTATATATTTATACATATATATTATTTACCCTTTTTTTCCCTCATAGTATCAACAGTGGTCCCGCTGAAGTGTAAATCATAGATGCTTAAATATTAAATTTTGTCTCTGAATCAAATATTTGCGAAGAAGGCCCCAACAGCTTCTCTGTTGTTTATGAGCCTTAGAAATGCAAATGTGGTGCGTTTCAAGACGCATGGCTCAGACCTGCACTGTGCAAACGAGGGTTTGTTTACACAGCTCCTGTTACAAAAATATTAGATTTCAATGCAGAGGTTTTATCTGCCTGGCAAATTGAGGTTGCACTCAGTGACAGAGGACGCCATTTCTGCAGAGGAGGCTCTTGCTCTTTGAATGACACAAAATCAACTCTCGCTGGCGGTGGAACGCTATAGATGATGAGGTCAAAAGGAGATGGCAGAGGACTCTTAATTAAAAGTCACTGGTGATACGACCCAAATTCAGCCTGTCCAGTCATTTCTTCACTGACAAAGAATCATTACATTAGATGTCAGGGTGGATCAATATCTGACAGGCTGAGGTAGCCTCATTCCCATCTCCTTCACCAAACCTGTGCATTGAATGCAAACCCCAAGCAACAAGAAGGATGAGGTCAAAGATTTGTTCAAATCAGCGCCTCCATCCCTGCAGCTAAGACAGGGGGAATCACTCTTCGTTTGTTGAGGCAGACTGTACCAGCGAGGCATCATTAAATTCCTTCTCGCTGCTTATTGTGCATAATTCATATTCAGCCGTTGAAATATAAATGTTGCTATGTTGCAGAAACTCTTCCAGGCACAGGATGAGGGCCAGAATCAATCTTCTTATGGGACTCCAGGTTGGAGGAAAAGAAGTACGGGTGAGGACTTCTTTGGGCAGAGCTGGACGCCTGCAATGAAATCCATCCAGACCGTTACCCTGACACTGGCAGTGTCACTGGCAGAACATAAACAAATATGGTGATTTAATTAGTCATTATGTGGGACATTGATTTATTCATAAACATGTACAAGGATGAATGCATTGTGTGTTTTGGCCATATGAAAGCAGGGTTAATGTTCGAAAATATTCTTCTCGTCATCTTTATGGGGAAAAAATCTGGCCTGTGCAAGGACAAAATCAGAATAAATGTTAAAAGCTTGAGAATGAACCATTTCCCTGCCAGTACATCCATGCTCCTGACTCATGAGACAGGGGGTGTCTACTAGAGGACCTCCATCTTTTTTTCCTCAATGCTAGTATAGTAATAGCATGCAGACTTGCATTTGAACAACTTGGCGCAAAACAATTCACATCAGATTGTCAGAACCACTAGGATTAATTCCCTGGGATTATCGGTTGGACCTGCACCTAACCTGAAACTGTCAAAATGTGATTGTAGTTGAGCACAGGGTGAGATGGCATCCGTTTATTTACATACTAACATCATTCCTCCCAACCCCATATGTTCTTGCGCTTTTGCCTCAAAACGTTCTCCCTGTGACCAAACAAAAGAAGCCAGCGCAGTTCAAACACTGCGTATTTATAATGTAGAAAAGCGGGTCACATCACAGCCACGCTTGTTTAAAGATCTGTACCAGTGGAGATACTGCAAACATACAGCAAAGATTCATGCCTGCATGTTGTGTGAAACATGTTATGAGAATGAAATGAATGTCTATTAGACTTGTAGTCTTGCTTTACTCACAGGGAGTTTGCAATTAGCCGAGCTGACCCATTGTTCTCATATGCTGGTCACACAGACACAAATCCACTGTGAACTGCTGCAGGGGAAGAGTGACGTCCAAAGGTGACGTCCAAAGTCACCAGAGGTGTTATCGCTGGGGTGGAGACGTTCTGCTTCTACTTGAACCTGTGTCTACTGCAGAAAGTGAGAACGAAAACAAGACAGACGTAAAATGTGGTTCAATTTCCACATCACATTCAAAATACGCTGTCAGCTAAATTCAATGCTAAAACAGGCTGTAGATGAACAATGTGAGGCAGGCACATGAGGGTTGATTTCCAGGGGCTTGGTCGGGATATGCATCTCCCACTTTTTGTCAAAAAATTGTTTTGTTTTGTAGTATGAGTGTGTTTGTGAGGGATCGCTTACCTCAAGCCTTTGAGTGGCGACCAGATATTAATTGATGAGAGTATATGTTGGTGTGCTTGATCCCATCCGGGATGCTTGTTCATTTTACCTTTCCTGTCACATCCTTGTTTGGAGAATGCAGGTCATGCAACAGCCGGGTAATTGCTAGATAATAAATGTACCTGCATTTTACCTACAAAGTCAGAAGGGGATAGGAAACTGCTTGCAATATGCTGGAAATGGCTGCGGTCCATCCCAGGAGAGCCGTCACTCACACTGGAGGACGGAGGGTGGCTTGTCTTTGAGGAGCACCAACCAGTTTGTAATTTAATCATTTCACAGGGATAAACAGAGTGCATCTGCACAGCTGTTATATATAATAAGTCAGTTTAACATTTTTCAATTCTTAAAAAAAATAAATTGATTTGTGCATCGCAGCATTTCGAGGATTGATTAATAGATCCAACAAAGGGTGACCGGAACCTGTGTGGGGACCCACAATGATATAACCTGGAAGAATGCAGTCTGAGTGTATTGACAAATGTATTTTGTTCAATTTAAGTTCTGTGTTCTCAGGGGGTCCAGGTCACTGAACCTGGCAGGATTAATAAATCCATCACTTCTCTTTGTTTAACATAAACATACTCAGTAGAAGAGAAATATAAACTGAATTTGTGTATGATATTAGAATATTAATATAACTCTGCATTGTGTTCCATCAGCGAGGTAATTACAAATATAGATTATATATTCTATGTTCATTTTAATATGTATATTGACAAATGTACTTTTTATTATGTCAGAATTTAAAATTTCAGTGAAAAACCCTTTGAAGTGGTAAACATACTCTGAAGGACTTTCAGTCTTCAGTGTTTCTTGTGAGAAAGTAACCATTTGACTTTGGCGTAGAGCCCATCGACTTTCAGAGCCGAACGGCAGCAGGAAGCAGCGTTGAGAGACCCATCAACACAGACGGTGTCAGAGTGGGTGCACTGAGGTGAGTAGGCTGCTCAACTTTGAGAAGGCGTCATTGGTCTATCACCACAAATCTTCACAAGAACCCCCAAACAAATGAAAAGTTCAATAACAACAGTAAAGGCTGGTTCTTACCGATCACATAATATTTAATTAAAGAACCCTGTAAAAAAAAAAAAAAAAAAAAGCAAAACACAGAATTAATGCTTTGCTCTGCTGCATATTTAATAAGTAATGGTTCTCTTTTCTCACATGAGTGAGTTCAGTGTGTGTGTGTGTGTGTGTGTGTGTGTGCATGTGTGTGTGTGTCAAAGATTTATTCCAACATACTGATACAAGGTTTGAAAAGTCAACTTCATAAAGACCAGAAATGAATATAATGTATTGTAATTTATGATTTGTCTAAAATGTTTGTATTTCAACATATATCAAGACGTCAGACAAGGTCCAGTATGTAGACACGTGAAGCCCATCGGCTCTTTAATGAAGATAAGGGCAGCCGTGAACAGACCCATTTGAAATTACAAATGAAAGAACATTTTGCTTTGATTTCATAATAAGGCATCGTTTCCATAATTCAGTAGCATTAGAAATGATAATGATCTGTTTAAGATGCCCATTGAAATGTTGTTGCTTTCCGGGGGAGCTTGGATCTGTTTTCTGGGAGCTAAGTCCTGCTTCTGGCTCCACTTGAAGACAGTACACCATTATGCTACAACACAAATCTTGAGAATTACTCTGTGTGCACTTGCTAATGATCCAAGAGCAAAGATTCCACCAGCAGTGTTGGAGTCACTGTGGCATTTGAAATCGGCGTATAGTTCAACTAGTGAACCCACTGAAGACATCATTAAGGGAATGGGAAGACACGAGTGCTTTGCTGTGTATGTGATGCAGGATAATTTGTGGACAACATTTAGGGAGCGAACTGGGATTCACTGCATGCAACTTTCTGTACATGAATATGAAAGCATCACAAACCACAGGCGCAGCCGTACGCTGGTCACATCAAACTGAAGTGGTCTGAGCGGCAGCATGTGTGTTTTAGAGTTGTATTTTGCCACCATCAGCTGGACTGTGTGACTTTCCGTTCAGTCCGACCATCAGGTGGGTTATCAGCCTCCCTCCTCAAGATCCTGAGTGTTTCTAATGTGAGGAAAAAGGGAGAAATGAACACAAGTACTGAAGAGAAGTTTAACATTTCTTCTTACTCTTTGTTGGAGAAAAGAGAGTCTGTGTTAATGAGCTTGATCTCAATTTCTTGATGTCCAACAACAACAAAAAAACGTAACAACGTACTGACTAAAAACAATTAAAACTGTAGTGATGTTGAAAGTTGAAATGACTGGTGCAAATATGACGACAAACTGAAAGACTCCACAAAGATTGTTTAATGCACAGTAGATTATTAGATTATTTCCAATAAATAATAAATGATCGCCACACTAGATGGCACGATTGAAGGTTTCTGTGGGAAATCCATATTCTCAACCAGGTTATTTAGCCTCCAAATAAATATATCAGCCATCGGGTGTGTGGCACTGACAGCCAGTAATTGCCTGAGGGAGGCAGACTGCCTAGCACAGAGGCAGGGGAAAGTCAAAACGTTCCTCCTTTTTTCCTCACAGCTTAATCACAGAATTTCATAAGTAACTTTTCTTTCTGAGTGACATCGTCATGGAGCTCACACTCCCCTGGACCTTCACACAATCTCAAGAATTCTAGAGCTTTCGTGTCAAGAGCCATTTGCTTTCTTTACCGGATGACTGGAACTGAGGCGTTCTAAGCTACTTTCTTGTCCAATAAACTCATTGTCAACATGAAATTAACGACTACATGATTTTGCATCATTGTGCTTCATAAAGGGCAGAGGTGACGATTCCTGACAGGCGATAAAAACAACATCAGCTTCACTGAGCCTCCATTAACAGCACATGAAAGTCTGACTGAGTATGAAAAGCGACTAATGAAATCCCAGGTCTCACAAGGTGTCGGTGCGGCAACGGCGGTCTGATCAGGTCAAGTTAAAGTTGATGTTGCTTTGATCCGTGAAGTAAGAGGGTGTGTTCAATTAAATATTTCACTTTGACGCAAATATAGCGCCAGAGCTGGAGGCCATCACATTCCTAACAGATCTTATTATGAGAAGAAAGAAGTAATTATGATTCATGTGACAGATAAACGTACGAGACGAATGCTTGTTTTAACAGAGAGCGCCGTACCGCCGCTGCCTCTGACTGTATATGTAAGAGAAAAAGAAAAAAAAAAAAAAAGACAATTAATACGTCTTGATTTAGAGAAGAAGAGACAAGAATGTTCAGGTAACATTTGATCACAAACGCAACACTGTGAGGAAGACAAAATAAAAAGTTTTTTGTCCTTGTTGGTTTTATAAACGACACAAATTTGACATAATGATATTTATTCACAGCACCGTAATGTGCAATGGTTATACAAAATTGGCCTACAATAGTGATTTGAATTATCGAGGCAGTGCATGTGCTGCAATCTACCCACAACCTGCAAAATTAAACGGCAGTCTAAACCAAACATCACAAGAGCAACAACTCGCAGCGTTCAACTATGTGCATCCACGGAGGCACCAAACTGCAACCTACGTATACATGACATGGAACCAAGGACTAAGTGTAGTCTCTTTTGGAATGGTTTGCACAAGAGGAAAGAACCACAAGCTACAATCTCTCAGCGTTCACAAACGGACTGGGGATTCTTTAACCGTGCGGGCTGATTGAAGACTCATCCAAGGTGTCTGCTGACGTTCGAGCCACGGCGAAGGCAGCAGAAGCTTTCAGCCAGTGGAAGCAGCTCTGAGCCAGCTGCTAAGATCAGCGACCGGCTCGACTCACAACACGTGCGTCTGCCTCTCACGTGGTGAAAGCAGCCGAGACCACGATACTGTTTCTCTCAGGCAGTGTGCCAGAGATAACGCCGTCAGGCCAAATGAGACTTTACCCAGCTGCACTATCGCTGAAGAAAACACACTTTGAGCTCCTACTGAGGTTTTCTCACCTTTTGTGTTTGTCGTCGTATTTCAACCCAGAACATTGACTCTATGCAACTCGTCATCACAATTAAAAAGATGCTACAATTTCATTTAAAATTTTTCTTTTTCTCTTTTTTTTTAGTCCGGATGTTATGTGGGGTTTTTTTGCTGATCCTCAAAAACTTGAGACCACTTGAATTTCCATCCAAAATTAGAGGAATAAAGCAGTTGAGACGGTCAATGCCGCGGGAGTTGGGACAGGGTCCGTCTGTGGTCTACTGACATTTTGGGAGAGTCACCCTTAGGGCTACAGATGATCCAGCTCGGTGTAATAATTTTTGCTTTGTGCCAGTATGAACTCCAATGATGAGGTGCTCATTGCCGACAGCGGTTGTCCATGACAAATCTGAAAAATAACAGGACGTGAGAGGACAGCCACCACATGTCTCATGAGTTAGGTTATACTGCTGCGCTGAGGAGAAGTTAAATTAAATACAACTTTTAGAACCTGAGAGTACGTGTGTAATCTTTTGTGCTGCTGCAATAATCACTTTGGTTCGAAATGTGGTGGGTACAGAGATGCCGAGCTCCCGACCACACAAAATGCCTGTTTTCACAGTTTCACCCAACAAATGATTTAACCGCTATGAAGTCTCTATGTGACCTGTGTAGATAATGGCACCAACATGGTTGTGTCTGTGCACAAAGCGCGATGTGTACACTACCCGAGTTTTGCTTACACTTTGAATTTGGTAGGTGAAAGATTCTTTCAAAGCTCACCTTGACCTTCAGCAGTGCTACCCTTGCTTTCTTTCACCACAGCATGAAAGCTGCAGACAAGCGCAGAGACATCCAGAGGCAGCAGAAGTTCTCTGAACAAAAACTAATGGGGAGTTGAGACGAGGTGGAACTCTGGTATCAGTCTCTGCATCCGTTCACTGAGACCATTGGAGGACATAACCAAGGAGATGTGTCTGCGTCCAATCTGTCAGGGCAATGTCACCGTTGTTTCAAGTCTATTGAAACATTTTATGGTCTTGCTGTCAGCACCTACTTGGGCAACAGATTTACAACCCCCGGATTCCGTGACTGTGCAAACGTTAAAGCTTGACTTCTCACTGAAACAGTTCGTCAGTCGTACCTCAGCACCTTCATCTGCATCCATCTCTGCCTCCAGCTCTTAAAACTACTTCAAGATTGTCTGTTATATTATATTATATGTTTGAAGGAAAAATGAAAAAGAAGCAAACATGACAATATATGGGGACAATTGTTTTGTTGTTGTTTGAAAAAAATATGTTGATAATAAATAAAGTTTATCTACCCATACAGTTTGCCCTATTTGTTCCCTGGGTTTGAACTATTTAATAATATGAAATGAAAAAAAATATTGATTATCAATACTGGTATCCAATTCAATACCAAAATATAAGATAAGATAAACCTTTATTTGTCTCACAGTGGAGACATTTGCAGTTTACAGCA
>JBBMJM010000011.1:3117147-3134534 GCA_037832705.1 Centriscus cristatus | reverse complement strand
GTGTGTGTGTGTGTGTGTGTGTGTGTGTGTGTGTGTGTGTGTGTGTGTGTGTGTGCGTGTGTGTGTGTGTGTGTGTGGAGAATACTTTTAAGTGACTAACTTGAGTCATTGGCGATGTGGAACAAACTTTACAGCTACTGTCCTAATATCTAGAGGATGGAGCAAATTAATGTGTATCAAGTTTTAGGTAGAAGTTTTATTCCTTTTCTGTCAAGAAGAAATTAAGCTCAGCGGACGGCTCAGCTATTTGTCTTTTGTCTCTCAACATTTATGCACTTTTTTTTTCCAGGGCTCAAAAGTCCGTCCCAAAGGCTTCAATTAGAAAAGTGCTGTGGATGGGGTGTATTCGATTTAATAGTGTGAGAGTGATCTCCTGAGTCTTGTGGGGAAGTTTCTGCTGGAAATTGCTGCTCTTCTGTATCCAACCCGGGTTAATTGAGTCTCTTTCAACATCAGACAAACAGTATGTTGCACAAGGAAGCGTTTGTCTCTTTCTCCTGACGCACATAGAGAAAAAGGTTTCAGGTGTTAATCAGATGTACAACTTGCAATATTTTGGAGGGGATTAAGCAGCTGTGATGCAAACAAGGAAAAGGGATGTGAATGGATCTGCTGAATAACCTGCATTAATTACCAGGTCCTGTCACCCTGCCAATAGCAATGAAACTGGAATAGGAATTTGACATCGTTGTGGTAGGGCGACTTCATCAATAGGACACGTCCATTATTGATGATGGAGTAGCAAATAAACTGTCGCAAATTGCCTCCATTTTCACCTCCTCTCCCGTATTCCATCACTGTCCCGTCATATTTCTTGCCATCGAGAGCAGTAGAGACGGAGGGAAAAGGACCCAGCTGAATGGAAAACCAGTGTGGTTCTGATCCCACAGAGTTCCGACATGACAGTGCTGTATCTAGTCCAGAAATAGATTATATTTTAAATTGACTTAAATTCACTTTTGAATGAGCCGACAATGGATGCTGAAAGATGAAGTAGAAATCTTTCATCGGCCAGCACAGTGTTCCAGACACTAATATTCTCCCGAAAATGAATCTGATTTTTTTTTTTTTTTTATCTAACGTACACCTTTGTTAGCTCTGAACCTCCCCGGCACCTTTACTGACCTTCTGGACAAGTTTCCACAGCAGATGTACAGTCAGAGTTCTGTGGAGGAACTGTATGTCAGCGCAGTTCAGTGAGCAGCAGGGAAGCAGAGCGGGCCGTCAGTCCGCAGATATTCTCTCTTCCTCCAACCTTCCCTCTGAGCTCACAATGTGATAATACTACAGTGTGATGTATTCATCGCCATATACAGCCAAAAGGAAAAGAATTCAAAATGACAAATTGACAGCAATTGACTTATCAGATTTCACATCACATGTTACTGAATAAGAATGATACTTTATTGACCTTCATTGGAGCTAATTTAATTTTTTAATGTGGCATTTCTAAAGTAAATACAGGTGCAGATATGCAAATGTATGCAGGTGTCGTGCCATTTGTATGAATAAAGACTATGAATGAAGAATATGTACAGTTGACTGATGGGTGCTGGCAGTGATAAATAGATCCATAAATACGTACAGTTTGAATGTGTTTCTGTCCTGTAATTTCAACTGGGTGTTGTGATTCATGGAGCTGAGGACGGAGAGTTGTGGTGAGCAGCTTGTTAACACGCCTTCTAAAGTTGCAGCTTCTAGCATTTCAATTTTTCTGTACGCAATAAAACTACACATTTTCTGAGGACCAGTGGCTTTGATGCCTCTCAGCCCAATTACATGTTTATAATTATAATTTCAAACTTCAAACCACAGTAGCATCTGCGAAAATATGCGGATTTCAACCCAAACAGTTGAAACTGCTAACCTGGGATCCTGCAGTAAGCGAGAAGTTCCTGCATCCGCAGCTTCCTACACAGAACAGAAGTTGAGGAACAATGGACGGCAGAGCAATGCCAGACTTCCCATGTGCAATAAAACCACATGAGCGGAACTGAACACTGACAATAAAAATTAGAATCTATGTGAGTGCTTCACGTCGCCTATCCCCCTGACACATGATTTCATGGATCGCGGCAAACACAACTGTGACTCATTCTACAGAGGGTGTGTCAGCTCCCATTTCCCAATGTGTTTCCTTGATTACTTTACAGCTGAGGTCTGTTTAAGCTTTTGTAGAGAGCTGAATGAGGCAGACAGTTGCGGTGTGGGAATGCACAGTCTGACATACTGCGGATGCCAAAAGAGAGACAGGCAGACAGGGAGATTCACATAATCTAAGTCATTATCAGACGTAAATGAAAAGAAAGTGCAACCATCTCAAACGAACAAAGTGATTTCACAGATCACTGATGCCCTTTTCTGGAGATGGTAAATTAATGGCTGCACTATTTTATTTTTTTTTTCCCTCTTCCAGTGCGGTGAAAGTCCGCCTGAGTGCAATAACACTGAGTCGAAGGGCTCGCCATCAAAGAAGGAATCGTTTTCTCCCCTGGACGCACAGTAAAGTGAATGAGGGAACTGATAATGAGATTCACCTAATTGTAAATTAACAGAATCTTGTTAATAGGATTCTGTTAATTTGAAATGTATTTCCTTATTGATTTATTTGCTCTTTTTGCAGTGCATGTAAAATGATGTTCAAGGGTAATTACCAGCAGGCTTAAATTACTGAGAACGTGCAGCATGTCATTAATCAAGATGACGATCACAAATAAGCATGCAGATTTACTACTGACTGTGCAGTTGCAGTGCAGCAAATAACAACAACTGACCTTTCAGCAAACCTTCTCGAGTTAAAATAACACAGGTATCGGTCAAGTAAAGCTCACCTTCCTTCAAGCACTTCATTATGTAACTGTAAAAACATACCAACATTCAAAAAATGTCTCACAGGCAAAAACTTTAACTTGAAAAATCATCAGAAATCAGTTTCGTTTCGAGTTTGTTTCATCAGTGTACGACAGGAAAAGCTGCAAACAGTCCTTCAGGATGTCATTGAGGAAGCATCTTATTGAGGATTCCTATTGACTTATTGAGTCGATATGAGTTCCTGCAGGAACGGACTGTTTATTATCTTGGGCGAGTTGATTCCGTGCATTCGTCAATAGAGTCAGCGTGTTGCAGTCCATTGCGTGAAATGTAAACATTGTTTGTGCAGTCCCGCCCAACCCGCTGCCGAGCTTCCTCATCGAATAAGGCTTTGTCTCTCACTGGTCACTTATGGTACAGAATCTACAAGTGTGTATGTGTAAATATTTGGAGGAGCTTTGCTCATAAATGTCACTTTGTACTCGTATCAAATGAGACACTGATTCATTAACTGGTAGATATATCATATACTCATTTTCAGGTCAGAAACAAAATGAGAACATCACAATGAGTCAAATGTTTATAGTAATAAATATGAATTAAATGTAAAGCATAACAACAGCAACAGTTTACCTGGCTCTATGAAACTTTTTTTAATTCAAACATCCTTCTCTAAATATCAATTTTGAGTCTTGTTTGTTGATTCTTAAAATCCAAAGTGTAAAAACCAGCAAGCTGTGAGGTGTTTGTCTTTGCATCAATTTGATGTTGCCAAGCAACCAGAGAGAATCCAGGAAGAAACTGTTAGTTTCTGTTAGTATGTATTTGAAAAGAGACATGTTGGCTTTGGAGGTCATTTTAGGTCCATTTTGAAACATTCAGACGTAACCAGGTTTGTTTCCAGTTCTGTTCAACCCTCTACTGGCTGAAAAGCTTTTAAACCTAAGTGGTACTAGGAAAGCAGCATATGTTCTTATATGCTGAACTAAATGAAGCTCTATTTTAAAGACTAATCATTAAACAAGTTCTTTATGTTGGTGGTACATGTACTGGTGTGTGTGTGTGTTTGTATATATACAGTATATATGTAAGAGTTGTTGAAATGAAGGTGTAAAAGTGTAGGTGTCAAAATCAATAATTGATGTGGATGTAAATGTAAATGTAACACCTTGTCATTTCTACATGACTGCATGAGAACGGAGCATATGTCTCCACAGACTGTACGTTAGAGCTGTCAGTTGGGTTCTCGCTCAAGTTCCAAGGCGAACAGAATAAAATCACATTGACTGTGACATTTGCAATTAGATATCAGACAGTAAAATCTGAGTTCCAATCATCAGGTTGACACTCATATTACAAGTCACGTGTCCTCTTGCATCCTGTTCATTCTGTCTTTGTGACAAATCATCCAGCCCGACCTTTGCAGTCCAGTTTAACATTCCAAAATTTGCCATTAAAATATGGACCTGTTTTTGTAACCAAAAAATCTGGAAGAAAACACGAATGGTTTCAGTATGACCCAGAACAAACACATTTCAACCTCCTGCAGCTAAAATAAATATTCCAGTGACAAACATGGAGCCCCTGAAAGTCCTGATAGGAATCATATTTCTTTATCCTGTGCAGTTGTAAGTTATTACCCTGTTGGAACAAGTCAATATCTTGTGTTGGGTTCTTGTGTGTGCACACAAGTCACTTAGCAAATTCTCAGTCCTACAAAATGTATCAAAGCTCACCATGATAATTTGCATTCGTCCTTAAGTGCATCTCTACTGGAGAAAGGAGGTCCCGACAGCACATTTAAGGATAGTAAAACCTCTACGAGCTTTCTGGTGTTTTCCATTTACATATTCAACTTCTCGGCCAACAAAAATACATCTTTCCTGAAAAGGTTCCGACCCATTCTGTTCACACGTTCACCTGTTGCGTCTCAGATGCAGCTTTAGAGGAATAACAGGGTCTCTGAAATCAGGTGTCTCAGATATTAAATGAACATGAGTAACAATCCCATAATTAAAACAAGTTGTAAAATAGATACAGCAGTGACATGTTTGCTTGTCACTACGTTTTGTACAGTTTTCAGATTTTATAAAGTCGTCTAACCAATCACGCTAGGATTATGGCCAATATTCACTGTGCAATTAGAGTTGTAATGTGGTTTAAACAAAAGCTGGTAACAAGCCAACGAACAGCACAACTCAGAGCTTATTTTTGGCAAAATATTGATTCGTTCTATGAACCTTGTCTACAATTTCGCCTGTGGGTGTCGAAATGAGTTTAATCTTCCTTCTTTAGTCCTCTTTGAAAGACAAACAAAGCGGCTGATTTGCAGCCTTTCAAATGAGATCCCACTAATCAACAACAGGGACAGTAATATTCCCTCCTTTTGACAGCATCTGCACATCACTCCGTCGCAAACAATAAAGCGCTCCTTTTTGATTAGAATGATTGGACAGAGCCCTGTTATCGAAGCCAAGGTTAACATCACTGAAACCGAAATCAATGGGAGATTTTCTGTGTGCTTGCTGCTCCGCGCTGTACATTTGTTCCAGCACCGCCGGAGAACCGTTGTTTCCACTCTGCTCGAAATTGGATTAGCCGTCCACATTTTATCTGCGGCCTGCCCACATTTCAGCGTAATTATTCACATTGAGGAGACAAACCGGGAATGAAGGCTGCATGCCGTCACCATGGCCGTCACCAGCTTAGAGCTTCGGAACTGGGACCTTGACTCTGTGCCCTTAATGGAGGAGAAGAGGTATTAGTCCTCCTCCAATAAGAGAGACTCACTGAGCCCCATTGCCCAAACTTATTAGCTCATGGTAATTAAGTCCGTACTATTCACACTGAACATCAAAATGTATTATTTTTCATTTTATTTTTAATATAGGTGTGGAACGTGTGCTGGTCTGACTTATGGAGATACCGGGGAGCCGACCCGGTGAGAGTATGAAGACACAGGAGGAGGAGGATGTGAAGGGTGACACGACGACGCAGACGAGTCTGTCCTTGACGGAGTAAAAACCTTATCAGTAACTTCAGAGATCCGTCATTCTCGGTGTAGGATTGTTGGTTGTCACGGTTTGAAGATTCAGTGGTTAAAAGCTGCTGCAGAAAAGGAAGAAGTGACATGAAGTGTTTATGGTGAATCTCACCACATACATAATAAATAATACGCACACATTAGCTCAGAGGTGCCTGTAGAGTGATGTCTGCAGGTGAACAGGTTTCTGTTCTACTATATTCTACTATATAGTAGGGGGGGGACAACAAAGTGAAACAAAAGAAATTGTCTGAGTCTTGCAGAAGGTGTCCTATACTTCACTTTAAAGAACAGCTGCAGAGAAAGAAACAAGCTGCACGCAGGAAAAGATGCGGTAAAATGCATTCGGGCAGCTTATTCTGTCAGGACAGCCTTGTCGTCTCACTACTCGGGTAAAAGCTAATACCCTTTATTAATTCAGTGGCCTTTACAGCATATTTTGGATTACTTTACCTGGCAGCACATCTCAGAGAATAAATAAATTAAAGGCAGTTGCAACTGGAGCCCTGGTTGGCGATGACCAGAATAGAATACAAACAGACAGTGACTTCAGCTCGTATTTTCACATGAATCTGATCACAGGTGGTAATTCGATCAGAGACAAGTGGACTGAACAACAACACGCCAGCGGTCACAACTGCCTCCACATCACTGGCCTCCGCTACAACGGAAAGCAGAGGGCGACACAAATCATCATCTTCAAGTCTAATTCCTCCTGATTTCCCAGTGGTGCATTTGACTCTGAGTCGGTATTCTTCTGTGTGCTGTTGAACCCTTTATGAACGGTGAAATAAAGTGGAACTGGCTTTTATATCCATCTGTAAGCTGCGGCCTGTAATGTACGGTTCCATTACCATAGGTCCAGTGAACCGTATTTGCGCTTACAGAACGGGCGGCGATGGAATGGTATGGAGGAAGGTAGGTAGGTACATACAGTACGGTGCTTTTCCATCTCTGGCTCTTCTCGACTCTACTCACTTTTGATTCCAATCACATTGTTTTCCATCCCAATTTAGCACCTCCTTGACGTGAGTGGGAGCAGTTTACAGTGGGAGTTGTTTACGTCGCATTTTAGCCTCGCCTCAGTGTCTCTCGATTTTAAAACCGCAAAATTACAGTATTAATTATTAAGTATTTTGTATGTGTTTGTATGCATTCACTGTCACTACCATTCAATTCAATTCATTTCAATAGTTCAATTACAGGCATAGTAGATAGTCAGGTAGTGTTGAAAGTCCTTGATATGTTGTTGTTTTCTGTTTTTGTTTGAGAATGAATGTATTAATATGATTCATTTTTAGAAATACCCTCACAAATGCAAACTGTATAATACCATTTCAAAATTTAAGGTACAAATTGTCTGTCTGTTCACCTGTCAAATATTTCAAATCTATTCAAATCAAATAGTTGCTTCTAAAGCCTTCCGTGGCGCTTTCTGACTATGGCGCCTCCGAGTGGTCACCTCCCTCACCTGAGTCAATCTCTGAAGTTCTGCAGAGACCTGATGATGAGCTGCTGATTTGCGTCAGGTGTGTAGGAGCAGGCTGACGTGGAAAACCTGCAGGATAGTTGTCCCTCGAGGGCCGGTTTGGACACCTCTGATTTAGACTGTCGGGCAACCATGTGAAAAACTGCACAAAAAGGCTTAAAATGTCGCGGGGGGGGCACGTTTTCACCTATGTCCTCCATTGGGCCTATCAGACAACAATCGGGGAACAAAAATCCTTTTTTTATCTCGCTGGGCACATTGGTTTGTAAAACATACAACCTCCGAGTTGATATCCTGCGGCCCTGATGCAGTGGTTCTCGGAGGCAACAATAACTAACTACGATGACTATTATGGGCAGATAACAGACAAACGTCATCGCTAACATGACTCCTAGACCATCATTTCTAGTTACATCGCCACTCCCATCTGCATGTGTGAGGAACAAGCGTTGAAAGACGTGGCACTACCCTTAAGCGTGCACAAAGTCTTTCTACATAAGACAGAGGGAGAAAAAAAACTCTCACACACTCACATAAATAATGCATTGTTCTGAGTTGTGGCAGAGCACAAAGAGAGAGGCGAGAAAAGCAAACGTGACATATTAGAAACATTTCCGTTTGTTCTTGTTCTTGCTCCTCTCTCACCGCATGAAGATTATTTTCACACGTTTGCTGCTGCACAAGAAGCTCGTCCCAAAGTTATGATACGATCAGACACATTGTTTGGATAAATTATGTCCAAATACGCGGCAAAGAATTGCCACTTGTCACCCCGCTCCGAATCGATGCGCCACCAGGAGTCTTACACACCTCGCACTTGTTATCCTGCAGGTTTTTAAATTGACGTTTTCAGCAAAAAATACGAGATGAACATTGGCAGCTGGAATCAAGTTAATTTACTTACTGCGTTAATCCTGCAGTGCATATCTGAAGTGATTCAGTCACGTTGTCTGCATTACTGTCACGGGAGTTTAAGATCAGGCAGTCAGCGTTTCAATATATATGATATTTGCCGTGAACCTGATATTCCGTCACTTGTTTAGGGCAGCATTTGCTGCTTTTCTTGAAGGATGAAGCAAGAGAAGGGACTCTGTGTGAGTTAGATCTGCTCAGTGACCCTCTTCATAACACTAATGATCATTAGCGGCTAATGGGAAACTTTGAGGCTCCCCAGATGGTGTTGCTTTGTTATTACTTGTGCTCAGCTTTGACCTGCGAATTCTACACCGTGCTGTTTTCAAGGCTATTTTAAATATATGCTCTCACACTGTGGTAGAACAGCATGTCCTCGGTATTACTTTAAGGCCGGTGATGATACATTAAAGTTATCTCCGGTTAAAAGCAGGAGTGTGACTAAGGATGCAACAGTAGGTCCATGTAAATGGGACTTTTTTTCATGAATAAGACCTGGAAAAAGCTAGTGCTACAGGAGACATTGTGATATTAAACTCTTTTGCTAATGGAATTTGGTGGCTCATAACTTTCAGTCCTTCCGTCCTTCTGAATGACAGAGGTCTACTGAGCTTTGAATTAACTCGGTATCAAGCTGCTGAGCACAAAACACAATCAATAGGTCAACAGGTCAAAGCTGTATTTAACCACCAGAGATCATTTCAAGCGTAACTTCTTCAAGTACGACCAGAATATATGACTCCTTGTGAACTGCATAGAACATGTGTGTAAAGAACACTTGCAGACACTTGTCTAACATGATGGAGGAGCATAAGAAGACGTGAAGGTGAAATTTATGAGACCGGATGTACTTGTGCATCCACAAAGGAAACATTCGCTCCACGAGAACGATGGAGATTGGACTATTCGTCCCAGGCACAGGTTAAATTTCATGTGTAAATACTTCATGTTAAAACCTGATCCATTCTGTCTTTCTCTTGTTTGGTAGCAGTACACCTCCATGAAGCATCGTTTCAAATTCACAGAATATTTTCAAGAGCAATAGGTGGAGTGTCGTTTCTCATAACGGCTCGTTGGTCATGCAATCTGCCTCCACGTTGGAAACTGTCTGGCCTGTTAAATGGATTACGAACACATCAATTATATATTGGGTTCCTGTGTTAAGCTTATCACCTGTGGCAAATCTGAGCAGCGTGGTATTTCTGGATTTTCTCTCCACCGAAATTCAGATGGAAAAAAAAGGGGGGTCTTTGGTATGCAGGTGTAGTTACGATAGATATTAAGGTAGCGACCTGAGGAATAAGAGCGAAAGCTCCTGATCCTGTCTGATCCTCTGCTCAGCACAGGCATCTTGCCAGCACAATGATTCACCCTTTCATTGGAGAAATTTATGTACAGGATAATATTTGAAGATATAAATCCTCTTTTAGTGCCCTTAAGTGTGATTTATAGTCTGGAAAGGCCAACCTTCTCAATTTCACTTTTTACCAACTACAGTTTAATGTGCCTTTTTCTGGCGGCTCATCTCATTTTCACACACATTCTGGGATTTTTTTAACATAACATCTCATGGTCGGTCAGACTGGACGACAGGAGAGAACAAATTAGTGGGTGGCTTCTTGTTGACAAACACAATCCCCTACCCCCACCCCGCACTCCCAACCCCTCCAAAAAAGAGACGAATATGAATCAGAATTGCTATTTGTGAAAAGAAGAAATATTACTGGAATTACGACGATAAGCTTCAGCAAATGAGAAACAGCATCGTGAGAAAGTGACAAACAGAAGTGATGCAAAATTAGCTAATTAGGCCCCGACAGAACTCAAAGATGAGAAATGACGGAAAACAAATGACGAGCTGGTGAAACTGAAGAAAGAACATCAAGTTTATCTGTGGACGGATTCATTTGGTAGTCATGCACACAATGAATTATAAATTATCATAAGTAGTGTGCTTTTATTTATGGCGTAAAACCGGGAGTCAAATTTGTTTAGTACTTGCATAGTAAACCAAATAAATCAGCCTGCTGTCCTGCTCATACATTATTCATTCATTATTTCTCCCCATGTGCTCAGTGAAACGAGGCTGATTTGTATCACTGTAGGTTCATCCATCGATAGGTTTTTTTTTTTTTCCTTCTGGGAATGAAAATAAGGCTCAGTGGATTTGGGCAAAAGGCAGGGAAGCATTTGAAAAGGTCAACAGACTATTAGAGACTCTCACGATCACATGTGAGAAATCGGGAGGCTGCGGTCCACCTGACCTGCAGGAGCACCCAGAGGAGAAGCCCTGTGAAGTCAAGTCAGGTTATTCACTCGGCCCGGATTCCTCATCGTGTGTCAAAGGAATCGAAGAGGCCACAATTACAACTGTTCCTGCAACATGCCAGAACGCGGAGGAGGAAACCTACAGGAGAAACTCCTCAGTGAGACGTTCCCCTCCCTCATCTGACAGACAGGAGATCCAAACAGGAGGCAAAAGTGACACCGTTTGTAAAACCTAATAAAAGAATAAGTGTAAAAGATGAGGAGCTTGTCAACACCTCTCAGGTCTCTTCAGTCAAACTCAACATGAGGTCCCTCTGCTGCTGTCAGCCAGTTGAGAGAGACTGTCTCCTCCACCAGGTGACATCTCACCTTTTTTTTTGACACATTTTCACACTGTAAACATTTCACATACACAAACTCACTCTCCATTGCAATTCTGTGTGTTTCTTCCTGTTTCTAACTTGCCACTCATAATACAGCAAACACGCACACCGTTGTAAGAAAAACAGAAACTGGATTTTCCTGATCTTTTTGGCATCTATATTGTGCTGTCAAGGTCAAACGTTACCATGGCTGCGATCCTGATGGATATGACGGTGTCACATCAGTGCACAGCGCTTCTGACCCAATGAATATAAGGAGCAAGCATCTGGTGTAATCATGTTCCCCACCCCCGACAATACAAGAGAACAATAAATGTCCCTGATTGCATTCTTATATTGCCTGTACTTTTCTTACATTTTATAACTCCATATTCTTTCTCAGGACCTGCAAGACCCATAAGACGCCTGCAATTATGTCGTCTGTCAGGCACAATTCAGACCACTTGGGGTATACATGTGCAAAATAATTGATATGGCTCCATGTGGAGCCCTACATATGTCAGCTGCTCAGGATACAGGAAATAGCTGTGAACTGATTTGTTCAGCCAACCCATGGACCATTGCAGATAGAAAGACACAAGGCAAATATATCCAAACGAATCGGCCCGGTCTTATTTTAGCAGAACAAAAAGCGGTCCCACAGTTTGCCATCTATCTGAAATTACATTCATTTCTTAAAACAACCGCAAGTGGCTAAAGATAAAGGCAGATGTATGAGTGTTGGGCAAATTGTCTTTTCATCCAGCTCTAGTAAAGAACATTCTTTTCAGAGGAAGACGGTCTTGCAAGAATGCATCTCTAATTTGGAAAAGAAGAGAGAAAAGAATGAATGGGGGGTGGGGGGAGGCGGGTTAAGCGATGTCAATGAGCCAGGAAGTGTGATGCATCTGGCCAAGCAGGTTTGATGGGGGTCTATCAGCTCTCAGCATTAATGCAAAGGGTTTGCGCGGCCATTCACGCGTTGAGCTCCAAAACCGAGAGAGAACACAGCTGTTTCACGGGTTAACTCTGTTGTGTCATCAGACAAAGAGTACACATTGTCAGAGCTCCGTGTTTTTTAAGAGATGCTGAAAAAGAATCAGATAGTATTATTAAATCCATTTATTTCTTATTTTCTGACACGTATCCGGAAATCATGTTGCCGTGGCGACAGACGGAGTAAGTGGAAGGGACGTTCCTGGGCTAGACAACATACATAATCCCTGCAGCACGTTGTGAGTTTGCCACGGGGTCTCCTACCAGTTGGAGCAGCCTGGAACGCGCTAATCAAACACACAGCCCACCTCGGCTGACTCCTGCTGGAGGAGCCGAGGCTTCTCAGTTCAGATGTCTGAGCCACGCTGCAGACGAGACTCCTCAAAACAGTTCATTTTCTGCTGACTGAACCCCTCACTGAAATGTTGGCTGGACTAAAAGTAGTTCTTCAGTTGGACGAAACATTCGTGTCTCCAGTGAGCAGCTTTATCCTGAGCCTGGAAATGGCCAAGATACTGTCTGCTTCACTTTTTTTTCATGATTTCAACGGGCAAATTACATATCTTTCCAGGCCAGTGAGAAGAAGACATTGGACTGTCCACATGATTTGTAGACGTTGCGGTGGATTTTACGAGAATGTAAGAATGTTTTATCTGATTCATGACAGTCTGAGATTAACCTTTTAGAAAGATAAGGTTTAGTAGACTGTAAAAATAACAAAAGCCAGATTGAAAGATGTTTTTCTGTCTACATCCTAGAAAATATGACATTTAAAGACAACGAAGCACATGGATTCCTCTGCACCATATACAGTGGTTCCCTGAAAGGTTCTTTTTAATTTATAGACCGAAACCAGAACGAGGACTGGCCAAGCATTCAGACGGGGTAGCAGGAGTCTGGCAGTCCAGCAGTGCAAATGTCAAAGGGCGTTTTGGTGCAATGGAGAGCACACAGAATGTGGCACTTCTTCAACGAGCAGCCACTCAGCTCACGCACGCTGGGAAATGGGAGGATGTTTTACCAGGGTTATGACTTCAAACATGTCAGAGCCTCCGTAGGCCTGCAGGCCAGGGGAACAGATTGCTCCAATTACAGAGAAGCTCACGCACTAGAGTCCCTCTGACACATGCAACGGTCTGCTGGAGTGGACTTAGGGTAGTGGCATGTTGCTCTGGAGCGCTGAGGGTCAACACATCCCACTGCCAATTGGTATTCTGTTTGAACCCGCAGATATCTCCTTTTAGTCTGCCTTTCTTTCAAATTCTGTTCAAACTAGTTGTTTTTTGGCTGCCGACGCAGGTGATTGGCACCTTTGCTCCGAATTTATAACAAAATCTCTCACAGCATCCCTGAGCACATCAATCGAATGGAAGGTTTTTACCCTCTTATTTTCAGCTTCACAGGCACCATGTGGTTATAGATCAATCCCTGAGTATACTTACCTGAATTCAGTCTGAAAGCTGTGGCGGAGCGCCCCTTTAATTGGCAGTGTCAAGTAATGCACAACATGTTGGGAGCCAGTTGCATTGGGAATCACCGTGTTAATTGGGGCCGCAGTGGAGAGATTGACAAATTGATCAAGGCCTTTACAGGAGTAGATAATTCACGGCGGTAACACCACAGGGGGAGGAGCCATGTCAGCTGTGATTCATGTGTCTCTTGGAGGAGAGTTGGTCTCCATGGGCTCTTTTGTTCAGCAGGCTCTGTGCAAAGGGGATCGCATCATCAGCACCTCCAGCCCATCTCCTTCTAAATCAGAATTAAAAAGGTGAGGCTGGTGTTGATAGCTTGCCACAAATGATACAGTGGTGTACGTCAGTGTGCCTCCCCATATGGCTTCTACAGTCCCTGAACACCATCAAGATACAGCGGAGATGTATGGCTGTGTTATAATGAAAGCGTGAGGGGACCTCAAGTCAGGGAAATGTCTCCATCACACAGGTAGCACTGTAATCATGCCCCGGTGTACTGGAGCCTGGGGGAGGGAAAAAAATGAAATGTGTGAGAAGAATGCGAGGCTTGTAAATTAAACGAA
The DNA here is from genome assembly GCA_037832705.1 of Centriscus cristatus. NCBI lineage: Eukaryota > Metazoa > Chordata > Actinopteri > Syngnathiformes > Centriscidae > Centriscus > Centriscus cristatus. The sequence goes on along the minus strand of JBBMJM010000011.1, from coordinate 3,120,618 downwards.
AGGGTGAAATGCTCACTGATCAGGATGTGTTGATGCACTGCAGGAGTATGAGCACTATCTCATGAGTATTTGTTGGTTAGGAAAGTGGATGTAGCCGTGGTGCAAGTATTAGAGGATAATGCAGGGAAAGAAAAAGGCAACTATTCACCATAGTTTCATGGCCCTGAGAGAAATTACATTTTGTGTATTCATCATCTGTGCAATCCTCTTCATTCCTGCAGTGCCAGGATTTTAAGACCATCACACATGTTAATCAAAGACCTTGTCTGTAGACTTTCAGCACCTCCTGGGTCCTCACACTTATTCAACACCTCTAATACTTTGTGATTTGGGTTGTGAAAGACATTTTCTTCATTAGTGACCTAGAAGCTATTGAAAAAATTGCAGTTCTTTGCATGGAAATGAAAAGGATTTTAAACAGATTGGACACAGGTACACAATCTTTTGGAACGTCTAGGTCACATTGTTGCACATTCTGTTCAGTTTAGTTCAAGCGAATAAACTGGCCTGTCTTTGTCAAATTATTTTTTTTATTAAATTAAATTAAATTCCTTTATTTTTGGAGGAAGGATGAAGGCACCTTTTCCCAAAAACTTCACAGAACAAAATAAGGAATTACTTTTGTAAAGAAAAGCCTGAGAATAACAAGAGTCTCTCTGCTGGTTCAGACTCACTACTTTTGATGTTTTATTGATTCCTCTGTCAACAGATCTTACTTACAGGATTTCACTCTGAAAATTCTGGAATTTCTCAATGGACTTGCACGATCGTTTCTTAGATGTCAACATCTAAACATAAGGCAAAAGGTGTGGACGTAATCTGAAATTTGAAGGACCACTGCTATTCCAAATAAAACTGCAGTTTTCAAGGTGACCAGAAATGTAGCTTTGTGTTCTCTTTAAGAGGATGTGGGGCTAGATCAGCACTGCTTTTGATGGGGAGAAAAACAGAGAAGAAAAACACAAATAGATAAAACACCCTCTGTGACCTGCGGGGTCAGAGGTCTCACATACATGTACTGAATGTGTATTGAATATTTATGTAAAATGAAAATTCAACCCTGCAAATTCAATAGCAAAGACTGTGAACATCCAAGGCACATTAAATATATTCAGAGAGGTCAAATATGAACACAAAACTTGGATTTAGAGCTCAGCACCTTTTTGACAGCAGGCTGTGATAAGAGCCCTCTGGCATGTTCATGGATGTGTCTGTATTTGCTCATAATCGAGCCAAGTGGCTGAAGGAATGAAGCACATCCCACTGCATTCATAATAGAAGCCATTTCCCTTCATGCAGGGAAAGCGCTTTACATTCTTCAAGGGGTTGGAACGATGATAATGAATTAGAGAGGGTCATTGTAAGCAGCAGCTCACTGTTGATGTAACGTAATGCAGATTCATCAATCAACTTCTCAGCCTTCAGAATTCTTAGATGCACATGCCATCACAGTTAGAGGATGTCATGACAGTGGCATTAGCATTCAAATGCTGTGACATATTCGCCTCTGAGTTGCTGCTTGACTTTAATGGAGTTAAATTAAAATGAAATAGGAGTGGGTTGAGATGGCTAACTAAATGTTGCTGTGAATGACATGCGCTATCAATAATAATACGCATTTCAAATATTTCCCTGCGAAATGAACCCCAAAACCCAGAAACACAGAAGTTAAAAATCACAAAACAGACACATTTTTATAGAATGAGATTTAATAGAAGTACACAGTTTATGGACTAAATTAAGTCAAGACAAGAGCAGATCAACAAACAGCAATTTTAACAGCAACGACATAACAAAGTTAGCTGCTACTATGTTAGCCTGCTTTAAATCATCTGTTTTTTGTGATATTTTGTCAGTGAAATGAGCTGTCCATGCAGAGTAAAGGAACATTTGGGGTTTTCTATGAGTATTAATTGAACAACCAAATCAGTTTGGATATAAATGTCGGGAATCTCCACTCCCGGCCACGCATCGCTGTCCACACCACTGCTTCCTGGATAATTGAATCACAAAGTTTGGATCTCTAACTTCCCCTCCTGCCACATTCCAGCATGTTTGCCACTCCGTGGGAGGAAGTGGCATCAATGCATACCCGCTGCACCGCGTCATAACATTTTCACTTTCAGATGCGTGCAGAAGACTGTTGGAACATTAAAACAAGACTTTGCCAGTGAATCTGCCGTGGCCCATTTTCTTCTCCCCCCTCCTTATTTACAGAGGCAGTTGTTTGTGGCAGGTCACAGGTGCCACGAAAATTACCCGGTTCCTTTCTCCAGTACCAACATTCAGCCCTCCCATATACTGACACTCAACTCTGTGGATGCATTCGCTCGTAGCATTCGATTTGTGCACAATTTAAGATTCCTCTTCACAAGTCAAGGTGACTGGTGACCTAGTTTGATTCCAGTTGCTTGAGCAAGGTCATACACACAGAGATTTCATTTGTTGACAAAAGGCATTGTTGACTCAGTATATGCCGACTGACTCGTGTTTGCCGCTTTGTGGTTTTGTGCGAATTTCATTTTATTATTTTTCTGGTGTTCTGTCACCTCTGTCAGCTGGTGAAATACTCAAAAAAGGGCATCGCTTCAACAAAGATACGTTAAGAATTCACATGATAGTAGGCTGGACATGAAACATTCCTACCTTGATATTTCGGTACATATTTACTAAAAGATTTAATGACTATTTAATTTCTATTCATGAGAACACTTCCAACCAGTCTCAATAAGGCGAATGTGCGCTTCTTTTTTGCTTTTTTTTTATTACAGAATTAATTCAGATATTTCACTTTCAATAAGCATTTCCTGTTTTCAGTGTTTTATTTGTTGCAGCTGACTTGGACGCCCCTGTTTACTTACCCAATGTGATTACTGGGCTGTATCCCGACAGTTAGTAGCACACTAAATGTTCTGAGCTGCTCCGTGGTGGTGAAAGCTGATAATTATTTACGACCTTTTGACAGGGTTTTGAAGTCTTAATCTCTGTTTTACAGCCTCTCTGTAATGTCGGCTATGTCATTCATAAATCTGACCTGATGAAAAGCCTTTGGAGTCAAAACACTGTCAACACTGAAAGCCCAGAGATACTCCCTCTGCTTCGTCTTTGCATAATAAATTATTGAGTCGCTGTGGGTGAGCCATTCGCTGCCACAATACTGCTCCCTGCTGGTGTGTGGACTTCTTATGTGTGACTGACCTTTGATCAGTGTCAGGGCAGAAGTAGAGAGAACTTCTTTGACATGTTTTGCTATTTTCAAGAGCTTTGGTCGTGTACACTGCTAGAATATGAGCATTTATGGTATAACTGCTTATGTATAAGAGATGCTTTTTTCCTTCCTCTGTGTCTTGAAAGTGACAACCAAAGTCTCAGGCAGGTTCATGATGCAACGATACGTGTGCGCGTGTGCGTGTGTGTGTGTGTGTGTGTGTGTGTGTGTGTGTGTGTGTGTGTGTGTGTGTGTGTGTGTGT
>JBBMJM010000011.1:3084165-3094666 GCA_037832705.1 Centriscus cristatus | reverse complement strand
TTCAAATATCACAGCAGAAGCAAATATTAAAAAGGGCATGAAAAGCAATAAGTTCCTCATAACACTCCACAGAATTAAAACCTGACATGTTATAAAAGAAATTAAAAAAAAAGATTTTAGACATTGTTTATGCTGTTCATCACCTGCAACAAAATGAAATAATAAAAAAAATAAAAATGACAGTTTACTTAAAAACAGTTGCATTCATTGCATTCCCAACAGTATTACCAATTTCCAGTTCTCACCTATTTTCCCAAATATTTAGAATTTTCCAATACAATTCCTCTATTATAAATTAAAGAAGACACTTTTACCCTTAACTTAGTAATCACTCGATATCGAAGCTGATGTGAAGATGCTCATGTATAATTACACGTTTAGTTTACAGTTGGCGCCTGTTGCACAAACTGTAATATCTGTTCAAATAACACTCAGTTCATCTTTAATGGGTTTTGTGCGCTAAACATCTCATTTCATTTTGTTCAAACAATAAAAGACACACGGCAGCGCTGGGAAAAGAAAGGCAATCCGTTTGCTCCAGTGGTCCACGGTAGATGAATGATCCCTCCAGGTAGATTTTTTTTTTTTTTTTAGTTCAGCTCAGCTGCATTGATTTGGAGGCATCGGGTGGATGTCACACATGCAGTGAACAATGCTCAATGACTTTGCTATCCTATTCCCATTTAAATTGCCTCTACATTTCCTTTCTGACACCTGTTTAAATCAATGCCTTCCTCTGCAGGTCATAGGCTGAATGTACTAAGGCGCACAGCAGCCGCCTCTCAAATCCACTAAAATCAACACAATAATTGAAATATTTTCAAGCTGATTACACCGAAGCCCAGGGCTTGGCTGGTTGCTAAGAGTACGCTCCCTAGTTGCTAGGGGGAGTAAATCATCTTGCATTATTTGATTTTTGTTACTGATATGAAACTGCTAGTCCCTCGATTAAATGTCTCACAGTCAAACACCTTGGGGATGGATGAGAAAGGGGGAAAAAAAGTAGAATAGTCACCGCGAAACCTGTAAAATAGCATCTCTAACTTCTCTTTTTCCGTGGGGGCTTCGGCACAAATCTATCTGCTTGTTTACGTTTGTTGTGGCGGAAATGAACAAAGCTCTGCTGCCATGGTCATTGAAGAAAAACAGAAAAGACAGCAGAAATATCCAGGAATCTCAAATCTCACTGCCCCTCTTATCAAAACCGATTGTAAGAAACCTTTTTTTTTCTCTCACTTTCCTCCCTTCTTTTTAGGAGCAATCTCAGTGGTACCCGGGCTGTAACCATCTTATAAATAACAACCAGTCAAATACAACAAGGGAAACATTGACTGAATAATTTACTGTCACAGGATAGTCAGAGATAAATGACCATGACTTCCACGGAAATGTGACAATCTACGGAGGGAGTCCATGTAGTCCTGGTATTCACAAAAATCTTTGGTTTCTGAGCCAAGAGCAGGACAATTTCCTCCTAAATGAGCTCCGCTGATCTTTGTATACTTCAGTTTCAGTTGTCAAACGTCCATCAGTAACATTGACATACCTGCACGTGTCATCATAAAAAAAAAAAAAAAAAAAACACCTCTCTCTGAAAATATTTACAATACGCACAATATGAAATGCGACATGTGAATAAAGTGACAGGAATGGTAAGCTGGGATAACGTTACTGTACAGCTGACAGCAGACAGACCCGAATTAAAGGGACGTTAGAGGGAAATAACGTTTCACCACATTGTACAAGTGGAGAATAACAAGCTCTAATATAATTATTACCCTTCTTCAGCCCTTCGAAGAGGCCACAGTCTACTACACTTCCCTCTTGGATCTAATGCTCACTGATTACAGCTGGACCTTCACTCTCATTCCAGTTAATATTAATACTGCGTGAGGAGGATTTTCTCCAAAGACTTGTCAGACATTGAGGGCTGCTCCAGCCGGCCTTGTCAAATGAGATCAGTGCTCGCCATAATGGTTAGGTCAAGTGGAGGGGCAGCCTCTCAACTCCATAACAGCCGAACAGCGAGCCCTATATTATGCTCAGTAAGTACAGCGTGCATAAAAGTATGCAGCCCTGCACATGATAAACTACAGATGCACTTCTCCAAGGTGTGCTATACCATTAAAACGTGTCAACATAATCCTCCATTAAATTAATCTACTTATGCAACATTAGATTCTATCTGTCAAGAAGACTAAACTGCCGTGGAGCGAACACAAGCCATTTAACAAAATTCCTTGACCTCTGCTATGAGCCGGCCCCTGATTTCGTCGTTGTCGGCAGCCAACAGGAAAAGCTGGCTGACAGCTCCGCTAAAAGGAGGGTGAGTGGTACCCGGGGCCTGGCTGCTAGACAAATACCAGACCACGGTCCAAAGTCCCCTCATTAGCTGGCTGTCAGGTCTGGCATGCGGTCACATCGATGAAGCTTTCCCACTCTTCTTTTATTTACCAACTACCACATTTCTTGTAGCTTTAGTTGTCTTTTAAACGGCGCTGCTGTTTAAACTGCTTTATTCAGCCGCTGTATGAGGCCATCTGGTGCCCTGTCCTGTAAGTCTCTTCTAAAGCCTCGGCCTGACAAGCAAGAGATATGTCAATGCTGTCCTCAACACAAAGCAACATCTGCCATGCCTGACGCCCGCTATTGTATGGCCATTTAATCTGTCCCCCTCCTCCCCTTAACGGCACACAACAGTTCCCGGTATTATGTTTTGCCACTCAATTAGCATTATCATCCCGCTGAAATAGAAGCCAATTTACCTTTAATGACATGATTGTTAGATGAGTGACAGCAGTCGGTGCTGCCGCTATCGCTAGATAAACGGAGGACAAGCCCTTGTTTTCCTCACTGGCCACGCGGAGGTGCAGGGGAAGTCAGAGCCAGCCAATCGCGGCGGCTTGACTTCACCCCTTCACCACCAACATTGTTTCCTCCGGTTCACAGAGGCAGTGTGCTGGAAAATTGAGTCCAGATTCATTAGGTTTTCAGTGTGCCGCTTGAGTCAGTTAAATTGATACATTTCCTAACAAAATTGAAGTGCTTTTGTGGTGCCTGCGGATGGCTGGTGACCCCACTCGGCCCACTGAGCAGCCGAAGCAAGCTGATGGATCCATTAGACCGCTTAGACTGCTTATTCCTCTCTCTCCATCTCTGACTGACACTGTAAATCTGAACCAATTTCAGACTCTAATCACCATTACAAACCCCTTCCACTGTCCATTTGTTACTCTGCTATTCGAATACACTACCTAGATTGGTTCAGAAATACCAGTTTAGAGGGGCCCTCCTGCTTTCCCATGGTTAAATGGCTCATGACTGGTCCCTTCCCTCAGTTGAGGCAGGAAAGTGCCAGCGACTGGAGGAAAAAGTGGGGAGGAAATAACATCCAGTGAAACAATAGGCCTTGAACAATTCCCAAAAGATAAACCGGAATTAAGAAAAGGGGATAGATAAATGAATAAATACACAGAAAAAAAATATAGACTGTGAAATCCTGTAAGATGACAGACAGGGCTCAAGGCCACACTGCCGGCTGTGGCTGTACGGAGGGGTGTCCCTTGAATAACAATCACAGTTACACCTCCAAAACATTTCCTCATCCACTAGCCATTTTTGCCCAAGCTTTTATCTGCTCAGTCAACCGCACAGCACTAGCGAAGCGGCTGGAGGATATTATTTCCCTGTTGGCCTCAGTCATATAACTCTGCTTAATATGCACTCTATAATTTAAGGAACTCGAATTATAACCCGAATACGCCGTGCTTTATGTTATCTATCTAACCTTCAACTTTGTTCAACTTTGAATTAGTGTCTCCGAACATTTACACATAACAGGTGAAAAATGCTTGAAAAAAAAAAAGTCTAAAAGTAAAGCCTCGTCATGTATTATTCATGCCCTTAAATCATAGCGGTTCAATTGAAGGGCTTACATTGAAAACCGGTGAGTTCACCCGTCAGTCTCTACATCTAATTAACTGCTGCACCTCATATCCTCTAAGTGCAGTGGAAACTCATTTTAATTGATATTGAGATGTTTATGCCCTTAGAAAGTAATTAAGATTTTCAATTAATCCTGTCTTATTTCTGGACATCTTGGCTCTGTGTCCTTGAGCGTCCAGCGATTAATTCCCCAAACCTTCTGCAAATGAGGGAACTTCAATTACTTTGCACAGAATCACAAGCCTGTGATTGACCTCATCCAAGGCTGCATCATCATCATTGGAAATAAAGACAATACGACCCAATTAGATCACATACGCGTTGCGAAATCAGCAACTAGAGGGGCTTTCTTTCTTTTTTTTATTGCATATAGGTGCGAACAAACCGGGGCATTTAGTTAATGTCTCCTGAGGGAAGAAGCTATTGGTAGCTGTAGAAGCCAGCTGCTCTTCGGTTATCAATAGCAATCAATTAAAACGGCCTCTCTACACAAACTCACGTTCCCTGCGGGATCAGAGAAGCAGCATGTGTCATTTACACGGACCTCTTTCATCTCCATTTGCTTGTTCACATTCACACAAGAAGGAAAGAGACACAGAGTTAATCAATGAACTGTTTGCGCACCCTCACTGATACAGGTGAAGTGGAAGGGCTGAGAAACACTATTTCTCCACCGTTCGAATGACATCTCCCCAAACCTCAAATGTCTATGTACAATATGATAACACCCTGACTGTCCAAACCTCCATTGTCATGCTCAGAATAAATAATAATTTCTCCTTGCTGCCCTTGCAGTGATGTTTTGCTCACACATAGAATCACCTGCCCATCTAGGCAACAAAAAGCCTGCTTGGGGATTATGGTGACATAATCTTAGCAGTGGCCTGTGAGTCGGGGGCTGAATGGGTTTGAACCCGCTATGCCACACTGAGATAACATTTGTCACTTGGGCTCCTGGGCGCCCTATTCATAGATTAGTGGACTGTCGCCTTTTCAGAATGTGAAATGGCTTTGGCACTGCTGCATGTTTATTTTCAAAAAACCTGTGCCTCCAAGGATGAAGGGAGCATCTTGTCCTTTTCTTGAGAGCGCCAATGCTTGGCCTCTACACGCGCACAGTAATCAGGGGCCTCTGTTTGTCTGTGACGACAATCTGCAGCCAGCGACCATTCGTGCTGTTGCTTCAGTAGTTTTCATAAGAGGATACATGATACGTCTCAAAGACAGTCTCATAGCACCGACCAGCTAGCCCTTGTCGGACCTTTGTGCCTTAGTGAGTCCACGGAACCTCAAGCAACCATAGCCGCTGTCGGGCTGAGTCCTTTCTGGTTCTCTTCACCCATTGGTGGAGGAGGAAACGGGATGATTCGTCAGGACGACGAAGCAGTGGTCATCCATCATAAGAATGGATAATCAGACTTTTCAGATCAGTATTTAAAGCCCGTTCCAATGTAAAATTGGTCAAATACGAGTTCTGGTCCATCCTCAGGAACCGAGGAGTAAGAGAGAGCATAAGAGTACTTGTCAGTATTTCTCAGAGCAAGTCTTGCTGTTTTTACATGTTGGGCTAAGTTCAGTATCTCCCATCCATAGCTTCATTTTTTTTTTTTTTTTTTTGACCGACTTGACAGCTATTCACGCTAAGCAAACATTGGCCAGTATCATGTCCCCATAAGCCATGCTTAGTTATTTATCGAAGTACATTCCCAACAGAAGATTGGGGATATTCCCCCACCCACACATCTTCTCTGTCCCTTTGGAAACATCCTCAGCGTATTATTTGAGCACGCTTCATGGGGTCTCTAATCAGCACAAGCGGGCTCCCACATTTAGCATTTATAGAGAATCTTTGCATCACAAAAGGGTGGGATGTGTAAATGAGATGTGACATTTTATTTGTGTGGCTCTATGCAGCAAATAAATAAATATCAGCCCATGACAGACAGACAGTGCTGGGGAAATCTTCCCGACATTGCACTCGCTGGTTAACTGTCACACCATTAAATTGCCTTTCACGTTGACATGTCGCTTTCCGACTGGTTAGCAGATGTAAAAAGAGGGAACACTTGCCAAAGAGTTTCCAAGACCATGGAATTGACATAGTGAATCATATGTGACAGTGACTCTTCTGCCCTATAATTGATCTACATTAAGGCTACAAGGCCACAGTGTGTGATTGGAAAGCGAAGCACATCACGAGCCTCTGTGTAGCCTCATCTGGCTGCCAGACGAGTGTACTCTTTCACCGGAAAGATTACATCTTCAATTTTACCTGGGGTGTAAAGACCTCAGTGGGCCAGCAGATATCTCTCTATGACTGGGACCTTACTTATTGCTCTTTCAAGTGCTAGATCTATCCATTCACTCTAATTAAATTGAGCTGTTTAATCTGGTTCTCCTAATCCAGAGTCAAGTGTGTTGGGACTTGGACGATGTGATTTGAAAGGGAATACTCTTGATTCACTGAAACACTGTTATCTCTCCTCCGCTATTGAAATAAATTCGAAAATGAGGTTTGTGTACTTAAGCACCTCCAGCTCAGATGACCTGAGCTTCTTGGGCACACATAGTGTTTGAAGAAAAGTAGATGGATATAATGGAAAGTAAAAGGCCGCACAGTCTGCGGTCTGTGCCTGACTTGCTTTTTTTTCAAATAAATCCCAGAAAAAAGCTTTTATTGGTTTTGTTAACAACAACAATAATGTATCAATTGCGTCAATATCTATGCCAGATTATTGAAATTTGCTAAAAGCATCTCTAGCCTGATAATGTCCACCTTCAGCGAGCATGTTGATTCCATAAATAAAATAAAAGATTACTACACACAGATGACCTCTCCTGGGGTCCCAGTCCCTGTGCAGTGTAAATCCAAGCAGTTTCACTTCGAAGATCTAAATCAGGACTCGGCTGATAACCCTTGTTCTGACTGGGTATCCACAGATAGGAGTCTTACCTAGGAGTCATTTCCATCATGATCGCCCTTATCTGTGCTCAGCTGGGCTCCCTCGGCTACTCAGGGGCCTTCTGTTTAACCCTGGCCCTCACACAGCTCTCCGAACAATACACAAAAACACTTGGATGCATGTTTGTCAGGGATTAACACTATTTTCCCTGTGTCGTTATTCGGCAAGAGCATCCCTCTAATTCAGGTCATGGTGCCATTGCTTTCATTTATGAACTGCAGGCCCTTGTCCAACTCGTGTCAAGAAAATGGTCCATATTTAGTCCTGATCTTTGCAAACAAACACAAAAACAAAACATGAAAGTGGGGAAAGAAAACATCTGATTTGCTGAGAGGGAGAAATATTGCTGGGATGTGACGAAAAATGAATGAATCAATGATTTTAGGCAATTACCTCCGAGAGCAGAGTTCCATAATTTAGGTCTGCCCAGATAAAAGTAATCCACAACACAGAAAGTAAAGCTGATCTCATAATGGATATTTTAATCAAGTCTTTCGATAACAAAAAAAGAGCCTATTAAATTCCAGTTTTAATTTAGAATAAAGAAAGGATTTTGTGCTGCGGTGAAATGACTTAAGGCATCCTGAGAGATGCTGTGGTGGAGTGGAACTTAAAACGACTGAAAGCCTATGTTTAAAGATGTTTATTGAAATCTAAAGCTCCGTAATGGAATAAGGAATCAAGTGCAGCTTGTGAAACAGACAAAACATTTTCCATAAAAAAAGAGGATTTCATCAATATTTCATGGAGGTTTAAAGAACTCAATAAGAGAGGCCATAGGTGTTGTCACTATGGTAACAATATGTCTGGTATATCTACATCTCCGTCACATGGGGCCACGCAGGCTACCATCCCCAAAAGGAATATCACAGTAAACTAATAACGGTGCACTGACACCAGCATCTCTCACGCCTGGGTGTCCCAAAGTGGAACCTTCTCCTCTCTCTCCAGACTAATTGATGATGTTAGCTGCACTGTGCACATCCACTGAGACATCACTCAACGTGTCCTCACCGCTTTATTAACATTTCTAATCATCACAGGAAAATCTCCACCGGTTTTGTGAACTCGTCTGACAGCCGGGAGTCCCATTTTATGCTTCGACAGTCGACATGAAACCCTGATTCCATTTGTTTAGCAATACTGCTGAAATGGCCTAAATGGACGTCTAAATGGCAGCTTGTAAACAAACAGCAGCGGGGTGGGAATGATCTTTGTTGCAGAGCAGAGCATGACACTCTGGGGGGTTTCGGATGGGATCTCTCCATAGTGACAGGACGTGATCAGAGACGTCCCTGCTGAAATCCAGCCAGGTTACATGATACACGCAGAGGAGACAGACCTCTCTGCTGTCACCCTCAAAGGCGTGCGTAATATAAAATACAAAAACAGCAGTTCTTGCAAAGATGCACTAAAAACAACACCTTGGAGAAAAGCAGGAAGATGTGAAGAAAAGAGAGGTCAGATTGAAATATCTGCTTGCACACTGGCATGTGTTTGTCTGTGTGAGGCCAAGTGGGAGAAATAAATGGGGAGATGGGGCTAAGAAGAAGGGAAATGACAGGAGAGGTAAAAGAAGTATTGGGGTCATACTGATGGCCACTGAATTGCGCTGTGAATTGAATGAACTCATCTCTCAAAGACGACTGTGTCTTTTCCCTTTATTGAGAGAGTAGCCACATTAACATCCTGTTCTCTTCGCAAACGCAAAGCCATATCCGATGATGATTGGGTTTGGGAAACGCTCTGATGGAAGAAATAGACCTCATTGCATCCACATCACCATCTCGTCTCACGTTGGCATATGCGGCTCACTGCTCCCCACTTTTGGCCAAAATTGAAGAGCCTGCACGGAGGAAAGTAAATAGATGGTTGAATAGCAATGGCTTCTGCCACTGAACCTTTTATCAGTGGGAATCTAACAGCCGTGCCGTTTCTGAATTTCAGTTTAGCTTCCGATTACGGTATGTCCCGGCATTTTATTCCCTACATCTCTATGCTTCATAGCCTTCAAACACTTCTCGGTAACTGCCTATTATCCAACAGTTCCACTCCACTGACCCTGCCAATAAAACTTTTCATATCCTTATAAATGAACTCAATTGCAGTGTTCTAAACATTTACACTGCACTAACAGATCATCTCCACACCTTGGAATTGGCTAAATTCCCTTTTCCTTATGAATATATAGGAGGAGATTAGAGATATGATAGCTTTTCAGATTGCTGCACCCGGTGAAATTAGTTTAGTGAGCATTTACAGACTAAATTGGAACCATTAAATAGCGGGTTGAATTGATGGCACATTCATTGTCTCTCCATCGGTATCACTGTAAAATCAATTAGCCGTCACTTTTCCATTCTCAATAAAGTATGATTGTCAGCTACGCATGAATAAAGAAGACCCTGACAGCCACTCGTGCCAGAACGCTGTGTGAAAACAAATCGGTGTGTGGGGCCGGGGCTGCCAAATGAGATCTGTAATTGTGCAAAAAGCCACAACTGTCTTCATCAAAAGGGCACTTTGCATCGTAGGGCCCATTAGTTTAAAAATTTACTGCATCAAAGTGATATTGAGCGTATGGAAATCTGTGACAGTTTTCTAGTGTACAGATAAGTAAAGAATACTTATTGATTTTTTATTATTCATGCGGAAATACTCATTATGACGTTCAGTAGAACAGATATTAGGAAGACAGAACTATATTATATGAGCAATGAATCTGTTTAAACGGTGCCCAGATCGCTGAAATGGATAAAACATGGGGTAGATTAACCATTACAACGATATATGGCCACAATATTTCATATAACAAAAGGCCTCCTTTGCTCTGCAGGTGTATATAAAAGGCTCGTTTTCCGATTTTCCCCTTTTATTGTTTTGTATAATCAATAACGGTTTGTCTGGTCAAATGGTCCGTTGGTGAAATACTTTCACTGGCAGTCAGCTGGTCAGACGTGGTTGCAAATCAAACAGCATTATGTCTGTCAATTTGCCTGAGGCAATGCTAAGTGTCCTTTCATCTAATATTTCCCTGTAATGAATCAAATACCCCCCTTCACCACACACACACACTCACACACACACACACACACACACACACACACACACACACACCCGACAGAGCTTTGTGCCACGTCTGAAGCGAGTGCCCCTGTTTTATATTTTAGAGAGTAACATATGAGCATGCATATGAAAATGAACCAGAGGCAGCAGCCTCACATATGTTCTGATGCCATAGATGGCACAATGAAACAATGCCAGTTTTTCATTAGGCTATTTTGTTGAATTGATAGAACAGCTGAAGCATCTATCGGCGTATGCCAACGGCAGATCAACACAATAAAGCCAACATGGTGAACGGACTCTGGCTCCAGGAGTTCATTACGCTGTAGAATTTTCCACACGGAAGTTATGGTATATTATTCTGTTTTCATGTGGAATTTTTGTACTTTTCTGGAACCGAAACAAATATGAGTACAGTGAATGAAATATTTTTCATTCCCGACAATCTCAATGTCCTTAGCGAAATAATTCTATGCAGCTGATATGCAGGCCATCTTGGGTGGATAATAAATAAAAATATGACATCA
>JBBMJM010000011.1:2980238-2991852 GCA_037832705.1 Centriscus cristatus | reverse complement strand
GAGCATACTTTGTGTCCCTCGACTGATCAAACAATTTGTTGAACAGTAATTTCACATGATGGGCTCAAAAAGTCTTTAAGTTAGAGGATGCAAATGAGGTCAATGCCATATGTTCCCTATTTCACATCAAAAAAATCTAAAAAACTTTTAACATAACATAAACATATGATGATGTCAGATAAAAAAAACCCTTATCTTGCTATATTGGTTTGTGTCTTCAGAGAAGTAAAGTGGAATAATAAAAGAATCAAACAAACGGTGACATTTTGGAGGATGTTACTGAACTCTGGTGAGTTTCAGACTTAAAAGCTGCTGCTGCTGCTGCTGCCACCACTACCTCTGTAATTTCACCATGTTGGTTTCCATGCAGCTATAACCGGCCAGCTGGTTACGTAAAGTGTTTTCATATGAAACACATTTTGGTGAAGTCAGTGGAATGTTCAGTCGATGTTCCAAATTAAATCTTGTGTCATATGGGAAGACCACAAATCTGGAAAAACAATTCTTCCACGCTTGATATGATGTGGAGCGTCTCACTGTGAGCGAAGCTTGCACACTATAGGAACATCTGGACTGTGATATCATTTTGTGTTTGACTTTATTTTGTTCAGCTACTGCCTACATCAGTTAAAAAAAAAAAAAAAAAGTTCAGTATCAGCGTCTTCTTCCCTAGTACATTTGAGTGTCTGGGAAAAAAGAAACAATCCTCTACAACAGGGGGCCTCTCTGTGCCAGATCATATTTCTGAGTTCAACCGTCTGAGTCAGAAAAAAGTGAGATTAGTGACTCAGAGTCACTTCCTGTAATCCAAAACTGCCTGTACGTACCCAGACCCCACAGCTCGCTGATCTAACGAGACCCTGACAAGTTTGCCACACATGGTTTTCTGTTTTTGTTTAGCTGGACACAGCGGGTGTATTTTAGGTTATCTGTGTAACACTGTTGCCAGATGGGAAGTAATTGGCTGAGAAGTGAGTCGTCGGATCAGAAGTAATGCCGGTGGTGCGGCACAGATTTTTATCAGCATTTGTTAACATTTATTTGTCTGACTACTGAAAAAAAAACTCTTCTGTTTCTTCATTTACTAATCTAATTTATCTCCCGTGGTCAAATCTTGCTGCTAATTTGATCTAATCTCTCATAGTCCTTTACATTTTATCTCTGTTACCACACATGAAAACATCAATAGATATAGATTTTGCTTTGTGTCAGCTAAAAGTACAGAGGTCAAAGTGGGTGGAGCCTGACGCGACCCAAGTCCCGAGTACTGTACTTGGTGGGAGGTATAAGCAAACAAATAAACATGTGTCAGCTGTATTTGACAGATGTATAACATTGTAGCCCTTCTTTGCACCAGTGACCTCAGAGCAATGTCACCAAGAGGAAATGGTGTATGGCTGCTTGTGGTTACAGTGATGCCCTACAGAGCACAGAGCAGGTTCACTCATCTGAGGAAATGTACGTGCCAAACATGCTCCGGTGCATATAAAAGACTCCATTGCTAGTAAACAATTGATTCCACATGCAGAGGAAGTTTATCTGTTGAGTCACCACTCGTGTAGCGTGACAGTAACCAATGTCAGCGGCGACCTGGGGTATCTGGCATGATGCCCGGGGAGCAGAGATGAATTTTGAGGGCTTAGTCAGTTCGGCTCGAGGTTGGAGGTTTGGTGAATTTCTGTAATAATAGATTAAATATATTCGATACTTTGACTTTGGTCTTTGGCGGGAACACGGCCAAAGTCACAGGCAACATCACAGCTGACGTGTGGGTTGAAATACTAGGGAACGTGGAAACATGGCATGAATAAGAGAGAGAACACATCATGATATGAGGGAACGTTTAAGGGGATTGGAGCGTTTAAGTTACACTGAGGTCATGAAAATAATCTGTTTGCTTAGTGATGGACAAACCTCCGAACCCCCAGCAACAGCACAGACTACATCCTGGTCTTTTATCACAATGACGGAATCTGTTATTCCACAGATTGGACCAGCAAAGAAACCAAATGCACCATCTGTAGAATGAGACACCATCCACCTACCACACACACCAGGAGCTGGGGGGGGGGGGGCCTAATGGCTCCCTTCCTACTTGTTTGGCGCCCTTTCTTGAACACCCACCCTCAGAATGCAGCCTTCCTACTCAAATCCCTGTGATGCCTGATCACTGAGTCTGTTTTGGACTCCACAACTCTGCTTGTTCCCCCAGAGAAGCATGTGACCTCACTAAAACCAACACCAACAACATTCTGGACCTGGCTGCTGACGGATGAATTATTAATTGAACTGACCAGAAGTAGATCAGACACATGCACCACACCCAGATGTGCACCACTCTGGAAAACCTCTGCAAGACACAAGCCTGCAGGTACTGCACAGGATCCCTTCTGCCATAACGCTTACTGGTCCAGCTCATAGGAACAAGCTGTTTTCATCCTTGTTTGAACTGTGTCGCCCACAGTGTTTATAGTGTCAACACTGCATCTGTTTTTAACAGGCACCATCGGCTAAAACGAGCCCTAAGCTCCCGCTATCGGCGCAAAACAGGGAGACCCGTGTAAGAATTACAGCCCATAAAAGGCTCCCGACTTCCCATATTTACATTGGACCCCCCCCAGAATAACCTGTGACAGCAGTGCAGTTAAAATAAAAGAAATCCTGTGACTGCCGGGCTGCTACGCCACATAGTTTCCTCAGGAATGGAATGCGCCTTGCTCCCCGGTCAGGCAGAAGGAGGAGGTTTTTCACTTAATGCACATGAAATACCTTGTAGTACACTGACTGTGTGTTTGTGTGTGTGTGTGTGTGTGTGTGTGTGGGGGGGGGGGTAGGCTCTGACATCAACAGGTTTA
Source organism: Centriscus cristatus (assembly GCA_037832705.1). Classification (NCBI taxonomy): domain Eukaryota; kingdom Metazoa; phylum Chordata; class Actinopteri; order Syngnathiformes; family Centriscidae; genus Centriscus; species Centriscus cristatus. Next base: position 2,988,997 of record JBBMJM010000011.1, on the reverse strand, counting down.
CTGTCAAACTCATCCTCCTGGCTGATACAGGTTCAGCTCTGACTCTGAGAACTGTCTGTCTTCTATTTCTGGCCTCCCCCACCCCGGCTGCCCACCCTCCCCTCGCTGTCCCACACCGACGTCAGCAGAAAGTTATTTTCATGAATGGAGGGGGCGGTCACGAGGAGCTGGTGACGTGAGTACTTGCGGAAGCAGCGCGTGGAATGTTAGTACATTGTTGTTGTTTTGTAGCTGATCCAGTGCGCAGAGGCCGCGCCGCTCCGCTCCGTCTGCGCGACGCTCACTCAGCTTTTCGGCGCAACAAGTGCTCGTCTCCTTGTTTATCATTAGTCGGACGCATTCCGGGTCCAAGGATATCCGCAAACTCAGAGGTGAGCTTGTTTTTTTTTTTTTTTTTAAAGGGGGAGGTGGAGGGGGGGTGTTTAGACTTTGTTGATCGCCTTAATTTGTCGTTCAGGTTGCGCTTTTCTCCATTAAAGAGGGGATTTGTTGTGATAAAAGTTCGGATCGTTGTATTCGTGCGGGCACGTGCTTGACATGTCGGAAGCGAGAGGAGAGAAACATCTTTATTTGCTTGTTCAAGCGTTTTTAATAAAGAATTTGCGGCAAATTTAATGGAAAACGTGTATGGCAGTTTGCGCCGGCTCCTGCTTTTCTCTCTTGGTGCGTATTTTTAGACACTCAGAAGTTTTTAAAAGCAACTTAAAGTATGAAAATCAATAATATCTGCATTTTCTTCAATTGTAAAGTCAAGTTAAATGTGGGCAGTTTTTTGTTTTAGTTTTTGTCATTTAAGAATACAAAACAGCAGCCTACTTTTGACATTGGAAACAACACGTGGTCTGCATTTTAGACATGTAGGACAAAGGGCGCGACGTGAAGTCAGACCACCAGGGCTGGTCTGCACACACCACCTCTGTCCAAACAAGGGGGGGGGGGGGGTGTAACATTTCCTCAGCTTTATCTGTTCCTTCATCAATCGTTATGATCTGGGATGATCTGAGAGGTTCATGTGTTTATAACCGATCAACAGATCAACAATGTTGTGTCTCCATGCTGCATCCAGATCTCTTTCTTTCTCTCTTTCTTTCTTTCTTTCGTTCTTTAAGCATTGTGTTCCACTTACAAAGTCACTAATTTGTTTTTGAATCACTCATGTGTCTCGGGGGAATGGTGGGCGCACATCACTGTCATAATGTCTGTGAAATAATGATGCTCTAGTTGGATGAAGACGAAACAGTTGCTGACTCATTTTACAACCACTATGACGAAGCACATTGGGGAAAAAATCCCCTGAAGACATAAGGGTGTAGTTGAATTCTCATCAGTTATGTGTTGTTTCTCATTTTGTTGGACCTGTTGGAGGAAAAGGGACATAGAATGCCGACCGTTTTTCTTTTTTCTTTTTTGTGGTAGAGTGTTGTGAAAGTGAAGAATCTGCGGTCAGGGATGTGATGAGTCACAGGGAACATGTTAGTTATGGAGTTATGGTGTGCTGGTGTTCCTCCTCATACATCTTCTATTGATTGTTGACTTTGTGAGAGTTGATTCACATGTCAAACACAGGCGTGCAGAGGGACTCCCTGACACTTGTGTCACCCACTGCCTTTCTGTCCCAAAGTCCTCCCGGTGCTCTCACCTCATCATGGTCAGAGGTGTGGTATGTGTCAGGAAGATTTATTTTGTGGGCGGGTGTGTTTACTCGGGTATCCCTTGTTGATTGCAAATGGCTGAATTTTGCTGATTCAGACGTCTTATCTTGGATCCAGCGGCTCCAACGCAATCAAACAGTAGCTTTGCGACACTCAGAAGGTTTCGTCATCAGCCTGCTCGTCCCCTTGGGACACATGGACGCGACGTAGCAGATGTATTTTGTAAGTAGGGCCTGTATTGAATGGACCCATTGATCAGAGTCTTACCGTTGATATTTGCCTCATCTGATCCGCCTGATGCTCAATGAGATGACAGTTCATATGAAGTGTCAAATTGTAGGTTGTTTCATAATGTGTGAGACTAAACTCCTAAACGGTTCTTCAGTGAAACATTGTCCATTTCCATGTATTGGACAGACAGGTGGAGTTGCACATTCCATTATTTTTTTTTTTTCTTGGGTACTGCATTCTTCACATGTCTTTGACTCGCAGTGTTTCCCCTGTCTCTGCTCAGACACTTATTTAGTTCTCCTCCCTTTTCCGCACAAACGTTGTGGTGGTCAGGAACACACATCTCCAAGGCTCTCTGTACTTTTCCTTCCTCCTTGTGAAACAAACGGGATTTTCCAGGAAACGTCAGATCTGGAGGGTGTGATTCCCTGCCGCTGGTCGTCGCTTTTACCAGTAAACAGCATGACTCACCGCTCAGCTATGCTCTCCATTTCCTTCGCATAATATCCCACCAAATGTGCTGCGCTGGAGAAAGAGCAGAATGCCGAGAGTCTGCTGAAAAAAAAAGAGGAAAAAAAACATGAGAAAGGGTTTCACAGTCGGGGAAGGCGACTTAACCTATTTCCAAATAGGAACATAGAAATAGAAAAAGAAGGAAGTTCAAAACGTTGAGCGGTTGAGCATGTGCAGTGTTTGCGTTGAAGGCCGGGCCCCCCGGTTACCTGCTGCAAGTCAAGGACGGCCTTGAACTTGACCTCATGCTTGACATGAAAAACACAAACATGTGGCATCAATGAACAAATGGTGCACGTTTTTTGTTTTTTTTTCTTTCTACCACCCAGGCTTCTACTGTGTGACTCATTGACCATATGACTTTAAAAAAAAATAGTTTAACAGTTTTTAAAATAGTCCAAGTTCTTCTTGTTGAAAAAGCAGGTTTAGTGACTTTGTTAATCCTGAAATGAGGAACACTGCAGGATTAGCCTGATTTCAGCTCCTGACGAACTGAATTCACACATATGAGACTTCATTCGGGTTTGATTCGTGGCAGGTGACGTCAAACAGAGATTTCCTCATTTTAGGATGAACAAGGATTTCAACTGAACTGACCCCAGAACACGCTCCACACATCAAACAAGAATGACAAACACGTGAATCTGTGTTGTCAGCTATCTTGTGCCTGTATCATCATGTCATTACACTGAGGCTGAGTAAATATTTTTTCTGTGCGGCTTTTCTAAAGATGCGAAGAGCTGGGAAGGCCTTCGAAGGACTGTTGACAATGTTTAGTCATGTTGACTCGCTCCCGTGTGTGCACAGGTTGCGTTTGGGCGGGTGGAAGATGCCTGATGTCTGAATTCCAGACATTTAGAGAATTTTTGCAGCCGTTGCTTGACAAGTGAAATCGTCTGAGCTCCACCCATCGCTGGAGTGCATCGCGGGACATATTCTGCCATAATAACGGCATGTACCCTCTGTCCGGAGGAGATTTGCATGTGAGGCTTTGCACATGTGCGTTCACTCAGGAATGTGGTTTTGTTCTCAAGCCGCCATCTGTGTCTTTTCTTTGAGGTATGTTCCCAGACTCTCTTTCTCAGTCTGTCATGGAAAAGCAGCTTTCGTGATCAGGTCACCATCATTGTATTGTGAAATATGTTTATGTTTGCTGCAGCTATGATATATAATTACTGTTTTCCCCTCAAAGCCAAACCATAAGCACATGCCTGAAGAATTTGAACCTAGCCTCCTGGTTTCGAGCCGGGGGCCCCTTGTATGGAGAGAGAGGGGCCCCATGCTACTTTTCTGTGATCTGAGGAATACACCAAGGAACACCCCCCCCGTCCCAACCCCACCTCCACTGACGCAATACCACTTAGATTAGATAGTTTAGTCCAGCTGGCTGTCGAGGAACGTAGCATTTCACTTCTTCCTCTGTAATCTCAATTATGTAAGTGCACAGTGATCAGAGAAAGAAGCACATGTTGTTTTAAATATCTGTTTGCAGCTTCGGCGGTTTTGTTGCTTGATTGCAAGCCAGGATTATTTATGTGTTTGGGACAAAACACTGAAATGATCGAGAGCTGAGCTGATTTGAAGCCAAGGAGAAATCCTCCAGGTTATACAGACAGCCAGCTGTGGAAAACCGCTGTCATTAATGTTTACGCTAAAAAGCAGTTTTTCCTTTTTGAATATGAAACATTTGTGAGGGTGCAAAAGGTGACAAAAGCACCGACTCATGGAAAACTCAGAGAAGCTGGCTGTGTGTGCATGAGGATGTAGTTTTCTATGTACACAGTTGTACAATTTAAAAAAAAAAAATTGTGAGAGCTGCAGCAGCCGTTAACCAGAATATTTCGTCTCGTCCTGACATGTCGCTTACTGAAATTTGTTTAGTTGGCAAAAATTGGTGCCAGCACTGACGACTAAATATAACCAGGCAGAGTTAAATAAGGGCATAGAGCTGCTCAGGAAAGCCCAGTGTAAGCGGATCCCAGCGGCGAGACCCGGCCCCTTACACCGACTGAGTATTGTCTCGCAGTGAAAATACACCAGTGACTATAAAGGAAAGTATTTCTCTGTGACACTCTATCTCCAGGAATTTTCCACATGCGTATCCACTGCCCTGTTAAGTTCAGCACAACTGTAAATGTTATGCTGATGTGACAGTGTTTGATTGTCTGTGACTGGAGGCAGAGTGTCGACTCTCGCTGCAGAGACATCCGCTCAGAGGTAAAAAAGGACCGAAGCTTACTTTGACGCTCGCACGTGTCTGTGTGTGTGTGTTTGTGTGTGAGAGAAAGAGAGGGTGATATGCTTCTTGTTTGTCCCACATATGGCCTTTAATGTGGTTATGAATGAGCCTTGTTTACCCTTTTTGTGACCATGTGACTCCCACGCCCATTTGCAGGGCGTTACCATGGTAGCAGTTGAGCATGGAACAGTGCACTTGTAGTCAGTCTGGTCTGCAGGTCCTGAAATGGAGCCGCGCATGTGTGTGTGTTTGTGTGTGTGTGTGTGTGTGTGCGTGAGTGCGCACCTCTAACAGGATCACAGCTCAGCTCTCTCTTTTTTTGGCCATGCCAGCAGTCTGGAAAGCATGCGTCCTCGCCGTAATGAGCACAGAGAGGATTTTCTAAAAACCGTCCCTGACAAAATAGCTCAGGCTGGGCTTTAACAGCAAAGTTCTACGAAGTGAGGGGGAGAGAGGTCGCCTGTTTCTGCTCTGGCTTGGTCTAGTGAACTACATTGTCATGGCCCTCCTCCCCCAACACAGAAACAGACGCACTCCTCTGTGGCTGCGTTCAACAGGGTCATCCTGCCCTCTGCTGGCTTCCACTGCAAACAGACGCGTGAACAGAACATTGACACATGACATCATCAACTGACTCTATAAAAAGTGAAGAAGCAAATGTCCAGAAGAAACGACCTTCAAATCACCCCCATAAACACACTTCGGTCGTGAAACGTTTCTGGTGCGACGTGGTGTTAAAGTGTAGTGTTTTGGACGTAAGCAGAAATAAACTGAACTCAACAGATATCAGCTTGAAAATAACATCGTCGGTACAGTACACTGATTTTTCTTTCCATTCCCACCTTACACCACACACGTTGAACTCCACCTCTTGCGGCATGCGACCTTTGATGACGAGGCAGGAAACCTGAGGACAATTTTAGGCCACCAGAAACTGGCTCTAAACTCCCAGTACAGATTGACACAGTTGGGAGGGGCAAAAAGGGGCTGAACTCAGACGCTTAAACGGGAAACGAGGAGACAAGACCTTACCTGCTGCCTATTGCAAGTAGTGCAGTAGTCCTCCTGCCGAGGAATCAACTGAAATGATCTCTTTTCTCTCTTCTTTTCACCTCTCAGCGTGTCTTCTGTGAGGTTCTGGCCAGCTGTCTGCATGCAGGGAATGACGACTCATTTCAAGACAAGCAAAGCTTTAAAGGTACGTTGCAAAGTTCCTACCAGACCTCAACTTACGTGTCGTAAGTTCCACCGTTCATCCACCGTCCTCATCTCCATCAGGTCAAAAAGGAGGCAGGCGAGAATGCCCCGGCACTCAGCGATGACGAGTTGGTGGCCATGTCTGTGCGGGAGCTCAACCAACACCTGCGTGGACTGACCAAGGAGGACGTCGTGCGGTTGAAACAGCGGCGACGGACCCTGAAGAACCGGGGCTACGCCGCAAGCTGCCGCATCAAGCGTGTCACCCAGAAGGAAGAGCTGGAGAGACAAAAAATCGAGCTGCAGCGGGAGGTGGACAAGCTGGCCCGGGAGAACGCCAGCATGAGGCTGGAATTGGATGCCCTACGAGCCAAGTACGAGGCCCTGCAGTGTTTCGCACGGACTGTGACCCGCGGGCCCCTCTCGCCCGGTAAGGTGGCCACCACCAGCGTCATTACCATCGTCAAGTCCACCAACCACAACAACTCCAGCGCAGCGCCTTTCTCGGCTCCCTCCTAGTGTTGACGGGACGGGGCTGGTCCGTCCTGGCTCTGACCCGGCTTGAACCCCACCCATCCTGTGCTGAGAGGAAGCTCAGCAGTTAAGACTGTGGGATGGGACGGAATGGAATGACGAACCATGTGATGTTACGCTGCTTTCACAACCCTCCCTCCGTCTGTCACGCTTACATATTGTCAATGTCTGTGCACTGTGCAACCGCGACCCCTTGACCCCCGACACCGGCAGGGTACTGACACGACCTCCTCGACCGAGCAGAGAGTTTCTCTAACTCCAGTATGAAAACGTCTCCAACGCAAGTACCTTACATTTTTGTCTACTTACGTCCTCATCTTTTTGTAAAAGCACATACGCACGTGTTGCCTTAAAAGAATTCCTGACTGATCCACCAGGATTATTTTCAAATAGTTTCTTCACACGATGCCGAGGCACACAATTGCTTTCTTCTGCTGCACTTCCCTCCCGTTTAAATGCTAGTGAGGCGACGTAAGAACAGGAGTCAGTATCCTCAACATGCATTCACACACTGATGAGAGTTTTCTTTCTTTTTTTTTTTGTCAAAAGAGCTGGATGTGTTTAAGTCCTTGCTGGAAAATACGGTTGCTCCTTCTGTTTAAAGGAGTAGTTTGTGCCTTTTGGACTCTCATCTGCAGCCACACTAAGTCAAAAAATGCCCCCACGTGCACAGTCTGTGACCGGGAGACATGCTTTTCTTTGGTTCTTGACAAATGTCCGTCCTTTCTCACGAGTCCTTGGAAGCAGCTGGGAACGTGTTGCATGAGAGTCGGTTGGTATTCTGACAACAAACTCGCCAATTGTCCCCAAACGATCAGAACGACTACTTACTTCAATTGGTACGCCACAGTGTTGACTCGTTCCACAGCGGTTTGACTGTCCTCTGCAGATTTGTACCTTTTGTCATATGGCACTTAAGCACAGTCGAAAAGGAAAGAGAAGATGCAGTAATAATTTGCAGGGGCCACAATAGCCTCGGAAGCTTGAATCACTGACACGTACTGGTATGATGATGAAACGTGGGGAAAGATCCAGCTTGATATAATTTAGGACGGTCTAATCTCTGATATAAATACCACAGCACTTATTAGGTGTTTTGCCTCTTTCATGTATATGGTAGGTAATCCATATTGGATATAGTGACAATGAGAGAGGTCCTTGCAAGTGACGTGCGAATCAGCTTACTTCCTGTATATTACAGACTCCAGCTCACTTCTATTATGAGTAGAAACGACAAAAGCTCCCACTGCCTCCATCGTCACTCCGTCCAGACAGAAAATCATTCCTACAGCTGGGTCGGGAGACGTGCTGCTGCCGGTGTTGGTCACTCAGAAACAGCCGCTGTGCTTCTTCGCTTCTTCGACTCGCTCGTCTTCTGTGAGGGAACTCCTGACGCTCGACTCTAGGAAACAGCGGTGTCATGAGACGCAGTAGACGCCTCGCTTCTGTTGTGTGTTTTGAGGTATTTAAGTATGTTTAATCACTTGAAATCAAGCCATTCTTACCGAGGATCCATTCCTAATTTGGAGTGAAGTCAGTTTTTAATTCTTGTTCATGTCAGGACTTTCTCTTGGCACAGAGGACATGATCGTTCTTCCCCTGTTACATAGCTGCAAAGAACAGTACGGGGAACTTTGCTGCTGTACAACCTGCTGTGATTTTTGAAGCAGGGGCATTGCTGTGTTCTTACTCTTATTTTGTATTTTCACTCGGTTTCTACGTTGATACATCCTATGTTTCTCTCTGATACTTAAGTTTTATATGCATATTCAATATATATATATAAATATATTACATATTTTTCTATATTTATGTTACTATCCCGGGAGTGGTGTGATTATGTAATCAGTCTCTGAGTTATTTTCTGAAAGAGCTCTATCCACATTTACAATGAGAAAACTCATTCTCATTAGTCTTTTCGTGAGGATTTATACCCAGTGAATAGCTCGTCTCAGCACTAATCCATAAATTAGACAGACTAAGGTTGCAGGAACCCGAACGGTCAAGAATTAACGGCGAACAGCACGTCCTATTTTTTCTTAAACTCCGATAGGAGTTCATTCTTCCAGTATGAGAAGGAATGCAGTGAAATGTAGTTTCATGTTGCAAGCAAACTATGCAAACAGCTTCATTCATTTCACCTCAGCACAGAAACAAATCTGTTTGAAATAGTCATCGTAACTCTCCAAAACAACTTTTAGTGTGACGTGATCAGATGTCAAATACTCCGATATCAGATATTCAGCGGGCTCTAGGAGGAAAGTTGAGCACTGACTTTTTTAGATTTGTTCCTAAGGTGTAAAAACGCCATTAATATTTAGTGCAGTTTCACATGATGATTGATGGGTTTTGCTAGTAATTGTAAAGCTGCTAAAGACTGAATCTAGAAATGA
>JBBMJM010000011.1:2921531-2933224 GCA_037832705.1 Centriscus cristatus | reverse complement strand
CTCTTCCACTGCACATTGAAACACCCAACCCTTTAATCTCATCCTCTTTCTGTTATGTCGTCCGTCCCTCCTCAGCCTCCACACTCTGTCAAACCTATTCATCAGCGCCCGTCTCTCAGTGGAGGTTCACGCTCCGTCCTCTCCCCTGCAGCCCTTTTGTCTGAGGCCGGCTCATTGTTTTCACCTGCCCACTGACATCATGACTGGCTGCTTGACCCACTGACGACGGGCCGCTCCGCTGACAACAGCTGCCGTTGTTGATGTCGGGCGGCTGTGGGAGTCGACACACTACGCTCATTATATGAGGCACAAGGACGCGTGACCGTCCACGCGTTTGAGGGCTGCAGATAAATGTGTTTAGGATTCGCTGGACCTCAAAGCCGAGGAGGCGAGTCATCTGCATATCTGAGAAGAGCCTGTGAGCTTGTGATTCCGTTATTCACGTGAATCCGGATGTTGTTATTCCTTTCTCCTTGACAGGGGCGTTTCTGCTCCTGACACACTTACCTGCACGCTGTGCCTGCGTCAGCTTGGAGTAGACGCCATCGGCCGACTCTATCAGCGTTCTGCTGGTTTGGATCATCTAGGCGACAGAGAGAACAGGAGATTAGCTCGCACACTGTGTTCATTTGGGAACAAAGCTCTGCTTTAACCGGGCTGCTACGCTGCAGAGACGACATCTGCGGGGATCAGATGCGCTGAATCGACGGGTGTCTGAGCGGAACAACCAGAACCGTACATGATTACAGAATGCTTGAAGCAAGTTGTGAGTAAATAAGCAACGAGTCCTAATGGTGTTTTTGTTTATTTTTGAAGAATCTCTGTGTCCTGTCATACAAGGTTCCCGTGAAAAGCTGCCAGCAGAGTAAAACCACAAGGGATGCTCATATTACAGAACTATAAATGAGAGAGAAACCCAGAGAAGGAAACACTAAATAATTAAGCTGTTGACTGGACACACCGTGTCCTGACTCCTGGAAAACCCACGGAGACTGTTACTTAGTCGGTTCGAGCGCGTCAAAGCCTGACATCTATTTTTTCCGCTTTTCTCTACACGCACCTGAGCTCCTCGCTGTTCATTTTCACAAGCGCACGACTGAGTCACCCTTCACCCAGTCAAGTCAGCTCTCGTGGTAATGGCTTCGACTGATGAGCTTAATTGGGCAAAAGCAGGTTCTTGCTAATTGTTTGCCCTTGTGTTCCTTCTCTCCAGCATTTAAATTTCAACGGCCTTTTGTACACTGTGGATTTTTACATCCTCCAACATCCAAGAGGTGATGAGGTGGTGCTTTTTAAAAAAAACAACAAACATTTTGTTTTGGATTTTCTCCCTCTATTGTGACTCAAACAATGTTCCACACTTTTGTAGCGCTTTTTTAACACGTGTACGCTATAATGTGTGACTGCAGCATGTTAAAACGTTTACAGGAATCGGGTAGGTGTTAACTTTTAGGGAGGAATCAGGCAGGTGTTTTAAGGAGGAATCAGGCAGGTGTTAACCTTAAGGAGGAATCAGATGACAAAGACTTAGCAGTTGTGGTGCCCAAACATTATTTTACTCGATTCTCAGACTTCCCATGAATATCATTCATCACACAAATAGTTTGCGAGCGCCTGTTTTTAGACACTAAAATACGACGCTGCCTTTGTGCTCGTCATCACAATACCATCGTGTGGACTGAAGCGTGAGAGCTGTTCTGACAGTGCCAACCCTCCTGCTTTGCTACGAAAGCGGCACAAAAGCAAAACCCGGATTGTGTTTGGAGATGACTCCGCATGGCCTCTAATGTCAGCGCGCCCCCGTAGGAGGGAGCAGCGCCCTCGGACTGAGCGCCATGGACACAATGACCTTGTTCCTCACTTGTGACCCACTTCACCAGCCACCGCCAAAGTTCAGAGGGAGGGCGAGGAACAGTGGGTGATAACTAATTATGGGCCGAGTCCTCCAGCCTGATTCCGAGCCGTGACAATGTCAAGTGGTGAGAAAAACCCTCCGAGAGGAGGGAGGAGCAGCTGCCGCTGGAGATATGGATGTAACATACTGTTACAAGAGAGGGGAGTAACAGAGAAGCAACACATTCTTCTTTAACATGGAGAACAGCAGGATGGTTCCTGACTGGACTTGGATCCACGTGTGTTTGCAGTTTAAAGCCTCTGCGAGTAGTTACACTGAAAAGCAGCAGTTTATCGTGTGGGTGTGCTGTTAATTTACCATGTCGTAGGCGTTGAGCACCTTGCGTAGCAGCTCAGGTACCGGCCCCTGAGCTTCCATGGTGGGATAGGTTTCACCCAGGTCCACCGTCACCTTCAGTGACCGCTCGCTGTTCATCAGCCACGTGGACACCGTCAGGATGCACTGCTTCATGTTGGCAGCAGGCGTCAGCCCGCAGAGCTCCTTGAAGGAAACCATGGCATTCTGGGAACAGGGAGAAGAACAGAATACACCGTATTTTGTGTGAAAGGAGCATAACAGATTCTCCTCTGTGTCAACGGAGGGTTCAACTTTACATCATTGACAGGTATCTTCAAAGTTTCAACTAAACAATTCTTAACTCGGTTTAACTGAATTATATCCATGAAATGTCTGAAATGACCAAATAAGGCGAGTTCCTGTCATGATTGTACAGCTGGCAGGAGAGAGTGACTGACTGCGGTCAACTATTGCACCGTCTCCTCGCAGATGACCTGCAGTTAGGAGGTTTAATGAAAGGGATCACCATACTCCCCCCAGACCAGAAACTAGATAAGAGTGTGCCGTGCACTCCTCTCAGTGACAGCTAAATTATCAGTTTCCCATAACGTCAGTCTGCTCGCTCATCGCTCCAGAGGCTCTGGAGCCAAACCTCTGACCGCAGCCTGGAAGTGCTGCACACATTTAGTCACTCATTTCTCTCTCTCTGTTTTCTCCCTCTCATTTATCACATTATCCCCGTTGCCCGTTATCTTGTCAGAGCTATCAACATTCATCCCAAACAACTCTTATCATCGTACTTGGTTCTGTATTAAACACAAGAGACAGAAGAAAAATGAGTCTTATCGATCGTCCTCGGTCACTTTAAGTTCACTTTATGCCCAATTTGGTGAAAATGAGTGATTCACTGACACTGAATTCTTCTAATTGTGACTCTTCCTAAAAACTTTGACAAACATGCCTCGTGTCAAGACTGAGACTTTACTTTTTATTTGTTGGCAGCAAAATCTTGAACGCCAGTTGGTCCGTCTTTGGAAGCAGTTTGCATTCGGGGGAAGCTGCCAGCCTCGTTGCTCCTGATTTAACCAGGCCAGGCTGCTCTGGGGTCCCCCCCAGAGTTTAGGCCTGCCCTGTCTCCAAAACCTATAGAACCCTGGCTATTTTATTCCCCTGCTAGCGTGGGAATTTAAGCGACTTACACAGGCCGACCGCTTGTCACCAGGAATCCCATCAATTATCTTGATTACACGAGAGAAACACAATGTGCCAGAGCAAAGTGAGTGAGACAGAGAGAGAGAGAGAAAGAGAGAGAGAAGGAATGGGCAGCGAAAGAGAGAGAAAAAGAGCAATCTGGACTGAAGCACAAAGAGCCAAGTCTGTAAGGTGAAAGATAACTACAGTGGCAGGATGATGATGAGAAGCCTGGAGGAAAACAAGTCAGGTGAGAGAGCGTGAGAGAGGGAAAGAGACGCCTGAGGGGCAATAAAAGAAGCGGGCAAGCAAACAAATGCCGAGAGAAGGAGCCGGTGTCGGTAATCAGTCCCCAAGCTGCTGTGTGGGAACCAGCTGTCTCCCTGCGCCAGATCTCCAGGCCTGCGGAAGAATCGGACCAGGCGCCCCAGACCCCGGAGGACGAGCCGTCACCACGGTGCCTGACCTTCCTGCAGACGGAGAGGGTGGCCGGGGGGGACATCTGTATGCCGAGCCTCTGCTACAGTTAACACCTCTTGGGCAATCACCCAGTGCTACTGAGAGACGCAGACGGCGGAAGCCGAATTGTGTGATTTATGTGTGTGTGTGCGCTGAGCGCATGTGTGACTATTTGTCTCCTTGCGACCGTGGCACACTTATTAGCATGTGATCTGTTTGATAGAATACGTGTTTTAGGGTGACTGTTGCGCAACAACTAGAGATGGAGTTACAAAACACAAGAGGCTTGTGTTTTTAATTACTTCCCTCCCTCCCCCTCGGTGCCCCCCTCCCTACATTCCCCAAATGAGAGCTTTGTGCCCCGTTACAACACTGCTTTTGTTACTGTTGTGCTTATTTTCTCACTGCATCTCTGCTTCTCTTCCTCTCTCAGGGAAGCAGAGCGTCGTCGTCGTCGTGGTGAACGTTACAAAGACTTTGAGGACTTTTGTGTCTCTTCCAGTTCCTGCAGAACCTTAGAAGGTTCATCAGAAACACCCCAGGGAGGATTTCAGCAGGATTCCTGCAGGAATAGCTCATTTAGAGCTTCGCTCCAAATATGAAACTAAAAAATGCACTAATCCATCTGTCCACCGGTCAGTGTTCATGGAGCTCCTCCATCTTTCGGATAGTCAAATGTGCGCCCCCTCTGTTATTATTCAAAGCAGACCACCTGGAAGCTTTGCTGTCGGCCTTAAAGAAATCTCAAAAGCTCAGCGAGGCAAAATAATTCTTTTGATGGCGATATCTGATCTGTGTGGATGCACTGCTTCCATGGCGATTGTCGTTTGCCAGGATATCAAAGAATTTGTGTTTAAAGGATCTTTTTTTTCTCCCTGTCTCATCATCACTTGTCGTCAGGTCCACGATACTTTGAGAGCGTCGGTGGTTGTTGTCCAGCAGCTAGCCGATGTCCCAGTGGGTCTCTGGAGATCCTCGGCAGCCGGCTGCGGCCGACTGACCTCGACAAACCATCCACAACTGAGCAGTTTTTACATTTGAAAGGCTCCAATTCTACAGCACCTTTATTTATCCCCTTTCATTTTTTCACCCCAACAACTTTTATCTCCATGTTTCAAAGGGATGCATTAACATTTCAAACTGATGGAAAATTCTGCGCCAACGGGTTAAAAAGCAAATTGAATCATCTGTCGACCTGTGGCAGAGCTTCAGCCACCTCGACACATTTGTTCCTAAACACAGTGATTATTCATTTGCTCGGTTTCACAGTAAAGATGTTTACAGGGCTGACAACACGTCACAGAGAACAATAGTTCAAGTCCTTTCGTGAAGTGACTCAAAACTGAACGCGCTGATTCTTATGATTCAAACACTTAAAACCGAGGCAATGATCGCAATGTTTTGTCAAGTGATGAACCACGTTGCTGTTTGTCAGGATTCTTGGTTAATTGCTTGGATACAGACGTTTACATACTTTCCTGACATTACTACAATCTCGTGCCATTCAACCTTCATGAACATGTTTCTCTGAGAGGGAACTTGTGTTCTCTCTGAAAACATTTCCACAACTAAAGAATGCGTGACAGCCACTGTATCTCTGATCACATCTATTTTGTTTTCTGCACCATTTGACTGAGGTTACAGACAGATCTGGGTATTTATGTTTATAGCCCGATTACGTAAAAGGAATTATACTCCATTAGCTTCTGGGAAAACAATGATGAGTATGTTTGATTTGCACACTAATAAGTCAACATTGGCCATTAGTGCACACAAGGAGTCTGGTTACTGGCAGGTTTAGTTTGGGGGTAGTAAAACAGAGAATTTAATCCTCCATATATACATATATACACGTTGAAAGCTGTCAGAGGAGGCCAGTGTCTGCTTGGCAACCAAACAGCAGCACAGATGATTTATGTCTTCATCTCTTTTCTTTCGGAAATTTTGAAGTCAGCAGCGAAAAATGCCTAGCAACGAGACCTTTCCACCGTGCGGTAATTGTCTCTCTTTAATCATTACACTATTTATAAACCTACTAATTGCACACTAATGTCACTTTATTGCCTTTCTCTTATACAAAATGTGACAACACAATTAGGGACAAGCTTTTATCCACAAGAGCAAATGAAGTAAGTCCAGTCAGAAACACTTGGATCTATTTGGACCAACTGATGCAGTTAATACTGGTCTTTTTAAAGGTTCTCCACATTTTCACGCATTGAACCGCAGATACTTGGTGTATTTGATTTAATTCACCAAACAAAAGGAGTTTTGCCTTTTAGACATATTTTTCATGTACATTATTGGCTTTGAGGTTTTATACAGACACCAATACCTTTATGGAGAGACAAATGCTCACACGCATGCTCATGACGGAGCCAGCGGAGACATCGTAGTGTGTTAGAAATGCTATGACAAGAAGCAGGAAGTGGTGCAGTGCTGGTTTTCTGCCGAACCAATGTAAGTAAACGTTGTTGTTTCTATTTAACACATATTTTGCAGCACTCAACACCTCCCTGCAGTAACAGCTTGGATATCATGATTGATAAAAGTATAGTTTCTTACCTGTACGTTTTCTCTGAGGTCTGTGGCCTCCCGAAGAGGCTGGGTGGAAGCTCTGAACAGCTCGTCCACAATTTTGATCCCTGTGGTCTTGGTGTTGGTGTACTCCCGGGCCTTCCTGCCCTTCCTGACTGATATACCTCTCTTATGGGCCTTTCCCCCGCCCCTCCTGTTTGTGATGGCTACATGGACAAACAGAGTGGTGTTGGGTATGAACTCCCCAGTCAGAGACTGTAGAGGAACGTGTCTGTAGCCTGGTTGTAGGCACTCAAAGGGGATGGTGTACTGGCCAATGAACTCATCTCCAATGTAGTCATCATCCAACACCACAAATCGCAGTACTGCAAGTTCAGGTAGGTTGATCTGAAATTCAAAACTCTCATCAAAAATGGGGTTGTCACCATTCTGAGAAACAGTCTTGGTCCTTTGCTCGGCACAGTCGGCCGGGATGCCATGTATCTCCACATATATGTAGGGCTCTACCACATCACCCTTCGCAGCAGAGCCACGGGGTTTGGGAAGGTTCTGGCCACTGATGATCTTGATGTGAAGGAGCTGGGCGGACACCCCTGGCAAAGAATCCCGAGCATTGGCACTGAAGTAGGACACCTCCTCCCTCATGATGGCCGGTCGTAAGACGTACCCACAGTTGCCATTCTGCCTAAACCAACCGAGATTGAGGTCCATCATCAGACCGGGTGTCTGGTAGTTCATCGCCACAATTTGGCAACCACACTTCCAGAAATCTTGCGGGTTCATGTTACTGGCATCGATCCTCATAGGAGTGGGATACACCCTCGAGAGAAAGCGCTTGTTATAACAGACGAATTCCTCTGGAAACTCATTGGCGAACCTGTTTGCGTCTACCTCATTGAAAGAGCAAATCTCCCAGTATTTCTGGTCCCGTTTAGAGATCTCAAAGTCCCTGAACTGGACGGACTTGCACAGAGATACGAGATCGGAAAGTTCCTTGCAGAGTCTTAGTCTTTTGCAGCCCAAGCCATTTAATTCCTTCTCATCTGCAGCCACTCTTCTTGACATTTCAAGGCCCTCCTCCTCTTCTGTCACATCCCCCTCAGGGTCGGTGCAACTTGGCGGTAGCCTCTTTCCCTTAAGGAGGATTTTACCTCTAAGTTTTTCAGGAGATGGTAGGTAGTTTTCCTCTTTGTTCGGGGCTTCCACATACAGCTTGTCCCCGAGAATTTTTTTCATGTGCTGGGCCATGACCCTCTGCTGGGGGATGGAACAGTGAGCCACTAAGCAAAGAATCAGGGGGTACTCTGAACTCTCAAAAGCATACTGGTTGATTATGTCCAGGACCTTAGAGAACGCCAGCTGTGAGGCAACAGAACTGCCGACATAAACCACCGGTTCATTATCCGGGCCATCCCATACAATGACCTCAATGCTGCGACAGCCCATCCGCAGAACTCTGACATAACTGCTGATGTCCGATGAACCCCAGAAGTGGTCTTCGAGAAGGGAGGCATTGTGTGAGGAGTTGATGTAATAGTGGGAGAGGGGCTGGGTCATGTCCTGACACACACGTTTGTGCTGAGGGTCAAAGATG
This sequence comes from Centriscus cristatus, assembly GCA_037832705.1. Taxonomy (NCBI): domain Eukaryota; kingdom Metazoa; phylum Chordata; class Actinopteri; order Syngnathiformes; family Centriscidae; genus Centriscus; species Centriscus cristatus. The sequence continues at coordinate 2,925,251 of JBBMJM010000011.1, read as the reverse complement.
TGGCATTCAGAAGAGAGGAGGTAGTGTGTGAAGCCATCAATGGAGAGGTAACCCCTCTCCCTGCCTTCCGCCGAGGGCTCAAACTTCTGAACAATGTCTCTGCACATGTCCTCGGTTACGCCTTCCACACCCTGTTCAACCTCGACAAACAGCATCAGATCTTTACTGTCCAGATACTCCTTGTTACTAGAGAACTGCACCAGGAGGAAAAAAATCTCTGGCCGGGTGCAGAGCTCGCAGTAGGCCTCGACAAAGGTGTCCATGTTAATCGCCTCTCCATATTGGTCCTTGGCTTTCTGGAGTTCCTTGAACTTCAGTTCTATTCTTGACTCTTTCATTCCTGGGTTGAGCCCCTTAATTATCTGAGTGGCCCTGAAGAGGTCAATGTGTCCTTCTTTTTCCATATCTGCCAGCTCAAACACTGAGCCGATCCAAGACGTTCTTAGGCTCGGTTGGCTGGGCTCCACCATGTCCACGGTGTGTCGGCCATAAGACACCAGATACCTTAAGCCCATCACCCAGGTGCTGACCACATCTGCTGTATTGGCCACCAGATCTAATGATTCATAGTTATCCCCATAGATGATTGAGAAGGCGCATTCCTCAGGAAACTGATCTGAAAGGCCATTGCTCCGAAGAACTGGTGTTTTCTTTCCTAAACGCACCTCCTTAATGCTCTTGATCTCTAGTTTTGCCTTCTCTGAATCCTTTTTGGACGGTTCCCACCGGAGCCAATGCATATCTGGATCCAAGAGGAAGTACCGGTTGTACATGCGAGAGTTGGAGCGCACCTTCTTCATCTCACAACCCTCCATCATGAAGGCCATGCAAGCAGCAGTGCTGTTGATCTTGCGGTCACTCGGCATTGAGCTGAAGGAAACGGTCTTCTTCCTCACCTGCCTCTGCTTGGAACCGTCCTGTGAACAGAATGGAGGAGACAAGGTTAAGGTGCAGAAAGATTTCTTGGTTATATCATTTGTATTTATACAATTTATTTAATATTTGGGAACCATGCAAGGACGTGTTTAACATCTAATTATAAAAATAAAAGAAATGTGACGTACACACATTAAATTACAAGGACATTCACTCATCTAAGTCATCTTCTAAAACTGTAAATTGTGTCACATGGCAGGAAAACGCCAGGGGCTTTCAGAACATATGTTACAGAAACCACTTAAAGACTGTTTCTTTTTTGAAACGGTTGCTCTCTGTAATTATTGGTTACAAATTTAGGGAAAAAACTCTGACTCAACACACAAGTTAAGGGTTTAAAAATCGGTTTCATATATAACAAACACTATCTGATTTTTTTTTTTTTTTTTGTACCGTTCCAGGCTAAAGCAAACGTATGAACAGATGCTCCACATTCCATCGTTCAAGAAACTGCTGACCCTTGACATCTCATAGGTCTCTGAGACTAACTGCACTGATGTACAGTATCACCACACAGTGGTTGTGGTTAGTCCGAAACTGGATTCAGACAGTCTGGTTTAGGGCTTGATGTGCCTAATGAATAATGTATACCACTAAGGGAGTGCATACAAATCAAATTGAGATCAATCCACACAATGCAGCTTCGTATTACAGACAAGATATCGTTCACAAATCTGATGAAACTGGATTTTTCTTTTAAAAAAAGGTTTTGGTTTTTTGGTCAGCACTTTGAATGTGAAATAAATCATTGCTATTTGCTTCCTTCCTCAATGCCCCTTGTTCTTTTTTTAAATGAAAGAAAATAAACCAGAAAAGACAGAGGACCTGAGGGAAACTGAGGAGAGAGTATGTCTTAATCCCCACAGTCAACGTCTGTGGTGATATGATGGATCTCCCTGAGTTTGCTTCAACTGCGGCCACAACGGAGGACTCCAGGACCATCCATCTGCGACATGACGCTCAGTGGCAGATGAAACCTGGCAGATCATCCTGACAAATGAGCACAATTTGACGCAGAGCCAGAGAAATGACACGATCATCGCTCTTTCATTTCGCCCTTGTTTGATGACCTCTATCACTTCACCTGACACACAGGTACCCATCATTCCTTCATCTTTAAGTCTTCACAGACAGAAAGGATAGTTTTGAATTGATATACAGGACTCTTTTTTTGGTTTGTTTTTATACTCCATGGTCCAGAATAATACTTTCTAAAAGAAAAAAAGAAAAAAAAGGAAAAAGAAAAAAGAAATCTGGCCTGGTTGATGACCACCCAGCTCGAGAGAGTTACTCACTATGTGTTCAATGTTATTTTCTGCCCTTCAAAAATACTTGCATTCAATTGCTGGGCGAGCTGTCGACCCACAGACATGTGGGCCGACGTGCTGTTGCCAGAACTGCGAGAGTGCCAGCGGTTCAGCAGCAGACGCTAACCTTAACTTTGTAACTCTCCCTTCAGCGCTCTCATTTCGTCAGAGGGAAGAAAGCTCCGGCAGACAGAAAGTGAACAGAACAAACGGCGAGTGGGATGGGATGGGGAGTGGAGGGTGTGTGTGTGTGTCTTTGAGGCGGGGTGGGGGTGTGGGTGGGGGGGTTAACTGTCCAGGTCTAATTGTTTCCAGTCCCTCTTGAGGGAAGTGCTGCAGCCACAAAGGGTCAAAAGGACATACGAGTAATCTTGTGCCTCATTTACATGCTGATACAATTAGTAGTGCCCCCCGAAACCCCTCCACCCCAAACTTCTTCCAGTCCCAACCAACTGAAACCAGGTTACATTTATTGAATTCAAAGTCCCCGGTGGGTTGATATGACATGTTATTAATGACATGGAAACACCAACACCCCTCTTCTCGTCTCCTTCAAGTGTCTTTCAGACAAGTAGCCATTGTTCCTTTGATCAGCTGAGAATCTGTGGTCCACTCCGCATTCCTGCACAGCCCCAGCGGTCTTTCCTGGTGGAGATGTCAGTGTTTGTTTGTGTGGGAGCTCGAGTGCCTCTGACTCGACCGCCTGTTGCTGCTGCCCCTGCCGCTGCTGAAGCGATGCAGGGATATTTCGGTAAGTCCACGCACCTCCCCGACGCCCCTATTGTGCGGTAACGCTGGCAGCTCTGGGCTGTTTGAGCGCTCCCTGATGGACGGCTGAAGGTTGTGAGGATGGGCAGGCTGTGAAACAGAGCCCCAGACCTCTCTGTGCTTCACAGCACCGTTGCATAAGGAGTAAGGGTTGAGAAATGGGATTTCAACGACATTTAAACAAACAAGACCTTCCATTTCTGACACGGTGTACTACGAAATGCTGAATATGAGCACTGTTACACACACGGAGGATGAATCATTCACCTTCCCGTGCGACTCCAAACAGGGCTCACTTTATCCCTGTTGTACGAAACCTACAACCGTTCCACCTCCTCTTCATGGATGTGCTGGCCGTCCGCCATCCACTACTCCTTTCTTAAATTGTCACAGCTCCAACTCTATAAACGGGCCTGCAGAATGTAGTGAGCTCTGTTCCTCTCGCCCACAGAGCTCCTGTGTTATTTATGTGTGTGCTCGGTGAATCAGTGAATAAAACATCCAGGGAGCGTGGGTAATAGGCAGCGAAGACAGAACAAAGCAGAGCAGAGCCCTCTCGTCGACGTGCTCCTCGCGATGTGAGTCACCGATGTGCGCTGCTGTCGGATGTGTCTGCATGTGTGCAGGAGGATCATGGGATCAGCGTACACACACACACACACACACACACACACACACACACACACACACACACACACACACACACACA
>JBBMJM010000011.1:2844458-2860249 GCA_037832705.1 Centriscus cristatus | reverse complement strand
TCTATTATTAATACGTACGCTATGAATTGTTCCTGTTAATTGCTGAATTGTTGTTCCGGGGTTCATTTTGCTTACAAAGCTTTAAATTGAAATCGCAAAAGGAGAATTATAATTTTCAAATAGTGCAAAACTGGCTTGGCCGGGGTATGTTGACCAGGCGAGGTACTGCTTTTTATTTTGAAGGGATCGTCTCTCGTGAATTCTCGCTCGAACCTTCTCATACTTGACATCACAGCTGGATTGCGTGGCCCCTCACTGGCTGGGACATCCACACTCTTCCAGCTCCTTCTTTGTCCGTGGGTGAACGTGGACCAGGCGGTGCACGTCCCCACCTAGTGTCCATGTTTTGTCGATGCTCCACAGCGGTGGTTCTATGTCGTCCCTACTGACCGCCAGAGGCGGTGCAAAAGCACCGCCTCTGGCGGTCATCCGGGACTCATAGAACCGTAGTTACGGACGTAACTCATCGTTATTTCTGGCCATTACTGTTGTGTGTGTGTGTGTGTGTGTGTGTGTGTGTGTGTGTGTGTGTCTGTGTACATACACATTTAAATGTGTATACTCACATATTTTTTATGGCAAACGTGTACACGTAAACACCAATAAAATAAATTAATGTGTGTGTGTGTGTGTGTGTGTGTGTGTGTGTGTGTGTGTGTGTGTAAAGATGATGTATTTTTAATTAGACACAATTATACCAGTATTTATAAAATACTGGCATATCAAAGTCCTACAATTCCAGGATGTAGGATTATCGTATTTCGGGGGAAATTATCGTACACCCGTCAAAACCTGAACTACACCAGTGACGTGTCCTTCAGTGCCGTGTGACAACGATGGTCCCGTCCAAGTCGAAGAAGCATTTCCGACGAACTTCAAAGCTTGTTTTGATGCGTGAGGCACGTGACTGATGACGTGTGAATCAGTAACCGCTTCGGTTGCTTGGGGAACGGGGGAACGGGTATTACCACACAAATCACAGTTGACTTTTGGAGGATTATTGATCGTACGTATCTTAAGGAAAGTTTCTTTTGGCTGTTCTAAAAGTCGTTAAAGTCGCTAAATGACGTCATCGCGTAATTTGCACACTTGTGGGTTTTGCATGGAATTGTTATGGGCGCTGTAAAAGAGAAGGATAACATAGAGGGAAGGCAGACACTGAGTAGGGACGACCAGAAATATGTTTAAAAGTACAAGTGAACTTTCTTATTTTTTTGGTACTTGTTTTACATCCTGCTCTGTAACCCAGCGGCGGGGTCAGCAGCGACTTTGTTGCATGCGCGGTTTATTAGACAGTGTGGATGCGGAGCGGTGAGGGAGAGTCCCCGGTCGGCTCTGAACGCAGCAGCTGGGACTGACGCTCAGAGCTCTCCAGTAAGTCTCCAATAACACCAAGGCTAGATTTGCCGCTAATCGCTTTTGGCGAGAAATCTCGCCAAGAGGACGTGAAAAGTCGCTAGATTTGTCGGCAAGTTGCAATATTCGTCACAGCCTGTGACGGCGCTATAGAGTGTGTCGAGGGGCGGGAGCAGCTGATGATTCAACCAATCACGATCATTGTTCTGAGAAAAACATTATGGCGTCACTGTCTAGCGCGTGGCCTGCGAAGCACGATTGGCTGGAAACCTGCCACATGGTAACAGATGCCTTCAGGGTTCACAAGACTCCCCGTCACGAAGTTGTAGGGGGCCGACTTCAGTCATACGTTCACAGAGGGCAAATTATCAAATTAACGTACATGTGAAGGGTCAACGTAGTACATTGCACAGAGGGCCACATAATCGCATACACGATCATTATCGGCGAGCTGGCAAAACTGGGGCAGTAAAAATGTTGCTATGTGATTTGACTTTCAGCTGCACGTTAATTGGTCTAAAATCAGCAAGAAGTCAGTCTCAGCCAATGGGCGCGGAGGTCGCGAGCGCAGCAGCAACCTTCTTTTCAGATGGACTGGGTGAAGCTCCGGGGTAATTCACGTTAACGTTGTAACTTCAAGGAGGCCATTTATGTTTCCGTCATTCGGACAGGTAGGTTAATAAAATATTGAACATTTGATAAGTACAATGTCCAAATGATGTGCGCTTGGTAAAATTTGCAATAATATATTTGTAATTTGACCGAAGTTCCAGTGTGACTCATCGGCATTAGCAGATTGCTAACCCAGCTAATCTCCTGACGGCTAAATAAGCTAGCTCTGATTTGATATTGCTGACGAATTAATAACGTCGCCCAGAACCTCTGTCATGTTTGTAAAATTAGCTTAAATCAGTGTTTAATAACTAGTTTAATAACCAATAACTTGCGTTTTCCAAGGTAAGTTATGGATTAAAGAGTCACGTGAAGTTCAGGGGAGTTCAGAATGGCGTTTGACAAGCAACAGACCACATCTGTCAATTCACTCTTTCCCACGGTTCAGGATCAGGTAAGTAAAAACTTTCCAACAACTATTTAATTTAGCATATTTCTAATAAAGAAGAACACATTATTTTTGAATTATCATTATGATATAATATTGTGAATTAGGGGGCTGTTATAATCTCAGATAATAGGTTGAAGTGGAACATTTTCAATATAAAAAAAATCGCATTGTTGATCAAATGAAATGGTGAAGCACGGTACACCTTGACACATAAAGGTGTGGGATTGGAACGTCACCGCAAACTCTTCTTTTTCCTTTAGGCCAGTGTATATGTGAGTGGTGAACACATGGGAAGTGGATTACCCTGGTTTCCAGTCCCCAATGTCTCACCACTGGATCAGCATGGAACAGCGTCCTACATGCTCTGGTCTGACAATGCTCAGGATGACCCCTATGGGCTAATCAGCAACATTACGAGCAGGTACTGCGCATTAACAGGGTTCAGGCTAAATGTTTTTATTCTTCTGTGTCCTGTCTTAAGTTTAGATTGGGTTACTTGTAAGACATTGGACTGCTTTTGGCTCCATTGTAATATGTTCACTGTTAACTCAGTTTTTCAATTTACATTTGAGCAATTTTTGTCTTTTCGTTGAAGGAACGCCGCTTATTGTGATGAGGACACTGATCTACAGGGTTTAGTGTCAAATATATTGGAAGAAACTGATTCACAGGACATCTACTACACCCAGGGGTATGTCAAGTTTTAGATTTTACACATTATGGGGTGGATATGGTCCAATCTCCACCTATATTTAAGGACATTCTTAATGCTTTCAGGAACCCGTCTACTTGTAACTCCATCTGGTCTCCAAAGACACAGAGTGAAGAACTGCCACAGTATTTTCAATGCAAGGCGAACATGCAGCACACACCTTTCTTTCAGAACAGCATTCCCAATGAGGCTTTAAGTAAAACACAGGCAAAGTCAGGGGACGCAGAGGAATTTCACCCGCAGACTAATGGCCTAACTAACAATGCCCTATGGCTTGTGAATCCATGCCCTGAAGACAGGGACAGACTGAGCATGTATCCTCAGAAACTGCCCCCAGGTCTCCCGATCCCTAGACTGGGAAATGCCCCCCTTTCTCAGCTACAGTATTCCAACATGTCAGCTGATAAAGACAGAGCAACTAGTCAGCCTCTGAATAATTACCCTCCGATCAGAAACTTCCTCAGACCTGAAAATAAGATAAACAGCACACACTTTGGGTATTACTATAAAAACCACTGCGTGCAGAGCAACGCGCAGCCTGTTATTAATGAGCAGCCAGAACCACAAGACATCAACCAACTGGTCAGCAATTTTCAGACGTTTTTCATGACTGGTGAGCACGACGGTCAGGAGGACTTTCCAAACGTACAGAGGGACACTGTGTACCATGAAGACACTGTCGGCGAACAATGGAAAATCACCAGCCCGGCAGCTCCAATGTACACACCCAAACAGCTGATGGGAGAGTTCAGCCCAGTGCAGTGGGAGCGGAATGGAGGCACGAGGAAACAAACAAATAAGCACGACGGCTGTCAAGATCTTCCAGGCTTTGCCAAGCAAAGCACAGATTATGTCCGGGATCCAAAGCCAGTGTCGTCGTCCTTGAACCTCCCCTGCCAACACCACAACAAGACGAACCTGCACAGAGAGAGCCCCCTCGGTGCCAGTATGAACCGACATTCAACTCACATTCAGCAGGGACAGATCCACAGCAAAAGCAAGCAGATGCAGAGGGACAAGGAGCGAATGCAAATGTCTCGCTTTGTGGGAGAAAGGCCCTTCACCACCGGTCGCATGAAAGAGGGAGATAAGCCAGCTTCCTCACCGAACGCCTACTTTGACGTCATGGGGAACATGCAGCGATTTGGAGAAAACAACCTGGTCAGTTCAGGGACTGTGCAGCAGTTTGTGCCTGCGAATGACCCCCGACACTACTCCTCACTGCCCGTCAACCATTCGAACGTCACTTCGAGGCAGAAATTGCCTCACGGATGTGCCCCTCCGTGGATGAATCCCAGTGACATGATGTCGGCGTATCAGCTGGCAGCATTAAACTTCTATCTCGGTGACACAATGACCCACAGAGGAGACGGTGCCTGTCATGGCTTGGCCTCGGCGGCGGCCGCCTCGGCAATGATGCATCAGATGATGCTTCTCGTCTTCCTGGATGAATGTTCCGAACAGTGGAAGTGTTTGGAGGAGGAGAGGAAGAAGGTACGTTTTCTGAAGCTGAATTAGACTTCTGCTTTGAATGTAAATTTTAGACTTTTATGGTGAGGGGAAGTATTTGGGACCAGGAGTTAAAATAGAAATACGTACATAGAAACAACGAAATATATTTGCAGTTGATAACCATTTTATAACATTTTCTCTCATTATCACATTGTCTTGACTCGATTTTCTGTTCAGATTATCTAAAAAAAATTTTAAAAATAAGTAAAAACTGAAGCAAAATGGTTGGAGTCACTTTGTGCTCGGTGTTCTCTTTCAGACAGAGAACATTCTCAGCCAAACATTTCCTGGAAAATGGACTGCAGCAGTGACCAACGTTACCTTTCCTAAAATGCCACCAAACCCCACGAGAGTTGACCACCTCGTAGTTCATCAGTTAAGAGAAGAAGCAAGGGTGAGACCTGTTCCCATACTGACATCTGCAGGACAACTGGAGACACAGTTTTGGCTCCACTGGGTGATTTTATTCAGACACAATTCTCACAACCTAACATGCAACTGGCTGTTTGTATAGAGTCCTTCCAAAGCACCTGGGGTCAGTTCAAATAGTTTTGAATTCGATCCGGAGTACGCTGGGGGGGGGGTTGAAAGTGATGGTTACATCACAAACCCTTTGTGCTTTGTAGGTTGTGAGCCTTCTGGATAGAATGGAGAGCCTGAGCAGCATTCCCCTCGACACCAACATCCACATGGCGCTCAACAGACATCATATCGCCATCAGTCACGTGCAGGCGAAGCGCAAAGATGAGCTTGCCAGCATGTCCAAACCCCAGCAGCAGCGAGCTCACGGAACAGACGACATAGGTAGTGAAGTTTACACGGTCAACACTGTGGAGGAGCTCTGCCTGACGACCTTCTCCTTTTGTTTCCCAGCCACCCTGATGCTGCTCATCGCGATCAAGGAGCTGGCTGGCACCACCCGGAGGCTGCGCACAGCCCTGTGGTGCGCGCTTAACATGACGGTCCCCAAACCGGTGAAGAAGGAGGAGCAGGTTGACAGGAAGGAGGAGCAGAGGGACAGCTCCCCTTCGCCTTTCGAGGGTTACTCTTTTACCTTATGAATTGCCAGGCAACAGATACGACCGAAAGTGTTTGATTAGTCTATATAGTCAACATATAGACTTCGTTTCATAAGCAAATGTTCTTGTATTACTGTTTGTTTGTTTGTTATTTAGCTGTGTCACTGAAGTGACAGTGTCCGTGCAGCCCATCGACCTCTGTAGAATTTAAAATTCTGCATCTTAACTTCATTTAATTAGTGTCAGTTCAAAATTATTGTCAATCCTTCACCATTGTATTTAAAAGGCACTATTTATGTGGATGATTTCAGCCGAGTTCCTTGTTTTACTTATTTATTAGAACCTAATTCCCAGTATTCCTCCGATGATTGAATCAAAAGGTAATCAAAACGATCCTAATCTGAATTGTAAACTCCAAAAGATAATCAAATGTCTATAAAAACATAATAATATAATAAAAAAGATACTTTCAGGGATGTAGGGCTACGTTAATAGGCCATGTTAATAAGTCACTGAATTACCAGGTAATCAGTTGTTTTAGACGTGTATTCTTAATTCTGCATTGATAAAACATTACACCTGTGCCGTTCACCCATAAAACTCCCATCAACTCAAAATAGTTAAGGTATATTTAAGACCATGTTTGGAATTGATAATGTACATAATTCACTTTCTATCATCCGTTTTCATTATTCTTATCAGTGAGAGACGACAGTTTATTACGTCGATCACAAAGCTCGAAGAAAGAAGTTGCTTGGGATATTTCTTTGTCGATGCTTTGTGAAATTGATTGTTTCATATTAATGTGCATGTGTTTATCAAACGCTTGTTCTGTTCAGCAGAGATTTCAAAAATAAAGCCAGAAAAACAGCCACAGAATACATATATTTTTTTATTATTATTAACTGATGCAGAATGTAGCATTAAACACTGAATCTGACGTGGAGCGTATCAACCATCCTCTTCCTCTCAGACAGAGAAGCTCCGTACATCAGTCGAAAGCGTTCATGCACTGTGACAGTATAGTACAGAATCGTCTCCAGCCTTGATCAGCAGGAGCTGACGGTGTCAGACGTCTTCAGAAGAAGAAAAGGTGTTTCTTCTGAGACATCCTACATGTACACAATCTAATAATATTTCTCCATCAGAAAGTCATTAAGGAGCAAGTGATGTCATATTCGCACTGTAAAGGTACCAATTAGGTTTTGAAAGAAAAGAGCAATTTCAGGTGTGTTGTGTAACAAAGCCTTTTTCCAAATAACGTCCTTTCTCGGGGTTTTATCTTCTGCGTTCCCCTTTCTGTGTGCGCTTCTTCTCCTTCTCTTTTCTGTCTTGTTTGGCTAGCTTGTCTTTTTCCCGCTGCATCTTGTCCGTCTCCTTCTTCTTCTGCGCGTCCTCGCGAGCCTGTTCCCGCTTCTGCTTGATTCTGGTCATGACCTCCTCCACGTTGGTGTTCCTGAACATGGCTGGTAGCTCTCAGTAAAGGGACATCCGGATGAACGCAGGCTCATTTTAAAACAAGAACATGAAGAACAAACACCTTTGAAAAAGGATACATTTGTCGCTTGCAGGCAGGTTATTTCCACTAGGCGCCTCCTCGTCTTCACCTTCAGTGCTTTTGTCAAGGAAAGAACTGGCATCCCGAGGCTCTTGAATCAATATTTCTCAAGGATAAGACAACATCAAACATTTGCTTTCCTCTTCTCATAAAAATGCTCACGTACTTTCTCTCTCCAATTAAACAGATGTTAAATCTTAAGGCGACGCGCACATCAGCTGCGGCCGTACCGTCAGTTTGCTGTGTCAAGGATATTCCTCCTCGTCTGTGACGTTGGCGTACTGAGCGAGGAGAGCTTCTTTCCTTTTCTTGGACTCTTCAGACACTTCCCTCTGTTTCACCACAATTTGAGCCTGTTTTTCAATCATGCTGGCGATCGCCTGTACCTCGACTGCAGGAAGGACGGAACAGCGGGAGGGTTAGTTAGTCCAGCAGCTTTACTGGTATCTCACCGCATTAATCATTAATCATGTTTCAGATATTGATATTATATCACTTTGTAGCAAATTCTTATCTGAATCTATTTTTTTCAAAATACACGTTTGGTCAAAGCCATGTGCCACTGACAATTTAACTGCCAGTAATGTAACGTTTAAAGACAAATTGTGATATTTTTTGTCTCCTTTGTGTCTGAATGTGAAAATACAATGCATGGAGAAGTATTTCGGTGCTTTTACCCCTCAGTACGATCATTTCTTTTGACAAACTCAGCAATTTTGCTAGACAGTGCTAATCCGTCAGTGTGTTGACAGCTGGTCTTGAGTAATATGATGAAGAGGTTGTTTAAATACCATCCTCTGCTTCACATTTGGCTGCTGAGCGGCTGCAGCAGTCTGACCACTGCTTTATGATCTGTTTGCAGACATCTTCCACGTGGTCTTCATCCTGAGGACAACACAGGCCTTTACTTTGATGTCGTTCACGTGCAAACAAAGACGTTTACAATTACATCATTTTTTTTCTGTGGAGATTAATAATGATACAAACGTCTCAAAATGTGAATTTGTACCAAAAATATTTAACATATACACAGATGTGATTTTTTTTAATCGGCCGATTGGTCGAAATCCAACTAAAACCAGAAGAAGACAAAAATATGACACATTAAAATTATTCTTTTAAATACCGTGTTTCATGTGGCAGTGGGCAAAACAACTTCCCTGTGTTTTGTGGTCCGGAGTTAACCAACATTTCTGCTCTAACGTGATCCTTTCATAACTGACAACTGACGTCCAGTCGCTGTGGGCAAGAGATCCGGTAACAGCCGTGTCGACTACGGGCGCTATGCCGCATCGGATATTCACCAGAAATGCCGACAGAATCCCTTGAAGCGCGTCTCCTTTCTCCTCGTCACTTTCCTCTTCTTGTAAGACGCCCAAAATGTAAGCACCATACACTTCACGATCCACTTCTAGAGAATCCAGTCGATCATTTAACCAGCTGCCAAACTCCCCGGCGCCTGCCATGGGCGCCGCCATCTTGGCACTTTGGGGTCTTTCGAGACCACGCAGCTGTTCTTTGACATTGCCTGTATGAAAAGATAAACGGAAAATAAACCGAAATAAAGCGTGTTCATGTCAAGTCTCCTATTCAGGGAAATTAAACATGTCATAATTCTCGTAATGATGCAATGCACGGTTTGAACAGAGGGTAACAGGTTATATTTTCAGTTTCTTGCTGCTATCATGACACGACGGACGGAGAAATAAGACAAATCTCTGACTATAAAGTCTGGGGAAAAAGTTGACAAATTGTAGGACAAAGCTGCTCCCATTGTCCACGAACACTTCCTGTCCATATGAATGAAGACACTTAAAGCCTAGTCTGGCAAGCTTTGTAAATCAATTTTATTGACAATTTTACAGCAAATGAATTGCCTGGAAAGTGCTTGATTGAAAATGAATGTTGGACTGAGCCACCAACTATCATGCCAGCGAATCACTGATAGCTGTTAAAAACATCTTATAACGAAGTCTAAGGAGTTTGTTTGAGGTTCGAACATGCATGACTGTGTGTTTGGTGGATCCAGATTAAATAGGACGATTTATCAGGAAGCAGCATGTCATTCCGCTGTGAGCCACTAGGTGGAAGCGGAGGACACGAAGCGCCAGGTTCTAGTTCGGAGTGTATTTAGTCTGTGATGTACTGCAGATTACTCTACCCATGTACATCCGACATAAGCAGAGCCGTGGAGCAGAAGAATGCCCAGCCAGCTGTTTGTCTGTCCTCTTTCATTTGACACTGGGACAGCAGACAAACACCTCCCAGCTGTTTGAATATATTCAACAGTGATTCCATGTGAGCGGTTTGATCCTGCTTCCAGAAAGCGCATTGTGCAGTGGGGCTGTGGGTGGTTATTGGTTATACCTTGAGTTATCATAGTCCTATTGCTCCTACATAATGGCTTCACACTTCACTGGCCTTGCAGTAATGAAGTGTGAATGAAGCCTTTTTGTGACTCCGCAGGGAAGCCACCACGTGGGTCCATACTCTATTCTAGTGGGCCACCTTCAGCTCCTTTTTAGACCATACATTTGCTCAAATATCTGTGACTTGCGACAGGAAAAACCCATTTTCAACAGTTGTGGAGGAGGAGCGATGACAAATGATGGCAAATCCTTTTCCTTGAACTTATTAGCATCCATATCCCAATTGTTTTTTTTTTTTGTGTGTTTTATCATTCCGAGGTTGAAATATTGCTACTGTCATAACGGCATACGAGTCTCTTACCGTAGAGTTAGTGAGTATAACAACCAGTCACACGTCTGCTGGCCTTTCACTGCTGCTGAATACTAAATGGTCAATTTCTGGCCCAATCGACAGGTGTGTTCGAGTGACAGGAAAACTTCCACATGGGGCTGTTTCAAGCCAAGGGGCCCGGGGTCGATGCATAATGTTGCGTCTCTGAGTCCCACGTAGCTGTAGGATGTCTGTCCTATTTATATTGAGGGGCTGTGGATTGATGCGAAATGACGAGGGCTGCGAGGCTGCTGAGTGGGTGGGCATCCACATGCTCCTCTCCATGGGCAACCCTCTCCCTCTCTGCACGCAAACACACACACAGGCACACACACTCACACGCCTTTATGTCACAATGCCACCAGCCTCAGAAAAGCCCCACAGTGCCAATGTGCAATGTCCTCTCTCTGTCAACATATCCTCCATCCCAGCGTTAATGTGACAGAATATATCCAGAGCCCAGAAAACCAGTCAGTGCAGAGGGAGGAAAAAAAACAAAAAACAAAAAAAACCAGCCGTGTTTCCTCGTCTTCTACAGCAGTCTGCCTCCTCCATGTCACGGTAGCTTGCTGAGAATCCAAAATTGCTGTTTCGTTCTTCAGTACAAGCTTGTTAGATGAAGATCCTGTCAATGTGGTGTGAGATTTGTGACGCAGGTCCGAGTCAAATCCACACCTCTGATGGACAACGGAAGCCCAGGAGTCATTCAGTCAGACGTGTTTTGTTAGCCTGTGAAGCTTGGGACTTCAATTTGCTCCCTTTAAAGATCTTAGAATTTGAAGAGGTTTGTTCATTTTAATACTGAGAGACATTTTTCATCCTGTACTTCCATTTTCCAACAATTTCCACGTCAGTCGAGGAAATAGTAGATTTCTCCAGAATGGAAATAATTGCTATTGCAGCCCTAACTCCACCGTAAACATGAACTGGCATCAGAAATCCACTGGTGAATGTCATGATGGTCAAGTTACCCATGTTGTCATGTTCCTGTTGTTTCCATGTCCGGTTTTACTTTGACAGTCTGTGTCTGTTGTCATTTTTGCCACCTTGCTCTTCCTCCTCTTGATTGCCCTCATTGTTTCCACCTGTTCCCCCTCCCTTCCTATTTAAGCCAATCTCACCCTTTGTCTCCTGCCAAATCGTTGCCGCCCATGTCGCCCATGTCGCATCTGCATCCAAGTCTGTCAGGTATTTCCTTGGGTGAGTTTCAGTGTTCTATGTTAATGTTCATAGTCTTTTCAGTTGTTTACCAATCCTCAGCTTTGCTCCTTCTGTTTGTTATCCATAGATTGCTGGTTTTCCCTGATTAGGGTGTTTTCTGTTCAGCCCCTCATTGAGTGTTGTTCGCACCTCTTTATGAGCGTGTTGTTTTTTTGTTCTTCCCCTCCTTCCTGGCTGCGTTTCTTAGCCCAGCCTGTGTGTTTCCAAATTGTTAGTAAAGTTTTTTGTTCGTCTGCATCTGGGTTCAGTAATTCCTTTAGCCGTAGTTACAGTGAGACAGAGAGGAAGGCCAAAGAGGAGGTTTATGGATGTCGTGAGGGAAGACATGGAGGTAGTTGGAGTCAGAACAGAGGACACAGAGAACAGGGAAAGATGGAGATCGACGATTCGCTGTGGCGACCCCTTTCTTCTTTCGGAAAGCCGAAAGAAGAAGAAGAAGAAGACAGTGAACTCCCACTGTACCAGCTGCTCTGGCTGACTGGAGGCAGACGCCAGCTGCTAAAAATACACTTGTTGGACTGAAACACATGATGTAATCATCTGACACCAGTCAAAGCCTTTTAACTACCAATTTAGGAATTCAAACCTTCTAATAATAACATTTACGGTCAAAATTTATGTAAAGTTTGAATTTAAAAAAATCCCTCACATCTAAAACCTTCAAACAAAAACTGTACAATTACAACAGTTTTGTTAGAAGAGGGACATGAGCCCACCTTGGCGTGAAGCGGGACGTGTTTGGGGCTGTGGCCCTCTTACGCTGTTTGCTGAAGGAGTCATCTGGTTATGTGGAATGAGGCTGCTATTAGTAGAAATGCCTCTGCGAGGTGCTGGACTTCCCACATGGTTCTCCTGGGAGCCAGGGTGCTTTTACTCAGCTTTTTAGTCTGAATCATGGGCAATTAAAATCCTGCCATGTGATGGTGGGGGGGGGTAATGAATATGGAACACCAACTCGGAGACGTCTGCAGAGACCACTGGTAGAGTTCTGAGTGTTCCTCATTGAGAAGCACATAGATCCCCCCCCCCCTCCGCCTTCGTGTGCGTTGACTCTGCAAACGGTGGCCCTGAGGTTTTCAAAATGCGAAGCCCATTCTTTCCAGGTTGGTGAACTTTTCTGACCTCTGGCAGTGTGGAGAAACTTTTTCGTGGCGCGTCGGTTCGGCACCCTGTCTGGCTGACCACGCCGGCTCTTACTACTTCTGAGCTGAACAGAGGAGAGATGGGATGGGGAGGGGGGGTTGTGTGGGTGAGTGGATGCGTCTAGACAGCCAACTGGAGGAGGGCAAATATTTAGCCGTGCCTCAAGGGGAGGGAATCCATGCCTCGTCCCTCTGCTGAGGAATGCCTCTTAGCCAAAGAAATGGTCCGTGTCTGTATCCCGTCCCTGTGCTGCTTCACACTCTGTATTCAGGCTCACGGATCTCATTCCTTGGATAATAGTTTGAGCCGGCAACAGATGGTGAATTCAATCGCAGACCTGGCTTGCTTGGGGGTGAAAAGGATGGCTCGGTGGGGCTTCTCACATGGATACTGTCCATTAGGCTGCTAATTTTAAAGGGTCTCAGTGAATGACGATGTGGAACGCGTCCAGACCCGTGCGCCGACAGAATGTGGGACAACTCCACGGACTTCACTCGGTATTCAGTGTGACACATGAGTCACCTCGTTTTAGGATGAATTGGAATTTGGCTCTCGGTGTCTGAACGGAAGCGCCTGTGCTAATCCGGACAAAGCCCCACGCATTCGCCTCTCTTCCCAATTGCGACGTTTGAGTGATCCGCCGAACTGACCGAGATCACGGTGAATACGCACTCGAGCGGCTCGGCACGTGAACGGTTTTGCGGTGACACCATGGCGCCACGCTGACAACAATACACATGCTCCGATGAGTGTCCCAGCAGGATGTTCCACACCGACGCTAGTTGTGTATGCAGATGGTAGCTTGGTGTCGCTGACTGGGGCCGGTGTCGCATCTGCCGATGAGCTGAGTCAAGCCTGCTCTGCTGGTCGCCATCACCCGCCCACATGTTAGACATCTCAGGCCAGCGTACAGCCACCTGTTTTCCCACAGCACCTTCACGTTGATCTGTCTCTGTGCCCTCATAATCCTCATGTGGCCCCTTTAATGAATGAATAAGAGTGTTTGAAGCCGACATCACCCTGAATTTATTTACTTCACAAACCTCCAGTACTGCTGACCACTACAGTACTAGTACACAAACATTCTGTGGAATCAATGTGCACGTTAAACACAAAGTGCTTGCTGACAAAATGCCACGATGTGTTTACATTCCTCCCAAATGATTGAGATCTCACGAGAGAGTCCAGCAGGTCGGTGCATTACACCCCAGAACACTGTAATCTGGGCAGAGATTAACTGCAGTGCTGCTGGAACTTATGAAGGCCCAATCATACTCGGGTGCAAAGCTCAACACCGCTCTGTGCACCTGTGTCAGCGTCACAGGAAACCATGTGGCATTATGGATTATGGCTGTTCGCTGAGGCCTTGTTGACATGCAAAAGGAGAATTTGCCTCTGACAAGGTTTCTGTACTAAAAGACAATGTGGAGATTTTGGAAAACTCTGCTTGCTTGTAAACTGAGAACAGTTTTCAGCATTTCAGCATCGTCACGTTTTGTGCCAGAACTTGCATCCGCGTTAAAGGGGCGACAGATGTTTGCATCTCCAGTAGGCTATGGATGTCAGGGATGTTGCATTTATTTTGGTCCAAAGCCTTTCCGTTTTGCCCACTTAGTGATTCGTTGTTGCTGTTTGCAGGATTCTGATTGGCCCATCTGGGCTTGAACGCCTTGTTACACTGCCACCTACAGGTTGGGCATGTTCTCACTGCCATGCATGCGCTGCTGTGTCTCCAATTGCATCGCCTGTTGGTGCCGTGAAAGGGACATCGTTTCCTGCTACTAGTGTCCATGGATCCATGCTGACCATACCAACCATACTACATTTTCACATTCACTGTGAACACACTCATGCACCCAACATACTCGGTGCGGAAGCACACGATTTGAGACACAATGCACACGATGTTTGCGATGTGCTGTGAGACGCATGTTTGCCAACAAAGATAGAAAAAAGTGAGTTATCATAAGAGACAGTCATTCCCTAAACACATCGCAAGTGTCTGCAAAAGTGTGAATGACTTCTCTTCACCCCACCCGATAGGTGAGCGTGTCTCTGGGGGCTAAAGCCATCTGTCTCCTGGTTACAGTGGTAGATAATATATCAGCGGATTACAGCTCATTGGTACTGATACCACAAGTGACAACATTTATCAAGGCAAACATCTCCCACGCTCCCTAATGCCCCCCCACACACACACACACCACACACACACACCATCCCCCACCCCCGCCTCAGGGTCCACTGTTATGTGAATCGGTATCGACAGCCAAGTAGTCATTAGGACATCACACTCGAGCTGACGAGCGGCGAGTTCAGGGGACATGTCGGCCCTGATTGGTTAATTCGATGTGAGTAGAACGACACTGCGTCTGAAACCTGACGAGATATTTTGAGTCTGGGAGGGGAGACAAATGGTAGGTCATGTTCTCCTATTTGTGGACCTCTGATTGTACCTGTAGGTTATAAATATCTGGGGTGTAAGAACAGGGAGAACAAGAGCGGCCGCGGCTGATATTCAGGTGTGTGTGTGTGTGTGTGTGTCTGCGCCTGTGAGGGAAAGGTGCAGGTCAGCGCTGCCACCCCCAGCTGCTTTGTCTCTCTTCAACAATGGCGTCTTGTCTGATGCAGACAGCGGCGCCTGTCAGTCACTCCTGACCGCCTGATACATTGTCGCTTTTTGTCCACTGCGGTCGGCCGGTGTATCATGGAAGCGACTCCCACATGAACGTCCCCGTGTTTTTTGTTGTCAGATTGTGATCTCCAGTCAGGTGGACTCGTCCCTGCTGCTGCCCCCCCCCTCCTGCCACCTTCCACTTCACAGCGCCAACATCCTCGGGGGGGAGAGGGGACAGATAGAAACCAGAGCTTCTTTGCTCAGCTGTTCCGTTCAGCACCTGACCCCTGCAATGCTGCGATCTTTTCAAAGGGCTTTGCCTCTAAACCCTGACTCTCTTTCAAAGTTGCGCTACCACCGGGTTCCTACATCCCGTCCACATCCACACTCCTCCTCTTCCATGGCTCGTTACAGTGATTAAGCCAAAGTTTTCTTTCCCGCCAACGATCCACGATGCCTATCTGCAGACAGGGTGCCTGCTGCCTCTTGGCGACCGAAGGCCAGGCTTGTGCTGGCAGAAGATTATCAGCAGTTCTCATAAAAAAAAAAAAAAAAAAAGTGAGAGGAGGATTTACTCCCATCCTGCCTGTCAGGAAACTGACTGACGACAGGGGAATTATTTTGGCAGAAACACTAATGTGGTGACGGTTGTTGTTTCCTAAACTGATTTCCTTAATCCTCCACTTGTTCCACGCTTTGTAAACACGGGGGCTTGATTTTGTAATCAGGGAGGTCCCATTGACGCACAGGCAGGCGCGCACACACACACACACACACACACACACACACACACCCGTCCAGCTAACCCCGCCTCGTCAGCCGCTGCTCTAATTAGTCAGAATTAAGACGAA
>JBBMJM010000011.1:2785301-2795502 GCA_037832705.1 Centriscus cristatus | reverse complement strand
CCTTGTTAACAGTTCACATTTCAAGCTTGCATTATTGTCTTCCAGCGCAGGTTATTGAAGGTCGTCAGTTCTTTTTTTAAATGTGTCGCGTTTTGCAAGGCCACAAAAAACTCTTCAGTCAAGAGTGTATAGAAGAATGAAATTGATTTTGACATGTAATCCTGTCAGACAGGATCCAGGACTGTACATCCTCAACCTTTCAGTTGATGAAAAATGTACAGTCTGCAAAGCACCGTATCCAAGTAGGTGTATCTGGACATTCATATTTTGTCTAGTTGTATTCCTGACAACCCACCGGCCCCCTGCCCCAGCTGTGAGGTTTGGCAGACAACTATTTTGAACAATTATCATGTTTGTACGGCATGCACATTTTTCAGACTTCATTTGACAGAAAAAAAGTGCAAAATTCCTAAACCTGGGTTGTTTGAGCTCTTGGAAGAGAACATCAGTAGTGAGCTTCCCCGCCTCTAAACCATTGATTGGTCTAAAGAGAGATTCAATCACAAGTGGCCACTTGAAGAATTGAAAGTTCTGTAATTCTTTAGCTGTGAACTCTGTTCAGCCTGTCCAGTTGTGAGCCGACTCCAGTCGTGCAAGGTCATGGGGCCAGATGTGTGTGTGTGGGGGGTTTAGATAGCTAAACCATTTGAAATGTGAGTGGTGAGTTTTTTTTCCTTTCGATCTCTGTGTTTGTAATTGGGTTTGTAAATGAATAATCTTAAATGTGTATTTAGGTTTGTGAATATGTACATGTATCTGCAAATGTTTTATAGTGATTAGTTTTGTAAAGATTTCGCTATTGGACACATTTTCTGATTCAGTTGAATGTGAAACTGTCCATTTTACTGGTAGATTGATGTGTACAATACCTACATACCTATTTGTTTCTTTATAGTCTCTGGCTTATTTAGGTATTCATTTTATGTCAGTGCTGGAAATACAGGTGGAGTCAGCAGATGATTTTTGGAGTTCCATGCAAATGTCCGTGTGTGTGTCAGAAACCATATTTACATTTACATTTATTATAGGTCAAGCTGTTATAATTGAGTATAGTTAATGAAGAATTCTCACCTACATGGAGACACAAATGATCGTGTCTAACTCCATACATAGTGATCATCAATCAACCACTGTGGGAAAGAACAGAGAACCTTAGATGTTTTGTTGTTTATGATCAAATTATGAAGTGACAAGAAGCTGAAGTCCCCTCCGGCCCCCCTGCCCCAAGGCCAAACAGTGTTTACAGTGAGAATGTGCATGACACTGTGTCCTGTTGTTCTGCATGTGCGAATGGGAAAGTCATATACCGGAAAACCGCCTGAAGGTGGCTGGTACAAGTAACTGAATAATAATTGGAATTTCTTTTGGCAGTCTCCAAGGTTCAGAATATTTCAGCGATTATCCGATTATTTAATTGGCCTATGACCCCTTTAGTTGCATGTGGCATTGACAGGTTTTGTGCGTTTGCTGTATTATCATTAAACGGCTTTGTCGACAGACGCTAAGCTACCATTTGTGGCTGGTACTTGTTTATGTGTTGTGTCTCCGATGTGTTATTCCATGGAACGGTCAGTTAGCCAGATCCTCCAGTCTGTAGGACTGCTTCAGGCAGGCCAAGACCGCAATCATGTGGTGCACAACTGCTTCCTTCTTCACAGAAAATGACTCATCATGAATGTGATTAGTCACGGGTCCATACAGTGGTGTGTATTTAAGGCTGTGGAGGTGCAGTGAGTGATATTTCAAGACTTTCCGTTCTCATCAGTGGAGAACTGAGCCATATGGTCCATGTCTTTAGTTTAGAAATTAAACCAATTATTTTTAGCTTGTTGGTTTTGTGTTGCTGTTCAACGTGATGTCCTGCCTTCCTGAGAAGATATTTTGTAGGGCTTAGTGCTGTGTAGTGGAACACACTCTTCCTGTTACCGGATGACAGTACCCTCCACCCCATCCATGAACACTCTGATTAAACACCCCCAGGTTGGAAGACAAGTGTAATTCACTCACCCACCAGATTCATTTAAGAACACAAGCACACTGGGGCCAAATGTAGACCTCAACCATTGACCTACACTTAATATAGTTAACTTCAATGTTCCAGAATTAGATAGAACTAGATTTCTACTTGTATACTCACTTGTGTATCTCACATATGTGCTAATCACACATTATCTGTAGCATCAGTTCATCTACACACACTGCAGACACAAACGATGTGTGTATTTTGTTTGTTTGTTTTTCCCCCTAAAAAATTTTGAAACAGGGAGGAGAAATGTTTTATATTTGATGTTTTGTTTCCATGGGGATTTACATCATAATGTTTGTGTAAATTAAAGTGAATTCTCATGATGAGGTTCTTTAATTGTGGGTCTTGGCTATTGTTGTCCTGCTATGGTTTTTATGTCACCCTGTGACAACACACTGGACTCCGAAGTATATTAGTACCATCTGTCCGCCAATGTTTGTAAAGAGTAATTTGAAAAGATTTGTGATGTTTAATTTTTCATGATTTTGTCGGTCTGCTGCTTGTGTATGTGTGCTCAAGGCCCTATTCTATAGCACTCGAGAATGGTAACAAAAACGGAACCCTTTTCTACTGCACATTCACATACACAGCTGCTGCTGTGTGTATGAATTCTGTGCATTGGGGTTCTAATGAAAAAAGTAGTGGATTGTTACGTGTTGTGTTTGCAGACATGATAGTAAACATATACTGACTTTTCTCCCCCAGAGAGTCCAGCGAGGAGTGCAATGGGATCAGTGGTGCTCTGTCAGTGGAGTCTGTGCCGGGGCCAAGACTGAACTGGTGTACTGCCAACACCACTACCCCTGCCCCTGTGCCAGCTCCCGCTCCCATTCCGGGGCCTGAGCCCATGCCCAACCCTGTTAGAATGGGGGACGGCCTGGACACAGCACAGATGTCCGGCAGTAGCAGCAGCAGCAGCCAGGGGCAGGCCCAGCAAATGGGCAACCCCGCAGCCCCAGAGTGCATCAATCCCGAGAGGCCCAAGCGCCAGACCAATCAGCTACAGTACCTGCTCAAGGTGGTGGTGAAGGCCTTGTGGAAGCACCAGTTTGCCTGGCCCTTTCATGCACCGGTGGACGCAATCAAGCTGAATCTACCTGTGAGTACTGGTGCCTCACACCTCAAACATGTACACACTCCATCCTCCAGCATCCCAGCCTTAATACAATGGTTTCAGCATCATCTGATTATTGTTAGGCAAACACCTAAAGGTCAGTCCAGACCAAAGAGGCGAGGCGAGACGGAACGGTTGCAGACACAGTGGCACCTCGTCACCAGAAGTTGCAGAGGATCGTACCTGTTCAGTCACAGGTGTTTGCAGACTGATGCTAACGTTCTTGACCTGTGACTCTGTGACGTATTCAGGACAAGGAGAATGCGCTGATGAATCCTGTCAAAGCGCAGCTGTGTTATTTGTGCTGTTCCGCGTTACGGCTCGTCGACTCGCACCCGTTGCTGTGGTTTACGTGAGGTCGCAATGAGCGGCCGCAGCGTGAACTGGACTGTTGAAGTGAATGCATGTAGTTGCAACTTGTTTGCAACTACATGCTGATCTCTGATCTCTGATCTGGACTCAAACAGGTGATGTAACGCTGCATTAAGTATGTGGCGGTGTTGCTTTCAGTCCAATACTTTGATCTCTTGACCTCACCCATGGAGGGAAATGATGATTAATGGTGTAACCGTTTTCAGGACTACTACACAATAATCAAAACTCCTATGGACATGGGAACAATCAAGAAAAGGCTTGAGAACAGTTACTACTTGAATGCCCAAGAATGTATCCAAGACTTCAACACCATGTTTACCAACTGCTACATATACAACAAGGTAATGTTCTCGTAAAACTGAACTTTGAATGGGGTCTCTGGAAAGACCGACTTTGCTGAGGTGGTTTTGTCTCACCCTGCAGCCTGGAGATGACATTGTCTTAATGGCCGAGGCTCTTGAAAAGGCTTTCCTCCAGAAGGTCTCGGAGATGCCTCAGGAAGAAATCGAAATTGTTGTCATGACAGGGAAAGGCCGTGGCCGTGGTCGGAGAGAAGGAGGTACGTGACTCACGCCTTCATGTCTTCATGCAGCTGACTGCTATAGTAAGTTTGTCATTCTCCTCTCAAGGTCTCAGCTTGAAACCAGGGGGCATAATTGACTCATCGTCCGCGACTCCTCAAACGAGGGGTCTGTCGAACCTCCCAGCGGTACCACAGACCAGAGGACCAGTGCAGGGCCCGCCTTCACTACCTCCCCAGCCTCTGATGCAGGCCCTGCCGTCCCACCTTCCCCCGACGTTACCCAGCCACGCACCACAGCTTGGGGCTCCCTACTCCTTGGGTTCGGATTGCGCTCCTCAAATTCCCATCATGACTTCCGTGCCCCCCCCAGCTCAGACCTCCCTGCCCCCAACGTCCATCCAGAGTGCCCCATTGTTGCAGAACCCCATACCTATGACCAAAGTGAGTGGACGTGACACTGTGACTGTGGTTACGTTTTGTCCTCTCTGTCCAATCATACATTCATAGCTCTGTTTCCTTTTTTCGTCATTTTCAACACCATCCAGCAAAGAAAGAGCCAGAAAAGAAAAGCCGACACTACAACGCCTACAGCAAACGACCAACTGAGCGAGTCTTCCCCAGCAGAGTCCAAGTCTGGGAAGACGTTGCCCAGACGGGAGAGCACCCGCCCCACCAAAGTGATGAAAAAGGACGTGCCAGACTCCCAGCATCAAATAGTGATGGGCTTGGGGCCAATTGGTGGTCACAGCCCCAGACCACAAGATCAGCTGGGATACTGTGCTAGTCTAGTCCGAGACATGCTGTCCAAGAAACATGCTGCTTACGCCTGGCCGTTCTACAGACCTGTGGATGTGGATGCACTGGGCCTACATGACTACCACGACATCATCAAACACCCAATGGACCTCAGCACCATCAAGGTGTGGCAAACATGCTGAATGTGTCAAGGGGATACTGTTTTTTGGTGGAAGCGACATGACGGTAATTCATGTTCTTGATGGGTTTAATAGGCCAAGCTGGAGAACAGGCAATACCAGGAACCCCAGGAGTTCGCTGCAGATGTGCGATTAATGTTTTCCAACTGCTACAAATATAATCCACCGGACCATGAGGTGGTCTCTATGGCACGCAAGCTACAGGTACATGTTATGTAACATCGGCACTCATTGATACTAGAGACTAGTGTCAGCTAATGGGAAAGTCTTCACACTTAAGCCGGAGTTTTGCTACTGCGTCAAATCGGTGGCTTACTTACGGTGCAGCGGTCTCTCTGTAGCCTACGCCGTAGGCTGACGTGCACCTCCAACTCTCCGTAGGAGCTAATTGTATGAAACAGATCAGTTCATTGGACGGAGGGTTCACGACGGCAGCAGTAGCATAACTCCACAAAGAAGAGACTAACCGCTAACCGCTCCTTCCGTCTTTGATCTTGTTCTCTAATCTGTTAATTGGACATAATGGACACAGCGTCCATTTTGCTCAGGTCGTTTCTTTACATTTTACAGGATGTCTTTGAGATGCGTTTTGCCAAGATGCCAGACGAGCCCGAGATAAAGCCTCTCGTTTCTGCCCCAACGCCTACACTTCACCATCCGGCCCCTGTTAAGCCCCAGCCTCCTTTGGGCAACGTCGCTTCCTCATCCGATAGCTCGAGTGACTCGTCCTCAGAGTCTGAGTCTTCAACAGACAACTCTGAAGAGGAGAGAGCTCAGAGGCTGGCAGAGCTCCAGGAGCAGGTCAGTGACCAGGGACCCTTCAGGCTTTCGGTCACATCAGCTGTCAGCGTTACATTAAAGCTGATCTCTTGTCTCGGTGCAGTTGAAGGCGGTCCATGAGCAGCTCGCCGCCCTCTCTCAGCCACAAGCCAGCAAACCAAAGAGAAAAGAGAAGGAAAAGAAAGAGAAGAAGAAAGACAAGCATAAGAAGAAAGGCATGTCTGGCCTCGTGGATGAGATCCAGGATACTCTGCCGATTTCACAGGTGCCTAAGAGGACCAAGACCAGTAACAGTAACAACAAAGAGGTTATTCCTAAGAAGAAACCCAGGTAGGTTCCTAAAATCAGCCTCATGCTGCACCACCATGACTTACTTTGCTGTTTTCTCCTCCCTAAGTTCACTGTTCACGGTTTCATGTTGATGCTTTTTCATTTGCCTGTACAGTAAAAAAGAGGGGATGAAAAGCATTCATCCCGCAAACGTTCAGCCTGTCCCCGGCCTGGAAGATGATCTAGGAGCAGCAGGGTCATCGGTTCCAGGTGAAAAGTGCAAGCCCATGACGTATGAGGAGAAGAGGCAGCTAAGCTTGGACATCAACAAGCTACCTGGTGACAAACTTGGTCGTGTAGTGCATATTATCCAGTCCAGAGAGCCCTCGCTTAAGAACTCAAACCCCGACGAGATTGAGATTGACTTTGAAACGCTCAAGCCCTCTACTCTTCGAGAGCTGGAGAGATATGTGTCTTCCTGCCTTCGCAAGAAGAAGAAGGTTTCAGGTTGGTGTCAGTGGGGAATATGACTGACTAGTCATTGTAGAAATGTGAAAACACCTGTGGAGGATGAAGATGTTTGAGTGGTTTTAACAAGCTGTTGTTTTGACAGCCGAGAAGCCCCTGGAATCCCTGTCTTCATCCAAGAAGACGGGCTCTTCTTCAGAGAGCAGCGGCTCCAGCTCGGACAGTGAAGCCGAGGGGCCAGGTGGGGGGCGCTGCGAGTTTGACCGTTCAAATGAGCCAATGTTGAAACTAAATTCTGTACGTTCTACTGTCTGTTCAGGAATAATTAAGCAGCAGAAGAAAAAGGGACAGTCTGTGAAGGAGGGGAAGAAGACCCAGCCTCACGTTCAGACCGCTCCGGCTCAGGCCTTGCTCAATTCTCAGACGGCAGGATTTCAGTCCAGCGCTCAGCTGAAGCAGCATCAGCCCCCTCCTGCGGACATTATGGCCCCCCCAGTTACTGCTCTAGAGTCCTCCCAGATCCTGGAGACCGGCTTTGAGTCCCTGCCTCCTTTTGGACAGCCCCTCATGCATCTGTCCCACCATACAGGCGGTTCCTCTCCGCCTGCACCCCCACATCTAAATGCTCATTCTGCTGGGCCCGTGTCCCCCGAGACCCACCCCTTCCTCAACCAACACCCCGTCCTCACATCTCCAGGTAAGTTGTCGTGAGTCAAGGACACAACGATTGGTGCTTTGTACTGGAAAAATACTGATCCCACTTCGGATAGCATCACTGGAGGAAAAGTGTCAACAGGCGATAACAATGGTCAGGACGGAGAAAACTAGAAGTCGAATGGTCTTAAATCGTTTTATTATCGCCACCTTTCTGAACTGAAAAAAAAAAATATTTCTGCAAAAATAAATGTCTTTTAAATAACTTTGCACCCGTAAACCGGGATGAGCGTCAGATGAGTGAATGAATGAAAACGATGGTAATAGTTATTCCTTCAGGAGAAACTCCTCAGTTTGTGTCTCTGCCCCTGTCGGCCTCAATCCAATGTCATTTAATGAGGATACGACAACCTGCAGGGGCTTCATGTGATTGGTCAACAGTGTAGGCGTCAATCACGGGGAGGATTATTTCTCTGCATTTCCTGCCAACAGGACATTTTTTACGATCGGTTGATAGTCACAGCTTGTACTTCAGTGAATCCACCAGTGTGCCAACATCATCTGGTGTTTGTGTCCTCTTCTTTCCTCCCATTAGCCTTACACAGCTCCATGCCTCAGCAGCCTTCTCGACCCAGTCACAAGGCAGCGCCGCTTCATCCCAAACCTCCCCATCAGCAAGCCGCACCTCCTCAGCAGCAGCCAATCCTGCAGCACGTGCAGCAGCAGCAGCAGCAGCAGCCGCAGCAGCAGCAGCTCCAACCCCAGTCAGCAGCACCTCCGCAGCACCAGCTTCCCTCTCAGATCCTTCACACGACTCAGCCCATGCACCAGAGACCCATGTCCCCACCGACGCTGACGCCCCAGGGCTTGCTGTCCTCGCAGCCTCCCCAGATGCTGCTGGAGGATGACGAAGAGCCAGGGTCTACAACCCCTCTGAACCAGGTCCAGCTGTATCTGCAGCAGTTCCAACAAGCCCGCCAGCCTCAGCAGCCAATGCCGTCGCTGCAGGCGCAGGCTCGGCAGCAGCCGCTACAGACTTCTCTGCTGCAGTCTGTCCAGGGACAACCTCAGCTAGCCCCCCAGACCACACTGCCTCCGCCCCAGCTCCCAGTTCAGGCCCAGGCCCAGGCCGCCCCACCCCAGCAGATGCTCCTCCACCCGGGTCGCCACATGCAGCACAGTCAGCCGCAGCAGCCTCAGCAACAGCCGCCGCCGCCGCCGCAGCAGCCGCAACTGAACTACCAGCAGGGTCCAGGACTAGCTGGTCAGCCCTCACAACACAAGGTTTCCATGGCGACCAACAAAGCACAGCAAATCATCCAGCAGCAGCAAGATCAGCCATCCCCTCGGCCGCCCAAGACGGACCCTTTCATCACAGGTGAGTGTGACACGAGACGCGCAGACGACGACGACGGCGGCGACACATCGTGGTGGGTTGACTCAGACCTGGACTTTGTTCACAGGTCATATGAGAGATAACCCATCACCTCTAATGATGCATTCCCCGCAACTTCCCCAATATCCACCTGTCACCCACCAGTCCCCACCTCACAATATGCAGCCCAAGAAGGTGAGACCCTGACCGGTTGTTTGGGGAGTAGAAGGTTAATGCAGGATGAGACCATCTCAGCTTTCTTTCAACGCAGCAACGGGCTCCCGGGGGCCAAGCAGGGTTAAAGGAGGAGAAGCTTCCTCCTTCCCCCCTGATGAGAGGAGAGCCCTTGAACCCGGCCATGAGACCAGACCATCACAAACACCCCGAGAACAAACCTCCTCAGACTGGCCACAGTCAAAGTACCAGCACACTCTTCTTTCTTTCTAGACTCTGTGTATCTGCCGTGGCTGACTGTGTACTTCTGCTCGTCAGATGTGAAGTCCATGGACAGCTCCCGACCCGTCATCCGCTCGTCTGAGCCCAGCAGACCGCCCCCGTCCCTGCAAGACAAAGACAAGTACAAGCAGGAGTCCAAAACGCCCACAGCCCCCAAAAAGGTACAGGGAAATGTAAGGGAGAAGGTTTTTTTTCCTGTTCACTGACGTGTTCCAGGACATTACCGCCGTGGGATTCCACCCTGCCAGAGTTTACATTCTCCGTGTCTCTGCTCGTAGGACGTGAAGCTGAAGAACATGGGCTCATGGGCCAGCCTGGCACAGAAGTCCACATCGACACCCTCTGCAGTGAAGTCATCGAGCGACAGTTTTGAACAGTTCCGTCGGGCCGCCCGGGAGAAAGAAGAACGGGAGAAAGCTCTGAAGGCTCAAGCTGAGCAGGCAGAAAAAGACCGGCTCCGCAGAGAGCAGGACAAACTACGGTAGGTTGGTGGAGGGCTGCAGAACGTGGTGTGGTGGGCCCTCTAGAGGCTGCTTTGCAGAATGACACCCGTCTGGGAGGGTTGTTCTTGAAGTCTAGAAAGTCAAAATGTTACCTCTTGAATGTTGTTGTCAGCTCGTGGATGTGACTGTATCCTCCCGTGTGTGTGTGTGTGTGTGTGTGTCATCAGGTTTGTTGTTTTTTTTTCTTCCTTTAACACTGTAATGTTCTATTTCCTCCCATGATGTCCGTCTTGGCACAGATTTCTAGAATGTTGTAGTCTCTTCTGACGTAAACGTGTCATGACTGCAAAGGTTGTTAAGAACGTATCGGTGTTCGGGGCTGGTCAATACTCAGTTTCTGGCATCGGATCAGGTTCAGACCACCAGATCTTTCCATGGGGGGTTTGATATCACCCTCCTTACTCTGATCATGCATGTTCCAGATGTTTCCATCAGTGGTCGTTAGGACGTTTGTCCTGATTCAGAGCTGCAGAAGAATCAGCTTTCTTTCAGCTCGGCAGTGAGAATCTCAGTCATCTTTGTGGTTTTCTATGTAGCGCTGTGATTGGTGCATGTTCATTTGTTTCTGTTCCAGAGGTCGAGACGACGACGACGTGATGGAGACAAGCCGGAGGGTGCACGAAGAACCACGCAGGCGTTTGGAGCAGCAGCAGCAGCAGCAGCAGCACATCTCAGCCCCTTCGCAGCAGCAGCAGCAGGATGCCCCACCACCTGCTGTCCAA
>JBBMJM010000011.1:2745105-2760615 GCA_037832705.1 Centriscus cristatus | reverse complement strand
ACACACACACACACACACACACACACACACACACACACACACACACACACACACACACACACACACACACACAATCCATTCATAATTACCTGACGTTAGTGTGTGAATGATACCTGAGCATAATACTGACTGAAAAGCGATTGTTTGAGGTGGACATGAATCTTCTGTCTCTGTAAAGTCATTTCATGAAATAAACCAATTATTATTCTAACATTCATCTTGCTGTGAATCCTACTGCCTCCTACTACTTGCATCAATTGTACATTTTGTCCAAAATCAGACAAAGAAACAAGCGTACACTTCCACCAAGTCACTAAAGTGTAAGGTCACTGAAGAAATAAATGCAAATATATGCGATAAATGTCAAGTTCCTATTGTCACCTGGCTCCTCGGCCTACAGCGAGTTCCCTGGGGCGCTCCAGACTACTGGGTTCCACATGGACAGGGATTTTTTAGCACATTGGTACTGATTTTCCTTTTTGCCCCCAATAATTTACCAGCATGATGATGCTGATGCCTGGTTGAGGTTTGTAATGTTATATTCTGATTCAGATTTGTTAGTTGCCAAATTCTGCTGCGTCCAATTCCACCTGTTCCAGTTGGCCTGTGCGGACTCCTACTAGGAGTCCGAAAATCGGTTCCTACTGTTACTGATCTCAAACAACAATAATTGGACCAAAGCAATCGCTTCTGACACACAAATACTTACAACATAAATATTCAACCCATAAAGCTCTCTGAGGAGAGGGGAACTCAGTGCAAAGGAAACCATTATTAGAGCATCAGCACACGAAATCTCAAGAGTTCCAACCAGTGTCGACCGAAGAACGCAGAGAAACGGAGTGAAGGGAAACTCACCTGTCTTCTCTTTGATCTCACAGAGAACGCTGAAGAGGGCTGGCTTCATTCTGTGACAGTTCAGGGCATGCTTCCTGTAAGAGAGAAGAGGGAATAAGAAGGGCGAGAGCGAGCGGAATTACAACAAACAGAGGCTGCGTCTCAGGTCTCCCCATTGAATCAGATAGGGGACCTGACTGCATTTCTACAGCAGCAGAGCAACATTGTTAAAATACATCTTCGATTGCTAAATGCCTTTCGTCAGCGCAGAAACAAGAAAAATGACATTTGAATGTTTCGTGCGATGGCGCAGGTTAAGACGCCAAAGTTCATTCTGGGAATAGTAGTGTAAAACACTGCAGCACTTTTTTAAAAAAAATGTAGAGTCAAAGGGGCAAAAAGACAATAACTGAATTTCTGCAGGACACAATGGGAACACAAGTGACACACTTCCTTGTGTTTCTGACCTGTAAGCCAATACATAACCTCTACTTCACCCCCTCTAGAGCCCACAGGATGGGTCTATTACCTGATAATCCCATGTGCTATGGGAATATAGTTTGATACAACCATTTTAGGTGATGAACGTAATAGAACATCGGAGGAAGGCTCTGGAGATAAAGATTCAAGCGCCTGGCAAGATTATAACGGGATATAACGGGAGTGTCAAGACGACAGTTTACAGTTATAAAGGTCGGGGCGGTCCAAAATACCCTCAGGTTATGGTAAAGTACATCCCCACCAGGCTACAAAAAATAGATTTAAATTCTGGCAGATACAACTTCATACAAACAGATGTTAGCGAGAGTCGATGATGGGGCGGATGAGAGGGGGTGATGGGACCGTTTCTTCACTACAAGCCTGTAAGAACAACTTCATAAGGGTGGGGTCCCACTGTGACCCCACCCAATGGAACTGTCTGGAACCAAGTGCAAAATAAAAAGAAATAATTGAGATATTCCTGAGCTGTCAACCAACCACAAGCAGTGTTCCTGACAGACTATGTGAGATCAAGGGCATTGTGCAACGGAACAACGATATCGAAGCAGCTGTAAAAACAATCAAAGATCAAAACACCGAGTTCAACGCTCCCGTACACTTAAGGTGGTAATGCAAATTATCACCACTGAACACCCCCCCCACACACACACACAGACACACGCACACTCCACACTTACATTTAAAACTTGTAAAGACTGACAACTTGTGGTAAATAATTGAACCAATAAACACCCCAGTCTGTAATTTGAGGGAAACCCTGGAAGATTTATTGGCATCGAGCAGTGGAGTCGTAGACTGCAATACGAGCCACTTACTCCTCCTCTTCCAAGGGTGTCAGACAACCTATGGAGGCCTTCAGACGACACACCAAACAGAAGACAACAACCAACTTTGGCATCAGTCAGAAAAGCATTTGCATTTCCTTCGTGTTTTCATCTGGGAAAGGGTCACACCACCACCTCATCATCAACAACATCCATTTGCTACTTCATCACCTATTTGATGACAAGGATTCACGCTGTGTCTACAGTTTATTCTTCCAGGCTTCACACAACAGAGTGGCTATGCAAAACAAACAAAAACAAACAAAAAATAAACTGTCTCCAAACTAGGACATTTCCACAAACAAATCAAGACGCTACTTTAACATAAAAAAAATGCAAAAAAATGTTGGTAGATCTGTTCTGATTTGTACAATGTGGACGTCTCAGTGGGACAAGACCCCCCGAGTTGATACGGAGGGCTAACTCTAAGCTCATAAAACCCCATTCTTAGTTCCAAGTCATTATACACTAATGAACACATCTCCCCCAATGTCTTTTTTTTCTAAGTCCTTAAAACTGCCCTTTTACGACTGTGCTGACAATTACAATTACATATGAGGGAGTGTATTAACAGCCGGGTGTTTATGATTTTGCATCTAAAGAGTTATTAATTTCAGACTAAAAATGTGAAAGTACACAGATTAACGACCTGCTACAAAGCACGAAAGAGATTATACTACGTCTGCGTAGCCCATTAGGTTCAATTATTGTTGAAATTGTCAGGGAGGGGTCGTTCAACTTTATGGCAACAGGGTGGTTGATATTTTTAATGACTCGCCTGTACAAACGAACAAGGGAGTTAATAATCTACGGACAGATTTAGAGTCTTTGGATACATCATTCAAAGCAAAAAAAACAAACAAAACACCTTCAGCATGTAAGAAAGAATACAGATGCGCACAGATGCTCACGTAAAACAGAACCAGCATGGGCATTTTGCTTCAGATGACCATGATGGATGAAAAAAAGCAAATGCCTGAAACAGATTTATTCTCCGTTTCTTTTCCCAGCACAATGATGATGACCACAGATGAACATGGTTCGGCTCCACCTGACCTCAACACCAACTCCAGTTGTGAATGGCCACAACAAAAATTGATTAAGGGGCTAAAGGGAAAGCGTACACCTCGGACGCCTGCCTCTTTTTAGAGTGTAACTAAACCCCTAATGTGCCTCTATCCCAGAAATTCAAAAAATGCCTCCGCGTGGGCAGGGCTAGGAGTATCAGATAAGCCCCGCCCACTCACAGTGCTGCCTCCCCTGCCGAGCAGTAGGTTGGAGTCTTCCATTTCTGAAGACCGTGGCGGTCTAGAGGTACCTACATGAGACGCGGCGTTCTAATAGGGGTGGGTCAAACGGGACATTCTGTGATAAAACAGGTGGGTCAAAGAGGAGGCTTGGCAACACACAATACCACCCGATGCACCGACGGCAGCCGGCTCAACTGCAGTAGCCAGGTTACGACCTGGAGAGGGCGCTCACTTTACTCATCCAGGTGGTCTGGGGGTTTAGTTACTCTTTAAGAATATTGAGGCAGGTGAAACAGTTACTGTATGTGTCTGACATTGAACGGATCAATTTGTCCACCAATTCTGTCACTGCTGGATTTGAGTTGGGGGAGGGGGGGCTGCCTTCAGCATGGAGGATATGAGCAGGAGGGGGAGAAGGAGGTGCTCATGCGGTCCTGTACTGACCTGTGTTGGAAGTTGAGTGGCAGGCCACCCCCTGCCATGCCCCCCCCTGCTCTCCCTCCCTCTGTGGGGTCGTCTGATCCACCCCAATGCGCCGGCGAATCCTCTGGCCAGCATCTAAACATATGGCGACAGGGTGAGAGGATGAGGGCGCATGGGGTGCAGGAAGTATACGCTGCAGCGCCGGGTTCTCGCACTGCCCTCACCACTCCCCATCCCAACACACTGCCACCCTGCACAACACGGGTGTCGTGGTCACGTGTGAGCGACCTCACACGCTGATTTGTAGATCGTGACGGACGGGGGGGAAGACTGATGCGCTTTGGACAAACTTGATCAAGGGGACTGAACATTTTCAGCATGACTTCTGAAAATTAACACAAACCGCAGCCTGTCGCGTCTACTGTTTGGACACAGCCTCAACAACAACAACTCATTTGGTCTATAGAATTAACTCTACACTACAGGGAACACTGCAGACCAGCAGCCACTGATTGGACACACTGAGCTATCCCTCCATCTTCATAAATATTTAAAATTTGCATAAGAAGGAGCAACTGCCACAGACTCCTGAGCAGCCAGTCGATTTACGCTTCTCGAACAGAGAAGAAGTCCGTGATGAAGCATTCTGTCAAGACTTCGAATGCCACGATACAACAGACGTAGCTTCAGACAATGTGTAAGAGCCTCGTTGGTGGAACAGGTCCCCGTGGTCCAGTTACAGTTATCCCTTTCCCCTGAAGTACAGTAGATAGATGGATACTTTATCTCCCAAGAGAAATTCACAAGTAATGCAAATTCACAGGTATGCTCTCACACTCTGACCAAGCCGAGCGATGATCTACTAACAAACGGTGAACAAACAGTGAAAATAACGGCTGCATTCTCCAGCTACGCATCCAGCACACATATGGTATGACGAGGACATGCTCTGAGTGGGAGTTCAGATCAATACTATCATACAACAAGGACACCTCTGGCACTTTCTATGCAGCCACACCTTTAATTGGGTTTTTTTTTTCTTCTTCCCCAAAATGCCTGTTTCCTGTTCTATAATTGCCCCTTTAAATCCATATAATTTACATTAACATAATCTGATTTACTGTGCTAAACGGTGAGCATAAATCACAACGCAAACAGAGGGTGGAAAAGGAAAGGAGAAGAAAAAATAACAAGCAGCGAGGAGTAATCAAAGAGGGAGATATTTGCATTTGTCTGTGAAGTACGGCCATATGAAGTCCTCAAACTTGTGCTGACGAAAAGGTAATATTCTAGTACTGGCTGGTGGTGTAGCATCATCCCTCCCCCTCACCTCATTAATAGAAACTCGATTTGCGGACAGCTGCACTCGCGTACACATTATAGGAGAATTGATTGCACCCAGCACACAATGAAAAGGATGAACACCAGGGAGGGAGGGAGTGAAAGAGGAGTGAATTAATTAAGAGAACCAGGTGGTCAAATGTTGGGTGGAAAATCACTGGCTAATGACACATCACACTGTGGCCACAGTCTTGCCAGTGGACGCTTTTCTATTGTTAAAATACTGACGCTTCATCTGAAACTGACCTTCTGCTCCTTGGGCCACATGGCAGATGAGTGCGGGCAATTCGCTCACTGCGGTGAGCACTGCCTCCAATAATCAAAACCCAAATACCTCAAAGCATTAAGTGACGAGTCCTATGAATGAATGGCTGCTGTCATCACATGAAGCCTGGGACTGATGCGCGGGGCAGTTGAGTAATCCTGACCATAATTCATCCGCTCATTTGCATTGCAGTGGCTGATGTCGTGGACCCTCATTTGATGCACAGCAGTATTTCACATGCACTTTGTTGTAATTAGGCAAATTCGTTTTGGGCACAGGCTGACATTTGATGGCCTCGGTAATGCGATCAGAGGATCTGATTTCAGCACTGATTCAAGCAATTTCTGCATGTGGTCAAATCACATGACAAACATCTTCACAATGTGGACAATCAGAAGTGGAAGAGAAAATTGGGTTAGTAACTTTGGACAGTCCCATGTGCTACTAAACAATTTCTGGAGTTAACGAAAGGCCTTGGAACATTACTATCACTGTAACTTTGATGCGTAATAATAATAATGATAATTAACATAACTATAGAGTCCACTGAAAAGAAGTCCAGCCGAAGTGGAAGCCAAGTGGTTAGGGGTCATTATTAAGGCTATTGTCTCCTCCTCAAGTTGAAACTTAACTTTCTAATTTAACGCTTCATTGACAAACCCATTACTGTTTCAACCAAGTCAAAACGTTAACGAAGTAGCTGGCGAGAAATGACGATATATAGACACACAAAAAAGAAGGGGGAAAAAAAACTCATCTCCCCTTTCAGCAGCAACGTACTGGAAGCGATGTTTGCTTTTTTTCTCTCCTAGCTCCAGTTATTTGTTTAAATTCGAGTGCAATGTGACCACGTTGTATTTGTGTTACAATTACGCATCTCATTACGTAAACGTTTGACAGAAACGCTCTAGTCCGTAAGCAAAAAAAAAAGACACATTCACGGTTAGTTTAGCTTAGCCGTCATTTCCAGGAAAATGGCTCTTCGCCTCTTACCTGGCCTGCGCTTCGTCCAGGCTTTCGTCGGTAATGGCCATTATTTGCTGTAGAATATCCCCTATGTCTTGCTGAGGTTGGCCGAGGGATTGCTGTTTTCTTACAGAGTCTGGATCACCTACATCGGCAGGTTGTAGTCCACCGAGTCCGGTGAGACCCGTCATCATCCTGGTCTGATCATCCATACTTTTCAAAGGAAACTCGCCGTTTTCCTTATTCGAAGAATGCACACAAATAGCTAGCCTGTTAGCTAGCGAGCAAACTATTTTCCACGACAAACCATACAACACCCCTGAGCGTAGTCGACAGCGACGATTAGCGAATAGTCGAGAAAGACATATAGTCGTAAAACAGATCACACAAACGCGCTAATCATTCGCTTGTGTTGTGTCCACAACTCAAATAAACGCGGCCGGGCTAATGTTAGCTCAGCACCGAGTGAAAAGCAGCTAGGTTAGTAGCTGGAACCCAGCAGCAAAGCAGCAGGGACACACATGCACGGACTGTGGGAGCTTGCCAACAGCGCCTCGCACATTTTGGAAAAAAAAATTAAAAAGGAAAAAAACCCACACCAGTAGACAAACACTTTTCCCTCGCAATATAAATTCGCCAAGTCTACAAAGAATCCGATGTGGACACCGACTACGCGTACGTCTCGTCTCGCCCCAGTCGAAAATCTCCTAGCAAAACAGACGACGGTTTGCCATTGTTGTTGCTGTCGCGCGAGTATGTGAGATGTTGTGGACCACGCGAGCGGTTGACCATTGAACAGGCAGCTCCAAACGCCAGGCTGAGGGTGGGTTCACACATCCCACCCAGCACATCGGTGCCTCGACGAAGGTGGCACAGAATGCAGATTGTTCCGACGACGTTTGACATATGAGCGCATTATTCCTCCAGGTGACTTGACTCTTCGTGTAAATAAACGGACCTCTACGTCATCAACATGTTTACTTGTAAAATACGTGCAAATGCTGTTATTCCAAAATACACATTCTGTCCAATTATAAGGGCATTTGGAAACAATGTTAATATCATGATAATATAGAAACACAATGTGAAGTCAATGCATATCCAATGAGCTTTGATGCTGCAAACACAATATACAGTTCATATACCCGAAGAGGGAAAAGCCAAAAGAAGAAGAAGAAGAAGATATACCTGGAATAGGTGTTGATTCCAGCTGAAGATGTGTGTAAACACCAATTATTCATATACATGAACAAGCAGTAAATGCATCTTGTTTTCTGCTAAAACTACTATTATTTTTTAAAATATTACAAAGTGTCAAGGATGTTAATTTTCGGTGAGTCATTGCATCAGCAGTAAAAAACAAAAACATGTTCTATGAACACACAACCTTGAGTCTCAAAGCAAACAGTCCAATATTATTACTCGCCCCAAAATTTAGATGAATGAACTCCCCCCCATCAGTTTTCAGTATGAAAATGTTGACAGCACAGATTGAAAACAAGTGTCTTTGCTTTTTGCAAACAGGGCAATTCTGCTGTAAGTTATCACTCAGATCAGAGAGACAGCTTCCCAAGACAAATGGCTGCTTGAATGGATGTGGAGGAGAGCTGCAGCCAGCCTTGCTGTACAGTGAAGAGATGATGGGTGTGCATGAGGTAGTGGGACCAAACTGGCAGTGGTTTATGCTGACTCTCCACACATCCATCTACTGCAATCTGTAGCTAATCAATCTAAAGTTAGAGACAACAGGAATAGAGAATCCAATAGAGCTAACCCGTAATTGTTCTTTGCATGTGCATCTAATAAGTCAGTTCCTTGCAGTGGTAGCTTGTACGTAGTTTTAAAAAAAATCATTCTACAAGGTATTACTAGCACCTGTAAGGCAGAAATAGAATATAGATCGGTATGTTTAAGATCAAATAGGAACAGCTCACCTTCTCCTTTCGCATACAAACAAGGTTCAAGAGTGGAGGAGTGGTCCCACCCATGCACCTTTGTCCACATGTGCAAACCAAACACTTCTAAATAGGTCAGTGCGGTTGTTCTGAGTTTTGTCACAATTTTCTGTGGAAAGCTCCAGGGATTACCATCTAATGCCAAAGTAATTGCCTTTTACTGTCACAATAAGTCTCCCTTCAAAAGTAAAGAGACAACAGTGGCTTTGTAAACTTGTTTTATTGTTGGTGATTCATTTAAGGATCATTTCTGTGAAACTTCTATTCATTTGGATGCTAAAACTGCCCTCCTCTCACCCCACAAGCATCAAGCCTCATTTTCATCTAAATAAGAATCGATTTCTCCTGCTGTGCACCATCCTCCCTTGCTCACAACTCTCACGGTCACAACCCCACTTGTCTTCTCCTTGCTTGTCACTCTTGCTCTCTAGTCACTCACTTGAATACAATCCCCAGAAATTTTCCACCATGCTTTCTGCTGAAGATCATAATTGCAGGCTGGAGAACGCCATCAGCTCTCATGTACGGTTGACACGCGCATGATATTCCCTGTTATCACACAAACTGAGTATGAACATTAATGAGTAAATGTTTCCAGGAGATGGGACTGATAGCAAACAAAGCTCTGACTGACTGGTACAATGTCAAAGCTTCGTTCTGCATCAGTGACCCAGCCGAATGCAAGTGATGGGGGTGAGTCACTATGGGGGAGGGGCCTCCTGAATGGTCAGGGGACACTGATGAAGTGAAATAGATGCAGCACCAAAAAGAGAGTAAACATGTCAGAAGATGAGCCTGGACAAGACATATACATATACAGACCAACACTCCTTCATACACCAATGACATGTTTTTGTGATTTGAAAATCATATAATTCAACATCCAATGGTTGTAATAACAGTTTACATGATCTTAGTACATAAATGTTTGCAAAGCAGTGCTGATTGACATGGAGTTTGGAATTTTATTTACATTGTACCATTAACTGATGATGTATAAAACCATTTATTTGAAAAAACACGTGAACACCAATTATCTGACACTAAAATGTTGAGGTGTATTCTTTTTTAGATATACATAAAATGAATGACCTATCAAATTCTGTCCTTCAGATTAGATCTATTATTTTTGTTCCGCAGAGAGAATGGACTCAATTAAGACATGACAAGAAAAAAAAAAGACTTCCATCACTCATTAATTTTAGGTGGCAAGCCACTGCCACCTGCTGGCTGACAGCAGACAGTGCTTCTGTTCAAAGCTGTATACGTTTCTATATATAAAAAGACAACAGAGACAGCAAAGAATCACATAATAATCACATAAAGTATGATCATAAAGGTGCCATCATTAGGTCCTTAATGACGTCAGGGGAATGGTCCTCAAACCCTGCCTCAGTCGCTGGAGGGAAAAGTAACCACATTATTTTTTACTAATGCAATCGTTTATTAGCATACTCAAATAATCTAAAGAATTAAGAATATAATTACCCAGTCGGCCACTGGTCTCTTTCACCACTACTTGTGAATGCTGTTTGATGGACTGAAGTATTCGAACCATCTTACACTGAGTGTCCATCTGCAGGGAAAGAAGAAGGTAGAACTGCTTATATATCATAAATCAGAGGCACTGAAACAGGGCGGATGACTTTATATACATATATAAAAAAATACATCGAAACAGGAAAACAGCTGTTAAACCAACACTGACTCAACACTGTCAGATGAACACTGGCGTTCAATGTGTTAATGGAACATCGCCGATACCCATCAGCTCAATTATCAGCCACAAGTAACTTTAAATTAGTGTTGTGGGAACGTGACAACTTCACAGCTCCCTTTGATTCCGACTGACAGACCGA
Source organism: Centriscus cristatus (assembly GCA_037832705.1). Classification (NCBI taxonomy): domain Eukaryota; kingdom Metazoa; phylum Chordata; class Actinopteri; order Syngnathiformes; family Centriscidae; genus Centriscus; species Centriscus cristatus. The sequence continues at coordinate 2,750,394 of JBBMJM010000011.1, read as the reverse complement.
CAGTTCTTTTCTCTGCAGCAGACGCCATAGACAGAGAAAACATTTTGTTTTCACCGCTCTAATTGTAATTCCACTGAGGCAGCACGAGGACACATGACACAATGGCTGCACTGTGTCTATAGCACACGAGGTTGAGTCAGACTTCAGTTTATTATCTCGTCTATTATCCACCAAAGAGCCTGAAGCCTGGTATTTGTTTTGTAGGCAAATGGAAATTCATACATACAATCATTGTCATATTGTGAAGCATGAGCTGTTGTCTGCTGAGGACACCATGGAAGTCCGGTTTGCTCTGAATGACTTGGTACTGTGAGGACTGAGCAATAGATGTCCAGTCTAATGATTCAGACTCCTTTTGGCCCTCAGACAGTTTCCTGTAACCAAAAACAGAATAGAGTGTGTGAAGTAGACAGATCGGACACACAGACAAAGTGTCATTGTACGGATCTTCACCTTTTCAGTTCCTCTGCCTTCCGCCGGTGTTTGTTCAACAAGGCTTCCCAAGATTCACTTTCAGCCTGAAGCCTAAAAAAACAACACAGGCTGGTCAAAAAGAACAAATTGTTCTTATGATGTCACACACCTGTATTTCATGAGTTTGAACATATGTCTTATATCAATGTTTTGTTGTTTTGTGTTGACTTACTTTTACAGAACACAACTTGGTGAAATAACCAACACACTATACCTGTTGATGGTTGTCTGGATCACTCCACGATCACTAGAACTTTAAGCAAACGTTCATAACGTTAAAATGCAGTATATTAAATATCAGTTTGTGAGTAAGAAAAAAAAACCCATACAAGACAAGACAGTGCATTAACTAAATCCGGTGCAATACCTCAGAGGGTTTGGATCACTCTGTGGTTTGCTGCCCAGGCTTTTGGCCAGAGAACTCCATTCTTTCTGCATGTTGTCCACTGCATGGAAGAGACAGAACAAATTAAAAAGCCCATGAAATGTGTTCCAAATCAAACTGCGTGAGCACGTACCTTGTTTTTGAAAGGACTCTGTTGAAGACGTGGACATGGATTGAAGGGTGGTCTGCAGCCTTTCTAGTGCCAGCTAGGGACAAGTCATTTGTGCACTGTTATGTTTTAAATGAACTTCAAGTAGCTCTCAGTCGTTATCAGGTAGTTGAAGGTATCTCACCTCCTTTGAAGCCTCCATCAATTTCTCCAGCCTCTTTTCCTGAGATAAGGATGTACTTATATTTCTGCACAAAACTAGAAAATAGAAATATATTATTCATACTGCACAGAACCGACGCAAACTAAACATGTGTGAGGAAAATCGGTGAGAAATGCACATAACCCACTGTGATATGGGTTGGGTAGGGTGGGCAAAGAGCGCCGGCTCAGGGTAGATCTCCTCCAGGATTTCCTCCCTGTGTTGGAGCTGGCAGGCGGACTTGCAGGTTTCTCCATGTTGTCTGGCTGGATTTGGGGCTCGTCTGATCGCCCCTCTCCTGTGTCTGGCATCGGTACAGTAGTTGAAGGGAACTCGGTACGGGGAGATTTTCGTGGAGGAGGTGAACTTGAGCTTGTGGAAGAGCATCTTCTAGGTGTCTGGTTGACCTTGATACCCAAATCAAAGAGTGAAGTAACTTATTATTGTGGAGGTAGCAAAGAGACAGGGAAGTCTGTTGTGTCTCTTCTAAAGAACTGACTTTATTTACATTGGGCACTTCAAAGGCAAAGCATCAAACTGATTACTGTAACCACAGGAAATACACCATCAGCTGGTCTTCAGCCTGAAACGCCTTCAAAATAAAGCCTATTTGTGTGTGACATAGACCGTTTTAGAAACCTATGTCACCACACTATGATTATTACATAAAGGGGTTATATGTAGCATACAGTGCTGGTGTCTCCATACCCCATTAAAATAAGGGCATATATCTTCAAGTTTTTCAAAAAGTGGAAAAAGACTGAACGAAACTATAATTAAGATCGAACAGGGCAATACACAAAACCACCTTTTGTATTGTATTTTCATATATAACAGTTTGATGATAAATTACCTCAATCGCAGTGTCGGCAACAGGGATGACTCCGCAGCTGCAAGATAGTAATTGTGATCACAAATGATCTGTTCAGCAATTTAAACAATTACGTGAAAAGTAGCGTTGTCGTCTTAATGGTAGTGACTCGGACGTCTTTAAACCAAGTTAGCGAGGACAGCGGAAAGCGAACCAGAGTGACATGTGTCGAACATACATGTCTTTTTATGCATGGTTATGTTGCTTTAAAACGCAACAACCCTTTTACAGACGTCGAAAACAAGTAAAGCTGAAAACGTACCCTTCCTGTCCTGTGTGGGAAAGTTGCGCCGCCATTTTTTCCAAAATGTTTTTCGCGCGCACCCAATAAGCCACACCCCTCTACTTTACTATGCATTGTGGGTAACGCAGTTCTGTGTTGTTGCGCGAGCCCATGTCAATAAAACGGTACTGGTGAGAAACATCTTATTTACACTATCGGAAAGGCGACACGGGCGACGCGGTGGTTATCACCGTCACCTCACAGCAAGAAAGTCCCTGGTTCACTGTCTCGCCTGGGATCTTTCTATGTGGAATTTGTAATCTGTCTTGGCATTTTCCTCCCACCTCCTGGTGGTCACTAAATTGTCCTGAAGTATGCGTGAATGGTCGTCCGTCTTTCATGTGGCCACATGACCGTTGGCAGCTTCATGCAAACTTGGGCTGAATGTGACAGTTCCAGATCATTTCATTTACTGCAACCACTGACTTCTTATAGATAATACTGTACATTCATTCTGCGACTGAAGACCCCATTGACCTTGTCTGTGTGGCCTGCATGTAGTGCAGACCTAAAAAAATGTTGTAAGATTAGAAATTTACCATAGAAGTTTAGTTTGTTTTGGTTTTTGATGTTCACACTTTTGTGTAGTGTGCTGCCTTGTCAGATTGGGTTCAACTGCAGTTATCAAATGTCAGTGCATAACTCCAAATTGTACACTAATATTAAAAAGGCTTTGTTCTTCCTTGTCATATTGACCCCAAAATGTGCATGAGTCATCTGGGGCTAATGCTCATAAAACATGTGTTTTAGCTTCTCTTCTTGTTGTTTCTATTTGTACCGAAGGTAAAGATAAGCCATAAGCCATCAGTACTTGGACATCAGAAAACACTAGACAGCCTTTGTAATTTGTATTTGTAATTCTTTTTATAAGTCTGTTAGAGGTGTTTTTTTACTTTTTACAAAATCAAGAGGGATAATTTTAAAAAAAGACTCCACAACACTTTGAAATTCTCTTGGAGAATGCTCCTCGTGTGCCAGTATGATAAAGTCTCGACTGGCCCACGCTCTTGCACTCCACTCAATACTGCTGTCTCCACCATACTGCAGCAGGGAGGGGCAGGTAAAGAAACACAGACAGGTAAAGAAAATTGATAAGTTATGAAAAAAAAAAAAATCAAAACAAACAGCTGGAGTAAATAGAGGAACCAAAATGGGTCGGGAGGAGTAAAGCAGGATGACGGAGGGACGTGTACAGTGCTGCACACCACAACCCTCTCAGCTGTCTTGTACGTGTCACGACAGCGTCAGTTGTCTTCTTTTTGCAAAGTCTGCTCTCCCTTTACAGTTTGGTTGATAAGGGCAATGGTTGCTTTTGGCACTAAGTTCAAGAAGGCCGCCTCAGGGTTCCCTTGCCAAGCAGGAACTGCAGGACACGGTCCACCAGCAGAGCGGCGACAAAGTCCACAACCAGAACCTGGGCAATGATTAATTTGAACTGCAAGGGAGCACACAGGAAGCAGATTAAATGACATCCAGTGGGTACATTGTTGTAACGAGACAACAAATATGTGGAGACATACATAAAACAGAAATGATGTATACTCACCTCAGTCGGAATATCTACGAGAGCAAACTGTTCATTGAACTCTGGCGACGAGCCTGTGAGGAGTCCCACGATCGCTAAACCCGACAGAGCAATGCTCCATAGTAATGGTCTATTCTCACTGAGAGACTCCATGAAGGGGTGACCCTATCGAGAGGACGGAAATACAGTCCGTTATTATTCGTTACATTAGGTGGAACGAAACATGTTTACAGCTCTGACAGCAACAGAATTACCTTGTAGTTAATGGCAAAAGTGGCCATCTGCATCGCCATGGACATTATGTACACGGTGCTGTTGATTAAACTGGGTTCAAACTCTTTGTATAGATCTACAAACTGCTCCTCTCTGCAACACAAAGAAAAGAGTGGGACAGGGTTGGTAAAGTAGACCTCCTAGTCAGTCCTGCGGTCTCTTACCTGGGTGGACTTCTGCCTTGTGCCTCTTTGTAAAGATACACCAGACTACAGAAGTGGACGGCGAACTGGAGCAGCACAGTCAGCACCGTGTAGAGATTGAAGATGTTGGGTAAAGGCCGTTCTCGAGACAAGGTTTTCAGAGGCTGAACGAAACAGGAGAAAAAAAAAAAAAAGAAGCATCAGCTGGCACAGTCACTGAGACGTTCCATGGTTTGAACGCAAACTCTCACCTTTGACCTGGAGATGAAGAGGAAGCATCCAGCCAAAAGCAAACCTTGTAGGGTTGCCTGGAAGTCGCTAAACTTTACCCCTTCAAGGTACAGCACTGACTGGCTGTAGGCCAGCACCAGGGCGTTGAGAGCCAGGATTTTGAACATCTGTAGCGTTGTTACCAGAGTGCAACGGCCTTGTTTTATGACATGACAAACTGGGGGGCAAGGGGAGAAGTGTCAGATGTGGCTTCAGCTTCACATTTGGTTCTTTGCTTCCTTTGCTTTACTTACTGCACTGTATGGAGGAGAGTTTCGAGGTGAAGGGGGCAGCGATGGAGGCATCGCCCAGTTTTACGATTTGTACTTGATCTTCTTCAAGTTCCCGCAAGACCTGACTGATCCTCTCCTGTTACAGAACATGCCAGATGAGAGACGTCCCGAATCCATGGGAACATACTGAGAACACCAGACCTTGTGTGCTGCTAGCTGTTCCTCTCTTTGGGTCATCACCCTATTCTTGGCTGCCCTCGACTTCCCCGCTGAACTGACAGGTGGCAAAACCCTGGATTCTGCTGTGGAGGTCTCCTTCTCTCTCCCACGCTTCTTTTTTTCAGGCATGCGTTCCGGGGCGTTGGCTAACAAGGCAACGCCTGAGGAAACAAAACAAAACCGATCATACAGACGATGTCCTGAGACGGAATCAGGCAGTGATGATGATGATGATGATGATGATGATGGGTAAACCTTACCGATGTGTGCATGTTTGAGAGCGCCGACATCGTTTGTGCCAT
>JBBMJM010000011.1:2590122-2604469 GCA_037832705.1 Centriscus cristatus | reverse complement strand
GTGTGTGTGTGTGTGTGTGTGTGTGTGTGTGTGTGTGTGTGTGTGTGTGTGTGTGTGTGTGTGTGTGTGTGTCAACAGCTGGGCTCCTGGATCGGCTTCACAGTGATGACCCAGTGTGTGCCTGTAGCCTTCTTCACTCTCGTTGCCTTCATCCAGATGACCGTGTGGGCCAAAGGCAAACACCGCAGCTACTTGAAAGAGTTCAGAGATTATCCCACCCTGCGCTCCTCCATACTCCCCTTCGTCCTTTAGAGCCCTGATGCCTGCTAGACAAAAATATAGTCGCTTTAAAAAAAAATTTCCACTTTCCAGGCTGCTGCACCCACCGGGTGCTCAGGGATGAAGGGTACAGTGTCCGTCCTTCCTCTGAGTGTTGGACGCCTTTGGAATTCAATACAACAAAGTCTTAAGGATGGTGAACGTGTTTTGGTCAATCCACGTTTGATGTGTTGTTTCGTGTTTTAATGTTATTTTCGTAGCTTCTGGCAGCTGAGTCTGTAGGTTTTTCCACAGAGTTAGGGAAATCTAGAGTCTAATCGACTTTGTCAGACTGGTGCTCAGCCTGGAGCTGACAGCTTAATGCAAGATTCTACTGATCCGACTGATTCAAGGGACGCTTCTGTGACGGTCGCTCTGTCAGACCTGGATTAGAAAGTGTATGCTGATTCACAAATGGGCCATCAATGGGAATGTCTCCTTTTTTCCAGTAGAAAATTAGAAAAACAGACAGACATTACACACATGCAACTAATCAGGAGTCAAAAACAAGAACACACTTCTATCTTTAATCAAATTGTGGTGAAGTAAATATGCAGGATCACGTTTCTCTGTCAAACAGTCATCAGGGTGTAATGATCATTTCTGTGTATTTGTTATGGGTAATGGGAAGAAAATGGAAATATGCAAATTACCTGGGTTATTTGCACGTAACAAACACAGGTAGTTTGCAAATAACCTGTCCTAAGTACTTTAGCAGGCTAATGTAGGTAGCTAAAATACCTAGGTAGCTAACAATCCGTTAGCTAGCACTAACGTAGGTAGCTAGCTGTAACTAGATGAAGTAGCTTTACACATCACCCAAAAACAAACAACCCGGGTGATGGCACATTACCCGTAATATAATCACATACTTGTGCAGATCGTTTTATGAATGCTTGACTGTTCAAATGTTGATTGGAAATAAAATAGTTGTGCGACGGTGCTTTTGCCTGGAATTTTGCTGACGGACTCAACGTGCGCGTCAGACTCTGACCTGCTCAGACAACTTTCTACCTGAAATGTTTATGAGGGGACAATAAACAAGAATTGAGGGGCGTGAGCTTTATTTGTGACACTGGAAGAAGTTACAGATAAAAAAGGGGAGGACATAAGTCTGACATGTAGACGACATTATATGGAATGTTACAGTTTCAAGTGGCTCACAACACACGGATGACAACAAAAACAGATTGGAACAGACAGAACAGTGGTGTTTAAAACAACGTTTTCAGTATTATATTAATATCATATATATGTATTTAGCTTGTGGTCGAAAGGAAATTGTTTTCTTGGTTATTTTTTTCTGAGAATTAAACTTAAATTGGCCCAAGTCATTTCTAAATATGACATAACAATAAAAACAGAACTATTTTGCTTTGCCAGCAGGTAGTGTTATATCATACTGGCTCTATCAACAGCCAATGGTGGAATGATCAATCCGATTACTTTGATGCTGTCATGGAATTTAATTAATCAAATAAGAAAACAAAGACGACCGATTTGCTTTCCGTTTATCTTACGAGCCTTGTCTGGACGAGCACGTGGGCGGATGAAGGGACTGAACTCGAACGACAACACTTTGGCCACAGTCACGTCTCCTCGGGTACGTCGTCCCATGGGGTGTCCGAATGGTCGAGACTCTGTCCCCTTCGCTGGCTGTATTATCCGTCATGTGGAAAGGTCACTGCTGCCGCGCTGGAAAACTCCACAGCGGCCCGTTCCTTTCACCGTGCAAATGCACGTGGATGAAATGAAAACAAAAGCGACTAATGAGAGGTAGGATGAATGTCTTAGTTACTGGTCCGTCTCACAGTGAAAGATTATTCCACCGCAGCCTTTCCCCGGCCACGTGTCTTCTACATATAATATATATGAAGGTGAGCGGCGGGTTCCGGATGGGAAAGGGCACTGCATGCACGTTCGGGGTCGATGCAGCATAGTCCATGGGTCATGTGGTTGCCACTGAGCAATCACCACCTCAGAGGTCTTCATATTCCAGGAAGTGGGTCCTCTGCAGCACCTTTACATGACGCTCGTAGATTTTTAGGGCGGGACCGAGTCGGATCGACAGACCGGTCAACACATCGCTGCGCTGCATCAGGAGGAGAGACTTTCCATCAATTTCCTGTTGGAGAGGAAACATGAGTGATGAGTACATATTTCATTCTTGGTTTGAGGTGTGTTAGAACACACTTTTGTCATCATCTGTGGCATTCATATTCCCGACAACCAAACATTCCAGCTTCTAAACAGCCACTGACTTGGTTTTGTGTGTAGTTGTATAGCGCCCCCTGTGGCACGTTTTGGCACTGCACTAACCTGTGTCCGAAACGCCACGGCCTGCTCTGGAAAGCCTGCAGCTGAGAAGTAACTGGCCACGTCGGCCACAGTCCACTGCAACAAGTTCTGACTCATCTTCTCCTTCTTCACAGAGCTGCGAGAGGAACACGGACGTAATCATCAGCAGGTTAAACCTAGACCTCGACTGCCCCGAAGTGTGAGTCAGAAAGTAAATACTGGTTAGAACACCGGACACTCACACGTCGTCGCCTTTGTCGCCATTCAGAAGACCGTCATCGGCTGCGAGGGACGACAGATCAACGCTCTTCTTCAATGTACCTGGGGACAGAATGAGAGCGATTGCAAAGCTTCATTAAGGTTGTCGCAGAGCTTTTCAGCCACAATCCATCAGGGTCTGTATTTCTGCCTGGTGACTCCACTTCATTCATAAACACACGATAATCCGATTTAGAACCGTGATTTCACATGTGTACAATCCTGCATTACTATGCAAATCAACAGCCATGTTTGTTTTCTGCAGGAGCAGAATGCTGCCCCTTCGTTCCCAGTACAGTATGTTTTTCTATTAGGTTTTCTTCACGGTGCTGAATAGTAAAAGAGTCTCGCCATCATGTTTCTGTTGCATAAAAAATGTCGGGTTCAGGATTATTAGGCCCTCACAGCACGTCTCCTTCAAGGCTCGGTCGGACTCGCAGTCCTGACGCATTTTGATGTTGTTTGATGAATTTAAGGCAGGTCATTGGGAATCTGGTATTTGGGGGAGGGGGGGCGGGGGATATAGAGCCACTTAGCCTATCGTAAAGGATAAGTCAGTCATTCAACTGGTGCAGTGCCTGCCTGCAGCATCCGGTACAGATGTCAAAAACAGTCTCAAATCTGCGGTTCTTCCATGTGTACTGGTCAATAATGCAACAGTGTGGGCTTCAACATCAAAGGGCATTCACATGGGAACGCTTGTTCTATCAGGTGCTTTGCAATCAGAGCTTCATTGAATCTCCTGTACATGAAGGGATAATCAACTTTCCTGTGTTTTACCAGCCCTAAGTCGCGTTGGGCGATTCTTCACCCTCACGTCGCTGCTTAAAATCATTTAACCCACCCCTGAAAGAAACGTTGAAATCATCCCTTTTGCTTGTTTTCGCCGTCCGCAATGACCATATTTAACGTGCTGGGCTCGTTGGCTACACATCTGCCCTAAAATATATCCAAGATGTCTGACATTGAGAACCACATGGAATTAACTTTGGGTGGTTTTCGAGCACAAGCAGCTGTGTGTTTGTGATGTGCTGGTAGAGAATGTTCTTGACTGCGAATCACAACGCATGAAGTTAAAAACTGGATCCGGTATGCTGATTCCCGTGTTTACAAGCTGTCAACGATGCAGGTGAGCGCCGGTTTGGTTGGAGCGTTCCGACGGAGAATTGTTAACATCAACGCATTCACTACTGAGCAACTGACAACTTTGCGATCAAACTATTCAGCCAGCAAAGCGCTTTTTGGCCGACAGATAATCAATCTGGTGTGGAACCTACCGTTGTCTGGTGGCAAAGAAAGTGTCTGTGGTCGTCCATCAGGTATGTCCTTGATCTGCTCCTGATGGGGAATGGAACAAAACAGGACGTGAAGCGAGCTACGACGTGGAAGGTAAATGTTTGTCACAGAGGAGACGAGCCGGTCACCAGTTGAGCTGCGTTGTCTGGTACCATCTGGTCGGAGAGCGGGCCGCCGTCCTCCACCTTGCCTTCATCTTCTTTCTTCACATTGTTTTTTAAAGCACTCGGGCTGCTGCTGTCGGAGTGCATTGCTGGTTTCGCGGCTCCTGCTGACAGATAGAATCCATACCGTCCTCACATGACAAACCCACATCATTCCACCTGCAGCTGAATGATCTCAGGTGTGTTTGTGTACTCTGGCCTTATTTCCACCAGCAGGAGCACATTGTCTTGAACCATTTCTCCTGCTTTGTGTTTCTACCAACTCTGTCCGAGACCCAGTGCTCCATGATATGTGCATATTAGAGTGTGTCTAGCAGGGCGAGTACCTTTGTCTCTCTGCATTCCTGGGTGCTGGCGCTCCACTGGGCAGGCAGCAGAACCATAAGCCCAGTCATTGTGTGCGAGGGCCCTGGGGCTGGAAGGGGGCAAGGAGCTGGGCCTTGCATCAGCCCTTTGGATAGAGACACAGTCCAGAACCAAGCCAGGGAGACAGCCGGGCCCAGGGGCAGGCCGGGTGCCAGAGGGAGAGCAGGGGGCCGACGCGGCTCGCTCAGAGGCACAGTGTACAGTGGCGTCTTCGTATCTGCGGCCAGGGGAGGGGCCGTCCCGGCTCTCGTCAGCCCCCTCCTCATCAGCGTTGCTGTCTGTGTCCATGGCCATGGAGGTGTCGGCCTGAACAACAGCAAAGGTGCAACGTAAGATTCCGCTTCTACACATCGACTGTGGTATTTATCATCACATGTGCTGTTCCCTGTGCCGTCATGACACTTCCAAAAAGCCCCCCCCCCCCAACTACCAGCGTGTAAGTGTGACTACAGTCCAGTGTCGTGACAAAATGATAAACTGTATTCAAAACACACACCGAGCAAGGTCTTATAGTTAAATGACAGTTACTGGAGTCGTCCTGGGTGAACTTAGTAAACATCAACATCGATCTCAGCGTGCTACATAGCACCTTAGCTATAATTAGATTGAATACCTGCTACTCTTTGGGGGGTGGGGGGAAATTTAAAAAAATGTTTTGCTTGCCATTAGTGTCTGATGCTGTATAACACAAAAGCTGATGGGGCCATCTGAGAGCGTTTGCCCAGAGCCCCACCAGCCTCTTGAGACGCCCCTGTTACTTAGATGTTTTCACAATGACAACATCCCATATGATTTTCCACGGAGGTGGGTGACTGGGTGTGTGTGCACAAACACCGGGCATGTTTGACAATCGGCTCCGGACTAACGCGGACGTTCAGCTCGCTCCCGATCACCCGTCCTCATTTCAACCAGCCGGTCAAAATTGTTCACATGGCCGCGTGTGTGTGTCACGTGAAGACACGCTCGGACTGATGTCGCAATTTGTCCGCCGTGGCCGCGAACCGCTGTAAACCGCCTCTGTCCGTTTCCGCGGTGCAGCAGCGGCGGCGGCGGCGGCGGCGGCAGCGGCAGCGTTCAGCCCCGCAGGAGCCCCGAGCTCTCCCGCCGCGTTTCCACGCAGCTGAAACGCGGCGGGACACGGTGTGTCTCCGTGGACTAGTTTCAACATTAGCCCTCGTTCCTTTTGTTTGGCGGAGGGGTGGGGGGGCGCGGCGGCAGTGGGGGCTGGGGGAGGGGGGGTGGGGGCGCTGTACGTCGACTGCGCCCTGGGTGAAAAAAAAGAGTGAGACTGCGTGTCCAAAGAAGCGGCGGCGGCGGCCGCGGCAGTCGCGCGCAGGAGAGCCCGCCCCGCTCCGCCGCTTCAGCAGCTTTCACCCGTATTGCGCTGCATTGTACCAACTTTCGCGCACACGCACACACACAAATACACCAAACAAAACAAAAGAAAACAAACAACCAACAACGGGAAACAACCCCCGTGTCCCCGTCATCTGACGCCAACGTGCTTTTACACCTCTGCCCCGTTGCTCGGTGCGTCTTTAAAGGCCTCTCGGGTTGATCGTTCGAACGCACGAGAGCACAGAAAGGGCCGATGGGAGGCGTGTGTGTGTGTCGGTGTGTGTGTGTGCGTGTGTCTGTGTGTGTGTGTTGCTCAAATTTTCTCCAAAGTGCGCAGGCAGTTCGGGACCTCGCCATTGTGTTTGAGCTCAAAGATGAAAACGCATCGAGCTCCAGTCTACTTTGACTTTGCACCGGGCCGGCGGCGAATCACAGGAACGCCTGTGAGCCCGTTACCGGACACGTCGGGAGGCGGGTGGGAGCAGGGGGGTGGGGGTGGGGGGGGGTCTTCGTTTGACCCTGGTATCCACGTAAAAACCCGGAGCGTTCCGTCCACAGCGACACGCGTCTTTCAGAGACCAAAGTCATTTTGATCGCAGCTTAACCCAAATCGGACGGGCGCATCCGCCAGCTAGCGCTAACCGAACACTTTGCGGTCGTTTCCGCGACTTCGCAGCTCATCGTGTTCGATTCCGACACTGCCATTTTGTCACGACTCGTCTTGGACATTCCTGCCAACAAATACTTTGCGGAGACAAAGGTGTGATGTCATGCTGCACGGGACGCGAGGCCACAACAGCCGAGACGTGACCGGCTTGGCAGCGTGTCCGACAATGGATGCAGGGGTTCGACTTCGTGCACTGCGTCGGCGAACGTCAATCACTCCACAAACAGTCGTGGATTTGGAGAACGAACCGAGTGTACGTGTACTAGAAGTGATTCGGTACCGATAACCATCGACTCGGTTGCGGTTGGAGGGGGGGTGGGCACGATGATGGGGGTTTTTTGTGTGTAAGTCCAGACGGATGGAGGTGAAATCTAGTCGGAGACGGGCAAGATCCATGTTCGGACGTGTTTGTAGAAGGATGCGGTTCGTTACTTTGACACTCCATGAAAAAACAATCAGAAACCCAACAATCATAGTCCCCCATCGAGCCCGTACGTCCGCGGTGTTTCAGACTTTTTTCTGCCCCCCCCTCCCCTCACCCACTCCTACGTGAAGTGACGGTGAATACAGATGCGCATTTCTGGGACACGATTTCAAAATAAAATACACACTCGATACAAGTGCGTTTACCCGGTCTTATTTTGACAGCCCACCGGCTCTATATCCAGTTTACACCCCCCTCGCTTGACAGCCCCCTCCCCTTTGCTCAACAACGCCGAGTTTGAGTCCTGTTAAGCGCTTTCTGCAGCTGATAATGGAGGCTCGGTTGGTTGCAAACGAACAAGAAGCTCCAACTTTTCCAGCCGCCCGATAGCTCGTGCAGTCGCGTCTTGGACGCGTTCCACCCAACGTGTCGTACTTTGACGAAACGCGCACCTTCTGGTTTTTTTTTTTTTTTTCTCCTCTCCTCTCTTTTTCTTTTTTTCAACGTCGGCGGCGCTCGAGCGAGGTTGATCCGCCGCTCCCCGTCTGCGGCAGTTTTGGGTGCACTTGTAAATCACTCCCCTCACCACTCCCCGTGAAGAAAGACAGAGAGAAGGAGGAAAAAAAAACCAAAAACACCCAGACGTTTTCGCAAAAAGCACACGCCGCCCGGACACTGGTTCGTCTCCACCTGTTCGTGTGTTCGGACGACGTGATGGGAGACGCGAGCCGGTTCAGACGCGTCCTCGCATCAACCGACACATACCTCCAGATCCTCCTCGTCCTGGTCCACGGGACCGAACGCGCTGTCCCCGTTGCTCAAGTCCGAATGACTGGCTTCCTCCACCGCGCTCCTTCTCGCGACCGCCGTTAACGTTCCATCGTCTTTTTTTCTGCTCCTCCGCTGCACCTTGGCGGCGTTCCGGTACGAAATAGAGCCCTTGTAGTTAACTTTCAGCACGGTTTGTTCCTGGATTAGTTTCTCCAGTTCTGCGCAGGTTTGGTCGGGCTCGGACCCGTGTCGTCTCCGGACCATTCGGCAGATCCTCTCCAAGTCCGGCCGGGCTTTCCGCGACCGCAGCGAGTCGATGGTGTCCAGGATCCACTCGCGGTACTTGGACTCGGACATCCTCGGCCGCTCGTCTTTTCCTCACCTTTTAATGCGTCAAGCTCGTAGGCTACACACGGTATTTTCGTGAGCCGCGGTCCGAGCCCAAGTGAGAAGCGGAAACCTCGATGTACGCCTGCCTGCGTTTGCGTGTGCGCTTAAGGTGGACCGACTGGGTTGCCGTGAAAAGTTTCACTCGAGGTGGTTTTTAAGGCGGACTCGGCAGTCCTGCCCGTGAACGAGCGCGCGTTCTCGGCACCATGTGCGTTTGGGGTGAGGGGGGAGCTGCGAAGCACCGACAACTATTGATTAACTTTGATGAACCTGAGTTTTCGAGCGCATTTTAATCGGTGTGGGTCACAAGATCCCACAGGGGAGCCAAGGGGCGGGGCTATACGTGTTGGCCTCCTTTTCCCCCTCACGTCAACGATGAATATTTAAGAAGACACAAACGGCTGTGGAGGTGACATGAAAGAGTCCGCAAAACATCCATTGATGGCGTGTATACACAATGTGTTCTTCGACGTATTTGATCTTTAAGGACTCGCAGAGGTCAATCACACCCCCACTTTGGACTTCATGCATTTCACAAGTGTTCCGGTGTATCTTTCACCTTTCTTCTAACGTACCCATTTGTAGTCCAGTGTCTCAACTGTTCAATCATTAATAACTCTAATAAAGAATCATTGACTAATAGCTTCATTTTCAAGGTGTTTTATTTTGTGTTAATTCCCCCCCCCCCATCACCTGACTCTCTTGACCCCCATGGTCAAAGGATGGCCGACAGCACGGCTTTCATCAAAAAAGGAATAGTGATTTCATGAGGATGGAGGTGAATCTGTAGACATTTACCAGGTGGCCGGTGAAGGATTCTGTGGCAGGATGAGCACAAACCTGCCTCCCGTACTTGTGGTTTTCAGGACCGTGAATTAGTTTCAGTCTTCGTGTCTCTTTCTCTCACATAAATGTGGATTTCACCAGTGTCACACGATGCCGCGACGAAATGAGATCGTACTCACACGTTAGTCTTAACAAGTAAAACTTTATTGGAATGATACATTTTGCAAAATATTAATTTATGTATATATATCTTTTTTTTTTTTAACATACTCATTGTGTTCTAAGGGTATCTGTCAAGTTCTCCAGAGGGTAAGATAGTTAAGACTGTAAAGGCAAGGATATACAGTATTGTTTCCCAAAAAGGTACAATAGACTACACAATCACTGTACCCAGGTCAATGAGGAAAAGATTACTGCTCTGCTTGACTTTCATTTCATCTTTTTTCCTTTTGTCTTTTTTGGAAAATACAATTAGAAAATATCAACGCAAAACATCTCAGATGTAAAAAGTGTTATGTTTGAATGTGGACAAGTTTTGAAGGCAAACACGAGAGAAAAAAACAAAATGAGCAGAGAGCAGTTATTAGTGTTTAGCCGGAAAAAAACAAAACAAAACAAAACAATGAAAGACGGAGGTCGTCGGCAGGGGGGGAGGCGAAAGAAAAAACACAAGCATCGTAATGGCCCCGGTGTCGGAGGAGGATCGAGCGGCGTTGCCTTCTTCTACCCACCAACTCTGGTCTGAATAGAACGACATGACATGTGCTCCACTGGAAGCAGCACTCTGCCTTGAACATTTTGGAGGGAAAAACAAAACAAAAATGTGCTCAAGTTTGTTACACAAGAGATTTGAGAGTGTGTCAGATGAGCTTTGTTCAATCTGCTGCTTTTAACAAATGACCAAAAAGGTCAAAGAGCACAGGCCGCGCTCCACGTCTCGCGTCCACGGGTCGTCTTGCCACATGCGAGGAAAACCAAGCTCACCAGACCAACATGTAGAGTAAAAAATACACATCATATTTCCAAACAGCATCGAAACATCTCCATCAGACAACTCAAGACATTCAAAAAGGTTTCCAGCGTTTGAGGTCAGCCACATTTAGAGACTGTCAAAGTATTTACTCGCCGACCGAAATCGTTCCGTCGAAAACATTCCTTCAAAATGTCGTGTTACGAGACTATGTGACGCACGTCCGACGGGTTACAAACATTTCAGTGAGGTGGACCAAGTCCAGCACCTGGAGGACCAGTGGGAGGGGTCTGAGCACACGTCCTTCATGACGCCAAAACAAAAAACCTTCAGTCAATAAACCAGCGACAAGATTTGGTCTGCGATTGTCTTGCATCCAAACAAATACACTTGGCAAGAAAAGGGGACGGCGAGAGCTGATGAACTTGGTACACTGAGAGCTGGAGAAACAGAGAGAAAGAAAAACAAAAAACACCATCTGAACGGTCCCCAAAAGTTGGTGGGACTGTAAATCCAGTTGCAGGTGAGTCATGGGAGGATATTTACAGGTGGAAGGGGACGGAGGAAAAACAAGGTGAGAAGCACACGTTCAGTGACATTTACCTGCCATATGTTGCCCCACAACATCCCACCCCCACCCCCCCACCCACCCCCAAAAAAAGGAATTTCTCACATATTCTGACTCGGTTCAGTCTTCGCTTCAATAAAGCAGCTGAGGGTCCGTGTCCGTAGTGAAGCATGTCGCCCACAAACTTCGCCAACCTCAGCACAAATGGAGCAGAGTGCTCGGCCATCTTTTTGTGTAGTTTTGTACAAAAATAACATGCACAGTTTCAAACATTTTTGCTACTTTTTTTTTTTTTTTTTTTGCGTCATAAAATCCACCACTGTTGCGTTTACATACAGAAAACCTTGTGATGTTTTCAGTTTGCAAAAACATAATCTAACAGAATTGATATTCATACATGAAACCCTTAATTCAGTTGCAGCTATGAGACAATGTTGAAATCGGTGGATATTTCATGTCATATATATTATATACACATATATATGTATATATACACATATATGTGTGTGTGTCCTAGGAATTAAATAAACAATCAGGAGTGTGAACACAATGTTTGTTGTTGCAAAATCAGCTTTTCAACCCCCCCCTTGAGCACTACGTAACACACGAGCACAGAGATCGACATTAAAAAAAAAAAAAAAGAGGACAAAATGATCACCAATAGATTCTTAAAATGCTCTAAGAAATTCAGCTAAGAGAAAGACAGACTTAAACGCAGACCTTGTGTTTACGTTTGTCCAAGGTCCCCGAACATGAGTAAGACCCAGATGAAGTTGACTGATGGGACCAGAAGGGGTCACCCCTGCTGCCCCTCCAGGCAGAGGGGGTGCATCATCTACTCAACAATCGTGCCACACCCAAGGGGGCAAAGGCAGGTGCAGAGTTTTCAAGCTTTCTACCAAAACAGGCGTGAGGGCCGCCGCCGCCGCCGCCGCCGCAGCTCCTTTCCAAGCAGTTGGCATGTGATAGGCACATCTGTTGGACTTGGTATTGCTTGGACAGATTCAGGGTGGAGACTGGGGGAGAGCGAGGGGTGTGTGTGTGTGTGTGTGTGTGTGTGTGTGTGTGTGACAAGAGCCTAGCAGATTCAGTACCTGAACAGAAAACCAAAACGCCTCAACCTGCAAAGACCCACAAACCTGTTCTCCTCCAGAGGGATAAATAAAATGAATCGGTAACAGCTGAGAAACTACTAGAAAAGGCAACACTGCTGGTTCTGCTGGATCCGTCCTCGCCTTGCCTACCGTTCCGTTGGGGGAGGTTTTACAATGTTGTCATCACAAATAAGCTAGTGAGCCGTCCACCCGAGTGCTTCCTGTCTTCAGACCCCCTTTACTTTGCTAAATCTTGTGTCTTGCCGCTACTTGTGGTTGGAATCTAGAACTCAGCAAACTCCTTAGCACACTTCTCAGTGAAGGAGACTCTGATTTCCTCTTCCTCGTAGTCGTCGAAGTTGCTTGTGTCGCCGGGGCCTTTGCACTTAGGAATGAAGGGAGCCTCCACCTGCGACACACAGGGTACAACTGTCAGTGAGTGGGTCCGACGGCGCCGCCGTTGGAACAGGAGTGAAGTGAGAGGACACAAAGACCGCAGGCGTGGAGAACCGGATGGTGGACACCTCCCAAGTCGTCCCTGTCTGCTGTTTTAATTCATGTGCTGATTTTTCGACACCGACCGAGGTGTGGCATCGTCTGAACGCCACTGGGTGGTGACAAAAACACTCAAACCCAGAGAAGTACACTGGGTATGACACGCGTGCATACGCCGACAGTGCATGTGTCCGGGTGTTTATTTGGGGAAACGCTTGATGACTGGACTACGAGCTGGTTCCGTTGACCGACTTCAGTGTTGTTGCGGCCTACGGAGCGTCCTATTGACTGAGACACATCGGTTCCAGGTACTAGTCAAGCCCTCAGACTCGAGGCCTTTCAAGTATGTTGCATTAAGACATCCTGTGTCACATCCCCTCGGTGGATTGGGCTGCTCACCTTTCTCTGGTAGATGGCGATCCAATCAGTGGTGGCAAACCACTTGTGGCCCTTGATATCGTTGACGCCATTCCTGAGGTTCCCGAAGCGCTTGGTCAGGTCCACCTGCAGCAGATTTCTCAACAGATCCTTGAGGTCTGAGCTGAAGTGGGAGGGAAAGCGAACCTGCGA
The DNA here is from genome assembly GCA_037832705.1 of Centriscus cristatus. Taxonomy (NCBI): domain Eukaryota; kingdom Metazoa; phylum Chordata; class Actinopteri; order Syngnathiformes; family Centriscidae; genus Centriscus; species Centriscus cristatus. Next base: position 2,591,756 of record JBBMJM010000011.1, on the reverse strand, counting down.
TGACAGTCAGAGCAGAGAATGTAGCGTCTGGAGGTTCACTGGGCCCGGCGGCTGCCAGCTGGGACATCAAACGGTCCAGCAGACGTTACATTCCAAAGGCCATCGCCTGCATTTTCACCAGTGGGGAGGACAACATTTGACTGATATGTGTATTTCCTCTGATGGAGCGCAGAGGAAGTGTACTTCACTAGTATCTGTGAAGCGTTTTGATTTCTGATCTGCTCTCAGCGGGTTTCAAAAAGACACAATGGTCAGTAAGTGTCGAGTTGGACCTCATCATCCCGTCATCTACGCTGTGAAAATACCAGGATGTTGGAGATCCACGTCAAATGTGTGTTCAGCTCTTCAGATGACTCGCGACATAACTACCTCATTGATGATCACACCGGACTCCTTCACATCGGAGCACAGAGTGGGAATGAACGCGGGACCTTCAGGGTTCTACAATTGGGATCGGGACATTTAGCTTCTCCGCTATGAACGTACCTTCCCCGATACAATCTTCTCATAAATTTGGATAGGCTGGTCTGCAAAGAAGGGGGGATAACCGGCGGCCATCTCATATATCAGCACTCCCAGAGCCCACCAATCCACGGCTTTATTGTAACCCTGGAAACACACAGGAAATAAAGGCGGGAATAAAACACACACTCCCTCCCTGACTGACAAACGTCCTCGGACCTACAGCGCAGCGCTGCTCATCACGTACCTTACTCAGGATGATCTCTGGTGCGAGGTACTCCGGGGTCCCACAGAGGGTCCAGGTTCGCCCCTTCACCCTTTTCGCAAATCCAAAATCTGTGACCTGAGGAGGAGCACACATCCCAGATGTGGTCAGACCAGAGAGCTGTGACGACGACGACGACGACGATGATGATGATGAGGCCCACACGTCCACCGTCTCTACCTGGATGTAACCTTGATGGTCAATGAGCAGGTTCTCGGGCTTCAGGTCTCTGTAGATGAGATCCAGCGAGTGAAGGTACTCGAAGGTCAATACAATCTGTGCTGCGTAGAAGCGGGCGTGTGGTTCGCTGCAACACAGGACAGAAGACATTTCCATACAAGCAGTCAACCAGTGGGCGGCAGAAACACTGAGTGGACCCAACGTTTACTGACCTGAATCTACCGATTCTCCTCAAGTGGGAGAACATTTCGCCACCAGGTACGTACTCCATGATCATATACAGATTACTGTTGTCCTACGGGGAGACGAGCAAGGTCTCAGGCGCACGTCCATGAGAGTGAATGTCCAATAACACCTTTCAGCACATACCTTAAAAGAATGCTCCAGTCGCACAAGAAAGGGAAAGCTAACAGCCTGCAAGATACGTTTCTCGTTCAGTGTGTGTTCTATTTGTTTCAGTTTGACCACCTGGGAAATGTCAGGACAGAGAGTATTCAATGAGTAACACACAACGTGATCGTCATCGGGCTAAGACGGGGGGGTCGGCAACCTTTGACATCTCACACTTATATTGTGGCCCTGCATGGCTCAGGAAATCTAATTGTAAGTATCCGATTTAAGTATATGGTCGGGAGCTGAGTAGAACAAATGATACATTTCAGGCACGGGTGAATTAAACAGGACACTTTAACTAACCTTGCGAAATTAACAATACAACAAAAGCGCA
>JBBMJM010000011.1:2542910-2560360 GCA_037832705.1 Centriscus cristatus | reverse complement strand
TTTAAGGTGGAGTTGTTCCTTCTTCTTTGGTTTCCTTGAATTTGCCGCAGACATGTTCTGAACAAGCCTCCACCTCACCAAACGGCAGTAGGTCTCAGGCGTCACCGTGACCTACGGTCTCCTGGTTCACGATGAGAACGATAGCTCAGCAGATGCTCCGGACCTGCAACAAAGTCTTTTCTAGGTAATTCATTGTTGTGGTTATTATTTTTTGAGCTGCCCTGTTTTCCTCCGTGAAGGTCGGTGAAGGTCTGTGTTGGAGATAAACTCCACATATGAATGTTTTAAACAGTTCTTTCATCGTAGGGGTCGATGACGTCGCTGTCAGTCCCAATCTACCTGCAGTAAAATCTAGATGCGATCTTTCAGAGTGGACGTCATGACAGCAGGGAACAAACCAAAGACAAGAACAGAGAAAACTACGAGCTGCTTGTCTGTGCAGCATCAGAGCAAAACAATTAAAAAAAAAAAAAAAAAAGATGATTTGGCGACATGAACACGGTGACTGTTTTTTTTTTTTTTTCCCCCAGAAAAACACCCAACGATGTTGTGGAGGCCCACCCGTCCAACCTTGAAACTGCAGCGCAGATGGACAACATCCAGCATTTGCCCAGTCAGTCCAGTGCAGGAGCTCTGGGAGAGTACGTGCACCACCTGGAGGTGGTGAGCGAGAGGGCCCATCACGGCGGTGGCTGGCTGCTGTCGGGCATCATCTGCATCAACATCCTCATCCTGGGCTGCGCTCTGGTCAGCAGCAGCGCCTTCAACGCCGTGGCCATCACCGCTGTGCACAGGCAGATCTTCCTCATCGTCCTCCTGCTCCTGACCATGCTGTGGATTCTGTTTTACACCGCGTTCACATCCCGCAAAGATGACGCAGTCCTGTTCAAAGACGGCCATGCTGGGCCCGTGTGGCTCCGAGGTGAGAGAGAGAGAGAGAGAGGGAGAGAGCGCCCTGTCGGAGGAGTCATGTGACCAGAGGACCTTATTGGATTTCTGTCACTTTGCAGCAGGGCTTGTGCTCTTCGGTCTGCTCAGTCTGCTCATGACCATCTTCAAGATGGCCAACTACATCGGCTACCTGCACTGCGACTCAGCGGTCAAAGTGGCGTTTCCTGCCGTTCAGGCTGTGTTTATATTCACCCAGGTTGACTTCCTAAGCAGACAATTGTCCCAAAGCATCGGTCGAAATGACTTATTGTTATTTTTGTTTTCAGACCTACTTCCTTTGGATTCATGCAAAGGACTGTGTGCAACTGCACACAAACGTCACTCGGTAAATCAGGCAACGACAAAAAAAAAAAAAAAAAATTCTCCACCAGAAACCTTTCTCCGTGGACACTCCGAGTTTGATTCTCCTCAGGTGCGGACTCACGCTGATGCTTTCGACAAACCTGGTGGTGTGGATGGCAGCGGTCACCGAGGAGTCTCTTCACCAAACGGAGGTTCCCGACCTGAATGTCAGCGTTCCGCACAAGATGTACAGAGGTATCAGAGCGCGCGCACACACACACACACACACGTGGCTGAGCGCCTGTGAAGCCGCCGTCTCACCTGAGCTCCTCTCGTCAGCCAGCTATGGGAACAAGAAGTGTAAGTGCAGTCACTCGGCATGCGACACGTTCAAGGAGGCCTTCTACTACCTGTACCCCTTCAACATCGAATACAGCCTGTTCGCCTCGGCCATGGCCTACGTCATGTGGAAGAACGTCGGCCGAGTCGTGGAGGATCACAGCCACCACCACGTCAAGTTCCGTCCGAAGGACGTGTGCTTCGGCCCCTTCAGCGGAATCCTCCTGGTGTTGGCGGGACTGGTGACGTTCATAGTGTACGAGGTGGACGTTATCCAGGAGGACGAGGAGAAGAGAAACGAGGCGCTGCTGATTCACTTCGTCATGAACATAGTGATCGTAGGCCTGATGTCCGTCGCCACCGTCGTCGGCTGCATCGTCTACAGGCTGGACCACAGGGAGCACATGTCTGAGAAGAACCCCACGCGCAGCCTGGACGTGGGGCTGCTGGTCGGAGCCTCCATGGGCCAGTTTATCATCAGCTATTTCACCATCGTGGCCGTGGTGGCCGTGGGAGCCAGAGGTCATCTGAACGCCCTCAACCTGTCCTGGGCGGTCCTCATGGTGGTCCAGCTGGGCCTCCAGAACTACTTCATCATCGAGGGCCTGCATCGGGAACCCTTCCACGTGATGCAGGAAGCGGCTCTGCACACCAACGCTCACACCTTGCAAGAGCAAGCCGAGGCGAGCGTGGTCGTGGAGAGCGCCAAATCCAGCTATGTCCTGACTCAGAGTCTTCGGCCGAGCTGGAAGAGAAGAGTGCTGAAGGAAGTCTGCGCCTTTCTGCTGCTCGCAAACATAATTGTAAGTTGTTTCCGTGCTCGTTCTTTGCAGCAGTGATATTTGTTTACCTGGTGCTTATCTGCTGCAAATGTCTCAATCATTCTCACGTTTCCGTCTTGACAGCTGTGGATCATGCCTGCGTTTGGTGCTCGACCCCAGTTCGACCACACCGTGGAAATCAGGTTTTACAAATTCACAATGTGGGCGGCTGTTGTGAATATTGGACTTCCCTTTGGAATCTTCTACCGAATGCACTCCGTCGCCAGCCTCTTTGAGGTGTATTTACTGTCATAGCTCAGCCTGGTTACTTTGTATTAATACGTGGACTTCATTTAATTTGTGTAAACTAATTAAATTTGATCTTTTAAAAAAAATAAAAATAAACTAACCACAAAGAAAAGGCAAATTGTGTCCTTAAGTCTGCTGCTCGGGTGTTTCTGCCTCCAGTTCCAGCTGCGCTGAATGGTTTATGGGGACACAGCGCCACCTTTTGGTCAAGAAGACAAAGAGCAACTTCAAACCCAAAGAGGAACTGGACACTTAATGTTTGTGACGCTGCAAAAAAACACACCGATACATTTATATCATATATATATATATATGAATAATTTAAGGAAAATACAATTTCCAACATAAAGCACTGTGAGCACAGCCAGCCAGAAACCCAACCATGATACAGTCTGAGGTCTCATCTTCTGTATAGTTACGTCACAAATCACCAAACATAAAACGACTAGTGCAAGTTGACCTGAACGCACGGTGAGTACAGACCAGTGAAACTTGTCGGATGTGTGACTGCCAGCTCTCACGCCCTTGATGCCAACGCTGCAGGAAAGGTGGATCTGAAGCGTTCAGCCTCGTAAAGTGGATTTAAAGGGGCTGTTGACATGTGTCCGTGGGTGTTTTGGACTGGTGGAGGGTCCAAGTCGGCTACAGTTCTACCACACGCACACACACACACACACCACCCCCGTTTGGCACCATCGCTCCCGCATCATGTCTCTACATTTTGTCTTCTCCTTTGACGTTATTTTAAGACAAATGTTTTGATATACACTTTTAAACGTTTCACCTGACATGGTGCTGTCTCCTCTTTGGATGAAACCTGGGACGCTTCTAACCTCCTTTGGTGCATGTTTGCATGTCTTCATACACAAACATTGTAGATAACCGGCGGCAGTGACTCTCCACCGTGCAGGGGGAGCTAATGTCATCTTCACAGCTAACTTCAGTATCTCCTGATGCACTGAGCACTGCTTATCGCCACGGCGACGCTGTCTCACATGAAAACCCGAGCTCCAGTCGCTCTGGCGCCCTCTCCTCTGGTGTGACTGCACCACAACAAGCCTCTGACGAACTCCCCGTAACAAGTCAGACTACAGGTGATATTTCACTCACATGGATGCTGTGACGAAAAGAGAGCGAACACTCTGGTCACGTCAGAGCTTTGACTGACATTCTGTGGTCTGGAGGTCTGAAGAAACAGACCGTTCAGGATAAAACGGAGAGAGATAGGTCATCTCAAACCCTCCCCACCAGACAGAGATGTGGCTGGGGGGTGGGGGCAGGGCGAGGATTATGGAGATGATGAGGCGAGTGAGACACAGAGAGGTTTACGGAGGGAGGGAGAAACCTGGGGTCGAACCATCCCACTGTCTCCCTACATCTTCTGGATTTCAAAAAGACGGACGTCCGTGTCGTACCAGATGGGGGGGTCCACGTTGCTGCAACAGCAACATACAGCTGATCAGTGGACGTGCGAAGGAGTGTTGATAATATTCGCTCTTGGCGCTGACTCACCGCAAATACACGACACCCCACATGTAGGTACGAAACCACATGGCCGTGCCGGCGTTGGCCTGATACTTCCTGATGAGGATGGGGTGGGGAACTGGCAGCAGGCCCACTAACGTACCATGCTGAAGGAACTTGAGGATCTCCGATTCATCCGTCAGGCCCCTGCAGTGAAACTCCGTTTGAAATGTTTCCGAGGACGTTTGAAGTTCGCTAACCAGGCGGGAGAATCTACGTACTTGTCGATGCAGATCTTCTCCACCTGCGGGACCAGCACCTGAAGCAGGCGCATGATCGTCTGCAAAGGCAGCTTGGACTTCCAGGAGAGGACCTGCAGGCAGGAGAGGGTCTGTGTGGAACGCTGACAAATAGTAACGACAAAAGAAAACAAAAGCGCTGACAGGAAAAGAAGCTCCTGACCCATTCTGGTGTTGGAGCCCAAAATGATGCTGAAGATGCACTCGACAAACGTCTTCTTTCCATCTCTGCTTCGGTGTAGAAAACATCCTGAAGTGCAGAATCGGATTCATTTACATGCATTTGAATCACATCACACAGTTCTACATTATTATTTCTATTCAATATTTGTACCGTCGGATATTTTGAACTAATTCAGTTCTTGTGTCTTGTATCTACATTTGACTTCTTACTGCCGTACACTTCTGTTCTTCAGAGCTGCTGGAACAAACACGCTGGTTTCCAGGTCGGACACAGTAGTTGTGTTTCTGACGTCCACTTACCTCATTATCTCTGGTAGAGTTGGACTCCGTGTCACTCGTTCCAGCGACTGCGTTCGGATCTGAGTGGACTGTGCACGGCGACTCTGTCTTTGGGACGGACACCATGGTGCCGTCCTCTGACACCTGGGACTTTTCTGTCAGTTTATCGATGCCTGCAGGAGAAACCACGTGTTATCTGATGAAATAGTTTGTCGTAGTGTAGTTTTACGTTCTATGTACGAACATATACATTTAGAATGCCACAGAAGTCCATTACACATGATTATTCAAAATTATTAAAAGCCTGATACCCAGTACTGCATTTTGAAAAAAATCCCCCCACAACTGTAGGGCTATTTTTGTAAATGAAAATGTGAATTTATTTTATTGCTGTCATTTTAACGCGTTCATTCCATTAATTAATTACGTCGTCACCTGCGCCGGCAAATTAACAAGGAAGTGTGAAACAATAACAGACACGGACTCAGGAAGAGGCGAGTGCGTCTTCAGTCGGACCACTGAACTTCAAGTTTATTTACAATAAGTACAGAGACGGGACGATAAATGAAAACGCCGTGATTTGTAGTTTTCCCTAAAAGGAGTTCTCTTACCACCGGAGCAACTCCAGCCAACGTACCTGTGTTCAGTTGATTTCTGCTACCCGAGAAGCGCTACTTCCTGACTCTGCGCATGTGCCGTAACTCATTGCTGAGTCTTTAGCTTGATTTATTTATTTAAATTATTTTAATTTTATTATTTATTATTTTTTAAATGTATCTATTTTTTAAGTGGTTAGAAATGATTGACCAGTTTGTTTTCGGTAGTGGAAAAAAACAGTACTATTTTTTTAATCAAAGAATGTCCAACCGACCCCCCGTACCTGGCATGGCGACCAGACTGGCCTTCAATGTACCAGGCTCTGCCGGCACCGCCGGGTGGGATCCCTCCATGGACACGGTCTCCTGAGAGCTGGTGCGGGAAATCACATCAGGCGACTTCCTCTTTCTCTGTAAAGCTCTCTGAATGGAGGCAGGGTCAGATGGAAAGTTGGCCAGCTGGTGGAACACGTTCCGCTTGCGAATGATGGCATACACCAGGTTACAGTTTCCTGGAGGTTCATGAGGAAGACAGATGATGGAAGCTGTGAAAGGATCCAGTCTGAGCGACTGGTCGGTCACATGTCAGACACCTCTCACCATCAAACTGGTACTGGATGATATTGTTAAAAGCCTCGAGCAGAAAGAATACGAGGTGGTGGTTCTGGGCTGCAGAGAACAGGAACCAGCTGGTGGAGAAGGCCTCCAGCAGGTGGAGCAGTTTATTGGCGGCGACCATGGACAAGCTTTTCAAATAGGGAGATACTGAAGCAGGAGAAACAGTCGGGTGAGTCGAATGAGGAAATGACAATGGCAAAACAAGCACGTGAGCTAATTACCGTTTACAATAATGGTGAGCAGGCAGTCGAACAGCGGCTGGAGACGCTGGTGACCCGTGGTGATTATTTTGTGGAAGACCTACGGAAGAAAAGTGACAGCTTTAGGAGATCTTCACGAATCCTCCGACGAGGAAACGAATACGGATGAACAGCGGGCGTCTCACCACGATCAGCAGGTCAGCGTGAGTCCCTGTGAACACTGGAATGTCCATCGGCACGTGGACGGAGTACGGCTTATTCAAACGCACGCCGAAGTTCCTTTCCCCGCTCAGCAACAACAGAATGAACACGCCAATGTGCATGAGTCCAACACGGGCTGCAGCCAGGAGGGAGACACATCAACGGTTTAGCATCGTCCTTCTGTTTTTTGGAATCTTTTGAAAATATCGGCTGATCTAGAGTTCGGCATCGACGTCTGTTGGTTGAAACCGCTGAGGATCTCTCAGGTCTCACGTTCAGGGTGGAATTCCATCCCCAGTGAGTCAGTACATCAGTGATCGAGCCCTGTTCCATCTCTATTCTCTCATTGTCGGCAAAAGAAATTTAAAAATACTGGAACTGTGGCGTGGAAAAGCACCATGACGGAACTATCCACTATCATCGTCATAGTTTCATATCGTCCATTTTTTGAAAAAAATAAATAAATAAAAAAAAATTGAGGGCAAAAAAACGGTACAAGCTTTTGACAGTAAGGAATTGTAAATATAATTCTAAAGGGAAAAAGACATCAGAGGACTCACACTGGTCTGCTCTGGCGTCGTTAAGGTAGTAGAGTATCGGAACCAGAATGTCCAGCACATCACTGCTCTTCAGAACAAAAAACAGGAATTTCTGTCGAGGGAACACAAATGCGATGACAATTAAGACCATTCTTCTACAATCAGACTCACTCATGTCACCTCTAGTTCTTTCCAACCTTATTGAAGTCGCAGAGTTTCCAGAAAAGCACCAGAAGCTCCTGGTGGAACTGGATCTTCTTGGTGGAGTTGGGCAGGTAGGTCTGAGCCAAAGGGTTGGTCAGCAGACGAGCCACGCCCTTCAACACAAAGTCGAAATCCTGCGAGCACAACAACAACAACAGCGATCTTCCAAGTGGTCTTGACGGAGAGCGAAGGCGAGATGTGGAGTTTACAGACACTATGTGACGACCGTACCTCCTCTCTGTGGATCCGTGACAAATAATTCACAAACAGGTTTTCAGGGCCGGCAGCCTGCGCACAAAGGATTTCATGAGGTGAAACTATCCTCACAGTCCAAACCGGACAACGTGCTTTCATCCCGCCAAACCTCGTGTTCCTCTATGCTGGATGGAGAGGCGGGCCGATGGTACGACCCGCCATCGTGCTCCAGCGCCACGATGAGGATCTGTACGGCCTGCTCCACCAGCTGCTCTCGGTAGTCGGCGAACAGCAGATGGTTGTAGGGGATCCCGTAGCCCACTGGGTCGTAGGCACACACCACGTTGAGCAGAGAGGTGAACAGAGGCAAGGCGTGTCTGGAAGGGTGAGGCGGCCGTTAGCCGTGAGACGGCCACGAGGATGCCTTATTTTGGACCGCTCACCTGTTCTCCGTGGAGCAGAAGAACGTCACCCAAGGGTTGAGGGCATTGTGGTCTGATGAGGGGGGCAGGTACATGACCTCGGAGAAGCAGGTTAACAACAACCTGAGCAGCTCTGTCCTGAAAACCAGCAGAGGGCCGATAAATGAACCTGACCCGACTAGACCAGAGGGTCAAAACGAGTTCATCCGAACTCACCGATTCAGATCGTGGATATAATTCAGAGGGGGGGACTGCGCAAAGCCCACCCCCGCCTCCCAGATGTATTCACAGCTGTCTATGGACTGCATGCTCTCCGCTGAGTCCTGGAAGAACAGCGTGATGTCATTCACTACAAAGAAAATTAAAAAAAACGTTTCTGACATCCACGAGACAAACTCAGGTGTTCACTGGGAGAAAGTCATTGTCCATCAGAAACCATCAACCCAGTGTCCATCCTATAAAACTGTCCTACTGACAGGTGCAGGAAGTGAAACACACACACCGGTTTGAGCAGCCTCTTCCTCACTCTTTATAGATTTCTGGTTCTTCGTTGCAACAATGGTAAATTATCTCTGTTTAGCAGGAAAAGGCTGAATCTGTGAAGAGCGTTCATTGTGATCCGCACCGCTGCAGACGTGCAACATTCCTGCCTGCTCGGAAGTTTATCAACAGTCATGATCTGTTCTCCTGTCACAGAAACCTGGGTGACAGGTTCGTTGGGACATCTTGCACCAGGAACCGGCGCTTGTAGCAAATCTGGTGAATTTATGAGAAAAACTAGAAAAGGGAAGACCTCTGCCAACTTCAAACTCCAAATTTATTTTACACACGCTTTATCGTGATGTGGACGTTCTGTATCAGCCTGACTGCAGGTGAATCGGAACCAAAAGTTAGCGATTAGCGAAGGTTTCCGCAATTTGTAATAATTTTGTAAACAAGATTTCCCATGTTAACGTTCCAGATTTTTCCTGCCTGCATGAATTAAGTCAATTAAGTCAAGGAATTAAGTGAGGTGTGTTTTTGTTTTAAAATCTCCTCAATGATTTTTTGGGAGGTGACCAATAAGTCGATTTTCACCCCAAAAAACAGAATGCACCTTGAGGCAGTCAGAATATGGACACATTGTAAAAAAAAACTTCAGACAGATACATGCAGAACGTGTTGAGTTAATTTGCGAACAGACAATGAAACAAAACAACAGATCAACGCTGTCAAAGAGACATAACCTCCTTGGCGGAGGTCACTCACTGGGCCTCTCTTGTGGCTGTGCACGGTGAAGTCAGGGCAGAAGAGCAGGTCGGCGATGGCGAGGAGCAGAGACTCAGCCAGCGGTCGAGCTCCTTCATCTTCATCCAGCTCATCTGTCTGAGGTGGATGGACGGAAGGGTTAGACCACATGTTGATGTTTGTCTGTCCACACTAGTGAAGGAAGCAATCGGGTAAAAGTGCAGTTTCTAAGGAAACGACTCCAGAACATATTTCCTGCTCTCCACACCGCTGGAATGAGGAAACCATTTTCCATTCAAGGGAGTCAGACACGTCATGACACAAACCACATCATCGGACACGTCAGTGCACGTCTGTCGTTAGTGGCCACTCACCCCGGCCCGTCCGGCTCCGGGCACCGTTGACCAGAAGAATCCTCTCCAGTCCTGGTCCTCAAAGATGTAGGGAAGGATGCGCGTCAGGATGCGCGTGCAGTTCAGGATCACCTGCTTCTCCCTCTCCGTGGGGCAGCCAGACTCAGCCCCCTGCACCAGTTTCTCCACAGCCTAGTTGAGACGGGTTGAGAAAGGAGGCGAACGTGAGTTCATTTACAGCAGACAACACACAAACTGACTGAACTGATCTGAAATCAGAGAGATTTTTACTCTAAAATGGGGAGCTATATATCCGTAAACAATATACTGTACATAAACGACAGCACTTATTGTTTCATTTTAAATATGTTATCTTAATTATTCCATCTAAACAAAAGAAGAAAAACATTCTAAATCTTCTGGCTTCTGGGTGTGAATCCAATTCAGCTTTAAGTATCCAGTGGGCTTTGTTTTGATAGGCAGCTTCAAACGGAAGCTGGGAGCCAGACAGGAAGCACAGAGAAAGGAAGGGGAGCTGAAGGGGAGCTGACTCACTCTTTCCATCATCAGAGAGCTTGACACTGAAAAAGACCCTGCCTCGTTTCAAAACGTGACTGTGCAATGTGGCCTCAGTACAAGCAGGGTCCCCCACACATTCAGACAGCATGTACCTTATAGCAGAGAGTGGCTAAATTTGAGGGCGACTCCTCTCGGACGGCTCTTATCTCTGCTGCTGGCACCAGGGCAAAAACATCCTGGACTGTGGTGGTGGTGTCGGCCCAGAACTGGTCCCAGAAGGCATCATCTGTAGCTTCCACTGGCTGGAGAAAGGAAGGTGTGCACATCAGGGCTCATGTGGCACATGAGAACATATCAGTCACTGACACAAGATAACATATTAACACACAAACAAATAATGCACACGTAGGTTGGTTGCAGTATGTATGGAAAATATAAATAGATATTTAGAGAGAAGAAAAAATAAAATATGAACCATGGAGAAACTCAGTGGTACAGTGCACAGTGGTACTGGGGATCTTTCTATGTGGAGTTTGCATGCTCTTGCTGTGTCTGTGTGAGTTTTCTCCAGGTACTCCAGCTTCCTCCCACCTCCAAACACATGCTGCACACATGCACATCACTTGATATTGCCTGTAGGTGTGAATGTGAATGTTGTCTGTCCTTCATGTGATGAGCTGGTGACTCATCCGAGGTGTACTGGAACCCTGATGTTCACCAATTGACAGCTGGGATGGAGTCAAGCACAACAGAAACCCATAACTGGAGCCAGGGGGGGGATATGAATGAATTAAAGATGTAGTACACGGCATAATAGAGATATATATTTAAATATTCAAATTTGACTTGCATATACAGTATAAACAATATTCAAAATACTGCAGTACATCAAATATTATCCAGCACTTTGCACATCTGGACGTATTCTGTCCAAGGAGTGAGTAAACACGCGCTGTTTGAGCAGCAGAGCATTCACGCGTCCACCTGCCGCATCTGCAAACATTTCCACAGCAACGTCATCGGCATTGATTTCACCAGGCCGTCCTTTCACCCAGTACCGCCGGCGGATGAAGGCTTTGGGGATTCGCACGCAGAATTTGACATCATTTAATCCCACGTTTGACAGTAAATACGACGCAATTTTGAAATGGGTTCACGCAGCCTACGCATCTTTTTTTTCTTTTAAATCATGTGCATACATCGACAGGATGCAACCTGATCAGTGCGTATATGTGTGTGTTGTTTTTACATACACCGTGTCATCCCAGCTCCTCGGTGATGCGGTGCGCTCCTCGCTCCTGTCGCGCGTTCATGTGCACATCATGTGTTCATCTGAGTGTTGTACCTGTGTTTTGGTTGTCAGCTGAATCACCGCTTTCCTGAAGTTCAGTTTGGAGTCGGTGGTTCCCATTGCGATTATTTCCTTTTCCACCGATGGGAACGATGCCACTGAGAATCCTTGATAATCTCAGCCGTCCTTCGTTTGAGTCATCGGAGAAGGCGGGTTCACGGGGCTCAGATCCAATTCGTCTATTGGCTGCTTGGACTTTCAGGATGTAACTTCCGGGTTGTAATGACGTCACCGCCACTAAATTAGACGCAAACACGTTTTTCTCCAACCGGACACCTCCTTATTTCTTTATTTTAGTCAAGATGACTCAGTGAGACATTCTAATTTTACAGGTATATTTTTTAATCAAAGGATAATAGTTTAATACATCCAAACTGCATTCAGACGCGACTGTTTGTAAACAGCGACATCTTTTGGGTAAAGTAGATACATGTCAGTGTATTAATATGCTCCACCTGAGGAGTTGCTACTCTTTCCATCAGAAAATACCGTTTCTTATAGAATGGACAAAACATTTAATCACTTTGCAAAAGTTCAATAAAGCAAGTTGATGCTACTGCCGAGTGCCTGTGAGCGCTTCAGGGACATTCGTAAATTGTTAAATTTCATACCAATAGAGACTAATAACACATTTGTTTACCATATTTGAAGACATTTATGAACAGTGTATTGGCGGTCATTAGCGTTGCTTCTAAATACATATACTCTTTCATGTCTGACGCCAAATTAATTTATGTATACACATACTCTGCATTTCTTCCGATATCTTTGAAAGCCCCACTGCTTGTTCCCGCGCAGCCGCAGTGCCATGTAAACAAAACTGCCACGGCTGTTTGGTTGTAGACGGGGTTATGAGGGCTAGTTAGGTTAAATACAAAGAAGTATAATCTTACTCTATCGATGGGGTATTAACTATAATACGGGTATGAAAGAAACAACGCGAGTTTGTATAGCATTCTATGTAGCCAGTGTAAGAGCATCAGGAAGCTTAACCAGCAGGGACGTTGTCGCTAGCTAACACTTTGTCAGTCAGCATTAGCTTGTACTGACGTTTTGGTTTTATTAGGTGGACTAGTTATCTTGTCATTGTCCGACCCTTCTATATTTTAGCTAGAAAACTGCATACAGCGTTCGTGTAGTCAATCTATATATGTTAACGTTGTACATTTTACCGATATGGCTAATTTTATCACATAATGTTTCCAACAATTAGCTTCTCCGACAAAGCTAATTCGCTAACTCAGATGCTAGGCCATCTGACAATTACTGCTAACGAGCCGCTAACGTCAAGCAGCCGGGTTCTGCTGTCTGGTCAGAGGACATTCATCGGGTTAGGTGCATTCAGTGCTAACACATGTTGACGGAAAACAGGTGAGTTATAATACTTGGACAACGTTAACAAACGATAAAATCTCGCTAGCCAGCCAGCCATTTGTACAGATGGCAAAACGCTCACGTTAAGGACGTTTATTGTTCATCCGTTGGCCACCAGTATGTAATGGATGCTGATGCTGTTTTTCTACTGTATGTAAACCATGAACAATACGTCTGTGTGTCAAAATCAACCAGTTGTCATTGTGTATCTTACTCCCAAGTTTCTATATGTTTTCCCCGTACTACCTAGTTTGCTCAGTGATTGTGTGTGTTTGTAACAATCTTCTAATAGAAAACGGCTGCACAGTGGTGGAGATGAGGAGAGCGGCCACCTGGTTCCACAGGCCAAGAGGCAGAACAGAGCTCATCCTCTGTCCCCAGAGCCTGGACGGGATGCCTGGGACTCTGAGGTACATATGATCTCTGCACAAAATTGGATTGTAGGAAAGATGGCGTATTCATCCGAGTCTGACTCACTTTTGTGTGTGTCAACATGAATTAGTGTGGATTGATTTAGAACTCACTGGTTGGACAACTGACAGGGAGAGGTACTAAATCATACTGTAAAGTTCTGAAGTTGAGGGGAAGAGAGATCACAAAGCTGGTATGTAAGGGTGTATTCTTTAAATTAGTACTGAGAAATCAATGTATTACTGTCCTTGTATCCCAATCTGATTGTCTTCCAATAAAACACAAGTTGATGTGTGCTTGTAAGCCTAAAACAAACAACCTTGGGACGTCCACCAATTAGTCTTCATTCAGTCACAATCCTAGTTTTCCCAGCAATGACCATAGAACACAACATCTGGTGATTTGCACCCAGGCATGTTAGTGTTCCAGGTTTTAAGGACATTAAACACCTGGTATTAATTTAATAAAATGAAAACATGAATGGACAAAACGCAACTGTGTTCTCTGTAATGAATGTAAATCAGCAGACATGCTGACACCCAGCTCATTCTGACGCTTTCATCGCAGTCGTCCAACAGCGAGAGCAGCAGCAGCATCAGCAGTCTAGAACATGCAGCCGGGAGCTGCAGCAGTCGATGTGTGGTCGGCCCCTGCAGCCCCCTCAGCTCAGGCGACTCCTCAGAACCGACTGGCCCTGCAGACCTGGTGTCCTACCAGCAGATCAACCGCATCCTGAAGGAGGCCCACTTCCAGAGCCTGCAGAGCAGAGGCCAGGTCAGAGACGCACGATGACCCCCAGACCTCCCTGAAGCTCGTCAGAGCGTCACACGTGGATTTATTTCACTCAGCTCTTCCTCACCCATCTCTCGTTACTGTGACGTCTCACAGCTCTGTTCTCTACGTGTGTTTGGATGGAGACCGGTTCCTGGTCAGGCATGGGGGAGGGGCGTATACGTTTAGCAATAATAAATGTGATCAACTTAAACGTGTGTTAGGTCGACCTGGTCCTTACCAGTCAGGTTTACATGCTGCTCAGTGAGCTCCTCTAGTGACTGGTGGATAAGAACTTCCTGTTTGTCTCCAGTGTTGTATGAAAGGAATCAATTGTAGGCCGGTCAGTGTGACTTGTTTAGTCTCCTGGTAGAGCACGGGGGCTGTATGATGCCCAATCTGACGTCTTGTGTACGTACATGGGCCAGTCTCAGGGAGGAGTTGCACTTGTCAAGAGTCGCTCATTTTCTTTCATATTCAGCCAGGGATTTCTTCAGACGCCACATCTCTCAAGGTTTGTCTTTGCCAAATAAATTCTGCGGTAAATTTTGACGTTTTCAAAGAACTGGGTGGGAAAGCTTTGGCTCTGGTATGAACATTGGTCTGGTCATTTTCATAATTCAGTTCCTCTTTTTGTGAAATGACCCAATTCACGACCTCAACAAAAACCTCTGTTCCTCTGATACTGTTGTCACTAGCTGACAGTGTTGTAACGCCGCATCCTAAACGTATGCAGCTATAAAAACGAATAAATACATCTCAGTCATGTTGGCTGTCGCGAGTGACGATGCACCTATGCTGACGTCATGAAATCATTTGAATCCTCGTTCTTGTAGTTGTTCTCGCTCTCATAATCAGAGACAAAGTAGCACAGTCCTCTTTCAATTGGGCTGTTTGATGTGGCGTTCGTGCACGTAGGAACATGTGGTACTCGTACCCAGACGATCCCAAGGAACCAAGTCATTCCCAGGATGTGGTTTGCAATATTTCAGACGAGCCTCTCTGCCTGTGTGTTTCCATACAAGCGTCCCTGTTCACTGAACATCCAGGTACAAGCACGGACCGCAAGGTTGTGCCTCTCTCTCCTTTTTCTTAGAGGGTTCGGTTTCTCTGTCGATCCCAGCTTTTTCACTTTTGGTTTTATTTCTGGACTGGCGCCACAGAAATGGAAACAATTTGAAGTTGTGTTTTTTTTTTTTTTTTCCCAATTCTATATATTTTTTTGTATTCTGTAATGTACATTGAGATGAACATGCCATTGACCTTCTTTGAAGTAATTCATTTCAGAAATAAAAGTTACTTGTTTTGAACTGACGCTGCATCTTCTGTATCGTATGTCAAGTGTTTTATCTGCATTATCACCATTATTATTATCAAACTGAACATGCTCATTACGGATTGTGCAAAGAGGAATTCCCTCTATCGCCGCGTCCTCCTAATAGCCTTTAAAGAGTGACTCCCCATGCATCGAGAGCATCATTAATGAGGTGTGACCTGTGTCCAAGGGAGGAGCAAAGAGCAGTTTCTTTAATTAACCGACTACGTGTCCTTGTCCTGTCCCAGCTGCAGTAACAGATTAGGTACATACATTAATGCACCACACGTAACTCCCGTTACCTCCACCACCGCGGCTCCTCATTACCCGCCTGCTCTGATTCCAACCCGCTAAGTTAGAGAGATAACAGATGGACCGACGATAATCTTTCTCCTCACACGTGTTGCTGCTTATTATCTTAGTTTCTCTCCGATAAGAATGTTTTTGAATGTAAATGAACAAATTGGTCTGTGTGAAGACACACAAACCTCTTGGTCCTATTATGACTTTTGATTTAATCTGCTCCTACAAAAGTCAAAATTTGTCATTTTCATTCACCTCTAAAGAGGTTCTTCGACAGTGACACCAACATCAGCGTTGGAAAAAAAAACAGCATTGAAATAATGAGCTTTCATTTATAACTTTACTCCTGTGTACATTTCTTTTTTTTTGTCAGTCAGAGGTTTTTAATGAGTTTCACAGGAAGAGCAAAACCTAAAAGTGAGTTCTGTGCCTGAAAAAACAAACAAACAAACCAACAAACTGTATT
This sequence comes from Centriscus cristatus, assembly GCA_037832705.1. Classification (NCBI taxonomy): domain Eukaryota; kingdom Metazoa; phylum Chordata; class Actinopteri; order Syngnathiformes; family Centriscidae; genus Centriscus; species Centriscus cristatus. The sequence continues at coordinate 2,544,428 of JBBMJM010000011.1, read as the reverse complement.
GAAGTTACAGTTACAAGTAAGTTCAAACTTACGCAAACTACGTGACTTTTTCCCACACACGGAACAATCCAAACTCATCCACTGAGCCCATCAGAAAGGTCTGTGTGAAGGATTCAAAATAATGTACAAATATACAAATTTAGCCAATGTATCTGGATGCTCACATTCAACTGCAAGAGCATTCGGGGTGGAAACCAAGTCCCCCCGCACACTGTCGTCAGATGCATCGTTCAGCAGAGGGCAGCACACTCCAAACCAAACAGAACCTCACTCAGTCTGACAACAACCAAATCAAAACAGGGGGCGGGGGGGGGGGCTTCATGGGAAGACATTCGCCAGTCTGTTCTCCCACAAACACACACATTCATACACACAACGTCCTTCCCATGCAGCTCACAGATATGAAGGTGGGCGGTGATGAATGGCTCGCATCAGTTGAGTGGAGCGGCAGGAGAGAGTTAAATGAACCGTCCTTGTTCTGAGGTCTATGTATGCGCATACATTGTTATATTTTTACTGTGGCCAGCAAAAAAAAAAAAAAAAAAAAAAAAAAAATCTGGGTTATTATAAAGCTCCTGTTCTTTGTGTCCTTTTTGCAAAGATTCCCATCTCTCCTCAAAGGCAAAGCTCAGCGAACATTGTCAAGAAGCAACAACGTGTTTTATATTCATCACGGTCCAGTTTACCTTCAACTTTCACACTTTGTCATCGGAAATCTCCAGCAAATATCTCACCATTCCTTTGGGGGAAGGTGTTTATAGAATGGTCCTTTAGTGTGTCCAAAACATATATGTGAAGAAAGGGACCAAAGGGATGTGGGGGCGGGAGGGAACGGCGAGGTGAGGCTGATCTGGTCACACTTTGTTTCTGGATGAAATGTATTTGGGCAGCTGCTGCCTGGTGGTGTGATGGTGATTGGGTTGGCACGTCGTACGCCGCTTACCCCTCGTCTGCCAACGCAAACATCTGCTTTGCCTCCCACCAACATTTCAGCAAGTATCAAACAGCAAAGCGCCGCTGCTGCCATTGCCACGCTACGAGTGAACGACCCTGCATGCACATTAGCGATGACCTATTGCCCCGTCTGGGCCCGAGCACGGGAGGTTCAAGGAGAGTCAAGGAGAAGGAAAGGTTAGTGGGTCGGGAAGATCAGGAACGTCACAGGTCAAGATTTCAGCTGGATAGAAGTTCAGGGAATGGTCCCGTCAAATTCCACAGCAGACTGAGATCTTGACGTCGAGGTTAAACTGATTCTGTAATGAGTGGAGAAGTGTTGAAAATCATGGGACAGACAGACAGACAGATACTTTACCATACATTTACATTTCCAGCAGCATGACGGGAATAAAAGTGGGGACACAGGGGTCATCTGTCACTGACGCTGCTCCCACCCCTGTGTTATTTCACAATAATTTTATGTCGTTATTCTTCCTTCTTCTTCTTCTGCTTCTTCTTCTTCTTCTTCTTCTTCTTCTTCTTCTTCTTCTTCTTCTTCTTCTTCTTCTTCTTCTTCTTCTT
>JBBMJM010000011.1:2531656-2542810 GCA_037832705.1 Centriscus cristatus | reverse complement strand
CACACACACACACACACACACACACATTGCCTGGGTCTGTATATTATTGTATATTTTATTTTTCTTACAGATGTTTTGTCGAGAGCATGTAGGCTAATACTGGCTGGAGGGTTCAGGTGCTCCACCAGCCTCATTCACAGTTTCTTTTTATAATTCTGCTCTTCACCGACGTAAGGACCTCCCCTCCAAATGTCATCACTGTTCAATGAGCAGCACAGGTGGCTTATTGTTCTCCCCCACTCTCGTCATTTACCACATGGGTGTGACTGGAGAGACAAAGAACCTAATCTCCTCCAGATTTGGGGGAAATGAGTTAATTCTCTACATTTCAGGTGTCTGATCGAGTTAACGTGGAGAATAATTTCACGTAAGTTCACATCACTTTTCAAAAATCCACTTTAGGCTCAGTTTGAATCATTTCATAATTGTGCTCTGATCTCTTTGATTTGTTTAAAAAATATTAGAAAGTTTCACAATGCAAATAAGTAGATGAAGTCAAATTCACATTTATTTTTGACACATATCCTCAAGATAGCAATTCATCAAACTGTGCACAATTCTAATTAATTTACCTTTTTTCCCCCCATTTTCATACATAAAGCCAATAAACAAATTAAATCTCTTCCTAATCTTATTCCTTCATTTTTTTAAATGACTAATGGATACCTGTTAATTAAATCTTACAGTGAACAAACACATGTAAGATGAGTCAAGCAGTTGTATCACCAAAGTGATCCGTGGCTGCTGTGCGCCAGGACAGGGCAGGTCATTAGCGTCCCGTCAAGTGTCCTGTGTGCACGCAACAGCATTAGCACAACTGAGCATGTTGTTTTCTGGATGCGTTGGATCCCGTCAGTGTCTGCACTTTCCCCCCGGGGACTAACTTGCACACTGGTTCACATGAATTCTTTACAAAGAGAATGAATATTTCAGGGTTGATGTAAAAATGCATTCAGATGCAGGTTTCTGATGTGGCTGACTTTGCAGAGGGATTTCTGTTTTTTATTTTTTTCTGGGTTTCTTTTGTGAGTATACCCTTCACTGTTGAAAAGAGTGGTGGTGGTTGCACCAACTGCTGGATTTCACCATATTTATGGAAGGAAAATTCCCTTTCTCCCTCTTTTGCACAGACTGATGAGTTTGGTTGCAATCGGCCATCGACAGACTCCCACCTTCTTGCCCACTGAGGCGTGTTGCCTAGCGCCAGAAGAGATTCTTTCAGTTTGCATTTGCCTCTGTCCATCTTCACCTACTACAAGCCAGTCTTTTGTAATGCATGTCAGGTGGTCGATTTATAGTTTGCACTTGCACTGTGTTGTGGGAATGTGACATTGGAGTAACTTTTCTCGGTGTTTGCTCACTGATACAGTGCGACACAGAGCTGTTAACTTATCTAATGTGGTTTAAATTAGACAGTTCATTTACAAGGTCGTTGAAAGAGTAATTTTATCCTTTGTTGTCTTACATTGGCTACGGCGTTGAGTTTGAGACGGTCTTGGCTGTGACGCCGGGATTCAGACGTTGGATAGTGTCAAAGCAAGAGACATAGGGGAGCTTTCTTTACTGCTGGCATTTATGGCTGGAGGCTCATCTTTCAGCCATATTGTTCTGATCAGTGTGCTTTTCTGAGGTGTGGTTGTGTGAAAGCAGCAGGGGGTTCGGAGGCCGTCCATGGCTGAGGTCTGTTCTAAACACCCCATGTAATCAAAGGTCATATTTGTGTCGTCTCGCTCACTCAGACTCCCCTTCCTCTACTTCTCCCTGTCTTCCCTTTCCACAAGATGTCCTCTCTCTCCTTCCGTCCATTCCTCAGTATCCTTTCTTTGCGTCAGGAAGACGTTTGTGTCTGGGAAGCGGTGGTCTTCCTGCCACTTGTGTTTTCACCACCCTCCCCTACCCCAGGCCATTGTTGCAGACCCCAGCTTTGTGTGTGTTTTACGGCTGCTGTTAAAGATAAAAAACAGTCCCTTCCACCCCCTTTATTGTTTTCTGGTAGGATGTCCCTGTCATTCCCTTGGTTTTTACATCCTTGCTGGATGTCCAAGCAGCTCCCCCCTTCAAAGGTTAGGTCTGTCTGCCGACTCCCATTTTCTCTGCAAAGGGGAATAAATAACTTTACTGAGACTTTTATTGAACGTCTTATTGCTGGCATATCCCATAGATGTGCTGTGGTTAGGATGATGCTTCAAAGACAAACACAGGTGCTTGGTGGAGTTCGCAAAGGACTGTTACAAACAGGGTCTTAAAAACAATAAACCTCAGTGAGTGGGTGAGGGTTCTCCTTCGTGGCCTTGAAGTGTTTACATTGTGAGAATTCAACCACCCCACATACCCAAACAATGTAAACTGTCAACCCAAAGACATTTTCACACCAACATACCAAAAATGATCCACTTCTAGAAAGCTCCACCGTCAGTAACGCCGTTGCTGAAAACAGGAAGCTGGCCTACAAATCAAGAACCGTGAGAATGATGTGTATGACTGATTCTCAGACAGCTACAATTTACTGGAACCGAATGGAAATACAAATATTACAACTATTACTGCTACTAGTTTAGACAACAAGACCAGCCAGGCCTGTACATTTGGAAAAAATGTTAGTCAGGGAGATACAAGAACAGGATCACGTGATCCAGGCGAGGCGATTCAGGGAAGGACATGTTGGAGCTGATAAGACCCCACCAAGGTCAAGAGCATGGGTAGAACATACCAAGAGTGACCCTAAACTGGGTCAGCAGCATTTTTAGAGTCTCTGGTTCAGTTTTCTGTACCCGTCCTTTGTTTATATTCTGCTACAGTTTTTGATGTTCCATAAGAGACACTGTAGGTGAGCTTTACCTAGTGAGTCAAAGCTGACACCTTCTATAATCATAGTCAATTAGCATATGAGCATACATGCAGTATTTATATATGGTGGACTTACAGTGACAGAATTTGGGTCTTTGGCCAATTTGGCTCTGGCCCTATGTGCTCCCTCCCTCATTCCCTTCAGCTTTGTGAGACAGAGCAAGGGGAACGCGTGGCCTGTTTGTCGGACTCGTTTCTAGACTGTTGTGAGATGACATGGTTCAATGTCACAATGGCTGTGCCCCCCCCCCCTCCCCCCCAATCCCCATCCCAAATAGCGTGCTGCTTGAACTCCTACACCTGGCTGAAATAGCACCTTGCCTGGTGCTGCCACCATCTGTCACCTACCCCTGACACTCCCACTGGAAAACTAAATGACTTACAAGGGCACTCCACTGTCTTTAAAAGGGTAAATCTCCCGCATATTTGCAAGTATTTTTGGTTACAAGGCTAACATGGCCTGACCATGTTTGAAATGCCTTGACGCACCTGTACCATTTTAATGTGTCATTATTGGATGTCCCCCAAAAAAGAAAACCCAACAAACATGTTATCAAATGTAACACCACATCTGGGAATGACCTCACCGGAAATGAAAGTGAGATAGATCTGATTATCGGTTTCTTTGTTTAGCATTTTAACATTTGACTCATCAGCAAACCCATCACAAAGAAAAGTCTGCTTGTTCTGAGCAGAGAGAAAAAAACTGGGTCTGGCATCACAAGAGGATTTTGACTTGTGAGTGGCCATGCTGTCTCTGAGACGCCTCTTCAAACAAACCGCCACGGATACTACACGGTGTGGCATGGTGCCACAGAGCCCTCGCCTCCAGCATGGGGCGTGCACACAGGACAAACACAAAGGGGACCCACGGGTGAGCGCGACGGGCAGGGTTATACCTTCTTGTATCAGCTTTCAGGGCATTGGATTTCAAACCTCCCCAACTATTTTTACACTCAACATAAGGAAGTGAGAAGTCAGAATCCATGGAGGCTATGGAGGGATAGTGTTACGTGTCGTGACGAACAAACACTAAACTAAATGAAAGAACCTGGACTGAAAATATACTGTCGGTAGATTGAATAGACAGACCTGCTTGTCCGGAGTCAACCACTGCTGTTTGTGATTTGGATGGTTGTATTTTTTTCCCTTTTCCCGCATTTCTTCCCCCCCTCCCTCACACTCAACCTCCTAGTATCAGGCTGCTTCTCATCAGGCAACCCACCTCAGCGCAGGGCTATATTGCATGTGACAGCTGTTAGACATTATTAACGGCTCAAGCAGAAAATCCAGATTACTTGTTTTTTAATTTCAATTCTATTATTGTAATCGCTCAATGACAAGAACAAAAAAGGGCCGTTGCCCCTTTTGTTGTCAGCAGATTTGTGGTCAGTGACAATGCTGCATGAGTGCAGGAGTGTGTGAGCGGGTGTGTGGTGATGTTTGGGTGGGTGGGTTTAGCATGCGTGTGATGGACCATGTTATCCAGACAACCCCCAACCGGAGCCGAGGCACCCTGTGGTTGGCTGTGAGGCCTAGACAGGTGCATTGTTAACCCTCTAACGTCTGAGTCTGGATCCGCCACTGGTGCTCCCGGCAGGATTTCATGCTCATGATGCGGTTTGTGTTGCCCCCTCACTCCCAACCCCCACACTGCCTCCTTTTTTTGTGTGTTATGCTCAATAGTGCTATGCGCATGATGATGAAAGGTGTATTTGACCTGTAGGAGGACCAACACAACGTGTCTGTTCCATTGTATGATGTTTGACAAAGAGCAGGCTGAAGTTTCATTTTGGAAGGGAAACTTACTTTTACGCAGTAGTTGTTCCTGCTTGCTTTGGGGTCTCTGTTCTGTGGTCTTCCCAACTTTAAGTGGAAATCGTGACCCATACATGTTGACGGTATGCGGTCGAAGGGCGGGATCGGGGGCAGATAAACTGAAATAATGGGCCGCGATTCACTGACTGTCATTTGAACAGCGGGTGGCGGTGACACGCAGCACCAAACAATGAGGTGTGCTGCTAAATATATGCAGAGATTTGCCATTAAATATACATGCAGTATGCCTCTCAAGGATGTGTCAGCCCTTTCGTGAGAAAACAAAGATTAGCATCAGGAATTCCATTTTAATAAGTCTCTGGGGAGCATCCAACCAGCTGCCTGGTCCGCAATCCAAAGGGGACTTGTTGCTCTCACTTTCTCATTTTTCCTCCTCTATATTGGTCTTTCCCTCACCGTTCATGGATTTCCTGTGCACTGCCATTGATTAGAAAAGAACTCATTCTCTCGCTCCCCTCAAGCTTTTTTTTTTTTTTTTTGTCGAGTCACTTGTTTTACCCCGCCAAAGTCTGTCAGTGATGAGTCGTGTGTGTCCTGTCCACTCTGCTCCACAGCCCCTCACACCTCCCCCTGCCTTGCTTTCATTTATTACCATCCATGATTTGTCTCCATCTTGCGCTGCATGTTTTGTTTTGTCCCCTTCTGCCCGTCGTGACCACTAGGCTACACTGCCTCCTCTCTCTGATCGAGAACGTGTCCTGAGGATCTGGGGTAAGCGACTGGCTCCACTGCAACAGATGTGTGTTTGTCTGCTGGGGCTGCATGCATTAACTCTCTCTGCCCCCCGTGCACAGACACTAACCTGCCCCCTGGTGAACGCGTGTGCGTCTGTGTGTGTGTGTGTCAGTGAGTTTGTGTACGGCTGCATAAAAAGGAAAACGACAGAGAGGAGACGAGACGCACATTGTCACATGCTGTCATACACTTACTGGCGCATTACAAGGGAACGCATACACACACACACACACACACACAAATACTCAGATCTCATACACACTACTATCACGTCCCTGGAGGCCGAGGGGCCAGTGGGACAGACTGAGCTTGAGAGTCTGCTATGTCTGTTTACATCTAATTATAGAGACAGAACTATTTCTGCAACCGCTGCTCCAGCTTTTTTTTTTATTCTTACAAGAGTGTGAGAGGAGAGAGAAAGCGAGGGAGTGAGCGTAGGGAGGGAGGGGTGGGCAAAGCTCTGACAGCCTTTTCTCACAATGGTAAGCAGTTATCTCATACGCTTAGCGCCGCTACAGTCTGCAGGCTCCCAGTACAGTACATCAGCAGACGAAGGGGGGAGGGGAAGTCTGTCCTCTGTCGTAAGCCTCCATGCTCATGTAACATGAATGTGCAAATTTAAACGAATAAATTAGGTGTTTAGTGCCAGTGTTTTCTCAACTTAAACTTCAGCGGTACATTCCACTGACACAGCAGCGATAAAAAGAGAATCATTTCTTCACCCCTGCCCCCGTGGTTCCCGGTTTGACCCGACGGGAGGTGCTGTCCATCACAACTGTCAAAACAAAAGGAGGAAAGAGTTGGTATTGGGGATTAGAGTTGTATAAAATGGACCTAGTGTTTAGGAGAGCGGGGCAGTGAAGTAGTTAATCCTTCAGCCTGGTGGCTGATATCCAGCGGAGTGGCTGTTGTTAGTCAGGAGGGGCTGGAAAGGGTAGCTGTCAGGGAGACGCTGTGCTGCCTGTGAGCCGCCTAGGGATGTCTGCTCTTCACCAGACAGGTTGCAGCCTCTTGCAGGTGCTTTCATAAAGAGCCTCCCGAGCCTCCTCACATTCACAGATGCAACGTAATCCAGGTGCCCCCCCCCCTCAACTCTCTCTCTCTCTCTCTCACACACACACACACACGCATTACACTAAGTAATGGAAACGAACATACAACCCACCTGACGCCAACGCCTACATTCTGAGAAATGGCAGATGAATTAATTGGCTGTGAGTATGTAACATATATGCTGAGATAAAGGTGCGCTGTCTCACCGAGGTGTAGCGTAACGGCTGTAGTGATAGCTCTATTGTGGTGATATTGTGTGTGTGTGTGTGTGTGTGTGTGTGTGGGGGGGGTTAGCGGCACAGCCAGCAGGGCCCTTGCTGGAGGCCTGGATAGTCTCTGATTAATAGTGGGGAATGCTTTGAAGTGACACCTCAGTATAGCGCTCACAGGCAAATAGCAATACCATCAGGATCGGGAACACTCTTTATGAACCAATGTTTCGTCAGTGCCATCGCTCCACCCGCCTGTCACACGCCTGCATCATCTACTGTGAGCCTTTGGATGCTCCTAGGGTTTTTCAGACTTTTATTCTCCCTGTGATATTTTTTTTGGGGGGGCGGACTTGGCGCACAGGTGAACTGTGGCACAGCACACAGACTCGTGGGATTGATGTGGCACAAGTGGGGCATGCTGGGGACTATTCCCAAGATCCATTTTGATCTCACGCTCCTACAGCTGCCTATGAGGGTGTGAATGCGTGTTGTTGGAAAATCTGGGTGGGGGTGAGGGGTGTGGGTTGGTTCTGTCAGCTGTTGGAGTAAAGTAAACTATTAATGGTGGGAGAAGGCAGAGATTCCAGAGAAGAATTAGAGCCATGTCTAATTGCTGAGGTTGTGAGGTTGGGCTGTGATTACATGCTGGCTAATGCACTGACAGACCCCCTCGCTTGGCTTGCTCTTAGAACGCTGAATGCCTTTTGGTTATACTGCATAATGGGAGGGTGTGTGCATGCACGTGTGCAATTGCTATGCCTGTGTGCGTGTGTGTATGCCGTTATAAATTATATTTTCTCTTGTATACTCACATGTGGGCCTTTGTTAGCATGTCAGTATGTGTTTACCTGTCAAATGTAAAAGTAATTTTTTTTGTCTCATGAGAGCCTGTCATTGCTGTGCAGGTAACTTTTCTTTTCCAAATCAAAACTTAGCTGGTGCAACTGTCTCAGAACAGGATGGGAGATGTGTATGTCTTTTTTTTTCACCTTTTTGGTGTGTGCGTGTGTGTGTGTGTAGGGGGGTGTGTGTTGCTGTATTTGTGTGCGTACATGCCCAAGGGAAAGAGCAATCAAAGGAGCTGAGCGGTGGAGAGATGGTGTAAAAAGGAAGGAGAGAGGGAACAGTGTGGAAGGCAGCGGAGAGGGCAGCATGTGGAGGTGGACAGGGGGCTGATGCAGGTGTCTAATTCTACCTCAGCCCCTGGCGTGTTCTATTCCAACTGTATCTCTCCTCACCGCTCCTGCGTGTTGGAGATCCACCTGCTTCAATTAGCACCTTGATTAGTCGGCATATCTGTGACCGTAATGAAAATGTGAACACGTGCAGGAGGATTTACGCAGCATTCTACTGTATGTCTGTTGCATAAATAATCAGGAAAGAATTGTAAGGAGTGTGGGGGGGTCTGCCTCTCGATTTTAATTGTGTTTTTTTTCCTAGCAGAACAGCTTGTTCTCAGGTGTGCAGACATCGTGCCCATTTGTGGGAAGCTGTGATTTGCTGCTTTCCTGGCAAGTGCTGTAAATCACATAGCATTCCCAGAACACGGGATGACAGTTATGAGAGTACATCGACTGTTTCTTCATCAGGACCCTGAGGCTTACGTTATCTCTTCTTTTTTTTTTTTTCCACTAAGACCGTGTTGTCTGTGTTCCAGACGTTTCTTCAAGGGTCAGGAAGTCAGACACTTTCAACACAGTAACAGGAATTTTGTTGTGTATATCGCCGCTGATTACTGCCATAGTTAGTCGTGGGTCAGAGATAGGCTGATGTGTTTCAGGGAACACCCAGGGGATTATATGAAAGACCTACATGAGGGAGAAGCAAGAGGTCAACGGTGGTTTACGGATGCTCAGAGATCATGACAAAGCTTCTTTAAAGTTGTCAGAAAAAAAAAAATCAGGTTTCCCGAAGCTTCCGAGTAAAGTAAATGTTTCTCGGTAAAAGTGCGCCACCAGTCCAGACTCGTCTGTACACGGATTAATATCACTAGTATGGTGGAGGTGGAGTACCTGCAGCTGGTTATGTGCCTCTGGTGGAACATCATGTGTGGCAGATTTAGAAGTTGATTTCCATCCATAAGATTGGTATTGTGTTCACTGTTTTTTTTTTTTATTTGTTGTGTGTGCAAATATGTGTATCCCCAGTTTACAGATCCTCTTTCAGAAAGTGGAGCTGCTTTGAGGATCAATACCGGCACACTGTCTGCACGCATAGCACACATCCGCACACGTTGATGTTTCACCGTCTCATCTGTCAGTTGACAGTTTCCTCCAGCTCCCTGGGTTTCTCTTTCCAGCCGAGCAGATGGCGAACATTCAGAATGAAAGCAGATCCTAAGTCCTTTTGGACCTCCATCAATCCAACACTTTCTGAGACCATCTTGCACGGGGCTCATGTTTCTCAGCACTAACTGAGCCTCCGTCTCTCAGCAGTCATTTCTAAAAATCACGCAATGGTGCTCACTTGTTCGGACAAACACTATGAAAAGAAGCTGCTGACAGTAGCTCGCACTGCTCACTCCATTTGCTCCTCACCGACTCAGCAGACACCTCCGCATCCAACTGGAAGTCGTTCTCTACGGCCATGTCCCCACGTACCAAAAGAAGCCCCTCTGTCTTCTTTGGCATCACATTAAGAATATTTACATCCAAACGGATCCACTGTGAACGACTCAACACGCTGTTGTTCATATTCCAAGCCAATAGGTGGCACTTCAAATTCGCCAAAAATGAAAAGAGAAGAAGAGAGAGACAATTGGACCGGCACTTCCATGTCAAATACAACTGTCCAAAAATGCAATTTTTGAACGAGAGGAAAATGATGCCAACCTTGGGAGACTTAGTCCAGTAACAAGATCTGCTCAATGTCTGAAGTAAACACAAATAACCCGAAAAAAAAAAAACGAAGCATGGCAGCAAGATTCAACGCAGAGCTACAGCGACAGACCCACACAGAAGAATAAACCCTCGTAGATTTAACCCTCATACTCTCGCTATCTGCAGCATGAACACTGTGGAAAGAAAGAAATCCGGATTACTATTAAACCACCACCACCAACACAGCAAACACCAGTGTTTTGAGATATTTTGCTACCCCTCACACTTTGCTTCCTCCTGTCTCTGCACATTACGTCACCGAGTCTGTATACAATTTTTTTCTACCCGGGATTTCCTATTGAACTTGGTCGAAACAAGACAATGTGTTTTACTTTTTAATGCAAAGTTCACAGAATGACACACTTAATTGTGTGTACTCTTACGTTCGGCACGCGATCGTGAAAAACAAATTCGCCGAAGACGGTCATTTGTGGCGTGATAGTCATTTTCTTTAGGGTAGCATTTGGTTAGTTAAGCTAATTCACAATTGCATGCCGAAGGTAAGAGTACACGCATTTAAGTGTGTCATTCTGTGAACTTTGCATTAAAAAGTAAAACACATCGTCTTACCTGTTTCAGGAAGTCCCGAGTAGAAAAAATGTATAAAGACGGTGAAGTATTGCAGCGCATGCGCAGTCTGACTCGGTGGCGTGTTACGGTGACGTATTGCTCGGTGACGTATTGCTCGGTGACGTATTGCCGCGCGAGTCGGGAGGAAGCAAAGTGTGAGGGGTAGCAAAATATCTCAGAACACCGGATCTTGAGAAATTTCTTCAACAACACAAGCATCTAGTCCAGTGTTGTTGTTAGACAAGGTCAGGGGTAGAGGTCAAAGGCAGGAGGTCGAAGGGCGCGGCAAGATAGTATGCAGATTACCCATTCAGTCATGACGCCAAGGGTGGCATCTTCACAAAAGTACGTTTACAGGATCCATTTGGACGATGGGGCTAAACGCGCATTTACACAAAAAACAAAAAAGCTTCTTCGTGTGGACACAGCCCGCATTTGTGCCCAGTGAGGGGAACCCTGCTGACTGAGGATTACATCTGCTCTCAGGAGTTTCCCTCGTCTTAACTCACCTGTCTGACCTGTTTACCTTCGAGAAGTAGCCACCCCTCCACTCGCTGACATCCCCCTGGGTGTTTTTATGGGACGGAGGGAGCATGATTTGGTTTAGCACTCGTGCTTGGACCCTTAAACGGAGCTGCTTTTAAAGAGCCACTTTGAAGACTGCGCCACCCCGGACTGTAAGTGATTTTATGAGTTGGGCTCCGGTGCCAGTCGGCCAGGCCAAACACCACAACCAGATTCAGGGAGCGCAGTGGGGAAGCCCTTCCAGTGCTCACCATCTGGGAGTCCGCGCACAGAGAAAGAAAGAGTGTGTGCGTGAGAGAGAACATTCACATATGTCATACAGTGTGTGAACGTGTGTGCATGTGAAGAGAGAGAGAGCTGGAGAGAATAAAACCTGTTTGGCCTTTTAAAGAAGGAGGGCTCCTGCCGCGGCATTTGCCTGAGTGTATGAATTTATGGGCTAGTGAAGGAAATCTCTCATTTGTCACTTTTCATCTCTTTTCTTCCACATCACC
>JBBMJM010000011.1:2483747-2496103 GCA_037832705.1 Centriscus cristatus | reverse complement strand
ACGTATGTGGAAATACAATGTGATGGACAATTGTCCAGTTATATTAAAGCACAATGTATGTCTGGAGTAAACTGTACCATTAGTTTAATTGTGCATGAGGATTCAGAAATGTCACTTGTGTACATAGAATTTATTTGTATTATATTAATTAAATATATTTATATAATTAATTATATATTATATTTATATTTTATTATAATTTTGCACATACCCTTAATACCTGTGAAGATGTGCACCTTGTCTAACCTTATGTCGACGTCCACAGCGGAAAAGTTGCTGGTTAGTGGGAGCGTCGTCTTCACAGACGGAGGAAGGCAACAGAGGCAGGCGGGCCAAAGACCAACAGGTCGGAAGGATTTCAGCACTGAATTCTCACTTGGGATGCGAACAATGCATGCTAATTAGCTGCTAGCCAGTTACACACACCCAACATTTTAAAAATACACATTCATTGATGAACGGTAACACCCACTGACATGAACACTCATTGATGGCAGCAAAATGACACATCCACTGCAGTAGTCTGCATATGGACAGCGCTTTTCTAGCAAGTTTTGAACAGATCGTGACAAACTGAAATACAAAAAGTGCAGATATTCCAACGTGGTTCCAATTTCAGGTGTCTTCGGTGAAGAGATGGTACAGTGTAATGGCACTGTGAAGTCCCTTGTGGTTAATTGCTACTTTAACTTGCATACTATGCTAATTAATTCTGTTAAATTGTCAATTCAGATGTTATTCTCTGCATCAATTGATTCCTCACACTCACTTCTATTATGTTCTACAGCCGAAGGGGAGAGCAGTAAGTCGGCTGCTGGAGAGCTTTGCGGCGGATGAGGGCTTTCAGATGGACAGCAGCAGCTTCTCAGAAGAAGAGGACAGCAGCAATTCATCCAAAAATATTACAGAAGGTATAATTATCTACTTAAGACATAATTCATATATTAATTAGTGTATACAGTGTTATATACATAAGATATAGATAATAGTTGCACATACAATGCTAAACTACATGTCATTATTCTTCATATATTCAAAATATTGTGTTGTGTGCCTTTCCTTACAGTTCCTAATTGTGTCCTGACCAAAGAACTCCTAAGTAACGGACTTAAGATACTGATTTCAAAGGAAGATGAGCTTTTATATGCTGCTAAGGTCCACACGTTGGAGTTCCCCGATATGTAAGTAGACAGATAGATTCTCAGTAGGTACAACTGAGACAATTTGTCTCAGTAAAACAAATGTTCCTTTTTTTCTCAACTTAAGTATTAACTTAAGTACATTATTCTAGACACATTTTTAGCTTCTCAGACAGCAAAGATGGCCTTAGAAAAAAAGGCCATCTTTGAAAAAGACTGTATTAGCCAGGAAAACCTTAGCAAACCTTAAAATGATCTCAATGTTTCTCTCTCTCCCTCTCTCCCTCTGTCTCTCTGCTGTGCTCTGTGTCTAGTTTTAGCATTGTTATTGATGGTGAAAGAGGAAACCGCCCAAAAATCTATTCATTGGAGCAACTGCTGCAGGAAGCTGTAAGTTCCCTCTGCTCTGCTAAACACACTTGCAAGAGAGGCCAACACATGTTTGGTCTTCTGGGTCAGTCAACACTTCTATTCCTTTGACCCACTTAAAGTTTCCACACTGCCCCTCAGTGTCGCTGTAGCTTTGTCTATTGTGACCTTATGTATATCGATCTTCCTTAACATGGATGCAGCTATATCAGCCTCATGTAAGTTATGGTTAACTATACATATACAGGAGAAACTACAACACATTCATGGTATTCATCAGGTTTTATAGCATTATGTCTGGTGGGTTAAGCATCCCAAGTGTTAGTGTTTACCACAGAAGGTGACCGTTGTCCCATTTTTAAAAGGGATATCTGTATATCCAATAATAACAACTGGGCTCTGGGAAAACATATTTTCCAGAAGAGGATATCAGTCTGTCCTCCTGCCAAACAGGGCACAGGAACAGGACACGCAAACAAAAGACGAGAAAACTGGCCACAGATGGGCAAATGTTCCTTTAGCAATGTTTAATCTCAGCAGATAAGCAACTATTTCCCATATAGTCAGGATATAATTTGAATACATTCCAACGTCCTGTGTGTAATGACAAAGGTAAAATTAAGTAAAGAAAGACAACGTTAGAGACAGAGTGTCTTTTGCCATGACTGTATCACATACACAAAAGATAGAAAAGAAGTTTTGGTCACAGTTATTTACCTGAAACGTTATAAGACGTCACAAGTTCCACTCAGGAGAGGATATGTTGTATATAAGGATACTGCATATGTATCAGGAACACACAAAGGGTCCATGCATTTTCAGTAGCTGGAACAGTCATAGCTTGACAAATGCCCCTGGAGCTTTCTGAGAATTTTGAATGAGAGTTATGGGGTTCATTGATGGCGCATGCTTCACCCGTCTGGAAGAGTGGTGGCAATTGTCAAAGATTTTTTTTTTCCAGTAATACTGCAAACAATCAAACAAAAAAAACACAAACACATAAACTGAAGGTAAAACATATCTTCCTTGAAGCCAACAATGTCCCCTATGTTATTATAGCCGACTGTATCCCTGCAGGGACCTAGATGTGCCATGGCTTTCAGTTGACTATATGATCGGTGTTCATCAGCTGTTTTCAGTAGTAATCAATCTACCCTCATTCTCCCTCTCACACAAGTAGTCACGTTACCATTTGACAGCTTGTCTCTTCTGTCGTTCGTGTAAGTTTATTAACATATGCTCACGCTCACGGTGTTATTCTTTGCAGGCAGCTCTACGCACAGGGACCTTTAACCTACACGTTCATAGCAGCTGGTTCTAATTATGCCATTCTTCCACTTTAGTGTCTTCAAATTCTTCCAACAGCATTCAGATTGACACCAATACTGCAATTTTAGCTGAGCGCACACTCACTCCCCATGCACTCACACCCATATCCACACCTCATCTGTCAAAAGGTCCCTTGCCATGGTAACAGTAAATGAAAGCATCCTGAAAGAGCCCCCAGTGAGTGGCGGATGCTAGGGCTGCCGGCATTGTAGGAGGGAGGATCTGGCAACCTGCAATCACAAGCTCTCTATTCAGGCCCTTTTTAGTATTACTCAGCAAGTCAGGATTTACTGCATCATGGCTTCCGTTCTTTTCAACCCTGACTGGCACATTGGCATGAGATAAGTGGTGCTTGGAAACGTGGAACAGTGGCTGCCCATGCACAATGCTTCTTTGGTTGTACACTGTTTGTATGTGTGTTTGTACTTCTGTGAAGCCTTTAATACGTTTTCATTGGGTTTTGATCTGATTTTCAGGTCCTGGATGTACGTCCAGAATCCGTGGCTATGCTAAGTGAAGGCACCAGGGTGTGTGCTTACTGGAGTGAACGTTCACGCTGCTTGTACCCAGGCTACGTTCGCAGAGGTGAGACATCACCCTCTCTGTATTTCCTGTGTGCCCGTTTTTTTTGTTGTTTTTTTGTTGTTGTTTTTTGCATGATCATTTCTGATGATAATTTCTTTGTGTATTTTCAGGCAATTCATCTGATGATGCAAAGCAAGGAGTGATGGTAGAGTTTGATGATGGAGACAGAGGAAAGATTTCTCTCCCAAACATTCGCCTCCTGCCGCCAGGATACCAGATTCACTGTAGGTATCCCCTGTCTGAGCAAGCAAAATTAGCTTTTTTTCATATTGTAACACATTATTTACCAGCAATACATCTTTGTTCCCTGAAACCTTAGGTGAATCAACTCCTGCCCTGTTGGTACCGTGTGGAAACACAGCTAAAATAAGTTCCAGTCTGGAGCACACCCCCATCGCTGACAGTGCTGCTGACAGATTCACTAACAATACTGTCACAAATAATCAAACGGTGATGCTTCACAAAAGAAGACCAGGTAAGAATCAGCCCCTTGAACCTTGAGATATTGTACGGGACAGATTGCATAATTTTCCTGTTTAAACTTTTTTTGTACATACAAATGAGACTCATATTGTTATGAATGCTTTCTTCGTTGTAGGGAGACCAAAAGGTTCTGGAAAAAAACAAAAGCAGCAACAGCAGACTGAGAATGCCAATAAAAATTCGTCAGTTTTCCTGGGATGGCCATCTGTGACCAGCATCAGAAAGAGGACATCACACAATCTATTTCAGCTTAACGGTGCATCCAGAAAAGCCCTAAGATCGAAAGAAGACGATCTATTCCACCTGCCCCCATCTCTGGTCTCCACCCCAGCAAAAGGGCTTTTTAGCAGCAGCTCATTTGAGGTGGACTCCTTCAGCAGCATAGCAAATGGTTATTCCTCCTTCTGTACCGCGCAGTCCACAGGGCCTGGCTCAGGATTGTCTCCAGGTCCAAAAAGTGGGCTTTACGGCCAGAGGCACAGACAAGATGAGTTAGTAATACCTAGGGGGAGAAAACCTGGGCAGGAATTCCTGGTCAAATTAGATCATGAAGGGGTGACGTCCCCCAAGACAAAGAACAGCAAGGCTCTACTGTTAGGAAGTGGCTCTTCTGGTGTCAGTGGACTGCCGAGGACGGACACGTACTCACATCCAGTTCTTCTGGTTAAAGAAAACAAAAAGGGTGGTGCCTCTAGAGTAGAACGTCTGCTGAAAGGGACCACATCGCAAAGAAAGCCCTCCCCTTCTCTACGTCTAGGGGAGTACGGTGACATGGGCTTTAGCTCCCACAGAGACTGTCATAGCTCCTTCTCTGATCTGGATGATGATGAGGAAGAGGAGGAGGAGGAAAGGAGGCAGTCTGCACTGGCTGTAGCCGCCGGAGGAATAAGGACATCTGGCCATTTTCTCTCTCGTCTTTCTGTCTCTTCCTCTTCTTCTGGCTCTTCCAGCTCCTCCTCTTCAGGGTCTCTGTCCAGTTCTAGCCTGTGTTCTTCTGACAACGACTCCTCCTACAGCTCAGAGGAGGAGGAAAGTTCTACACTAATGTTGCAAAGTTGTCTGTCTTCTCACCGGGGACTCCTACAACCCACTGAACCTTCCACTTCTTCAAGATCACACCAGCACTCATTCGTTGCTAAAGCTATGGCTGTATCTAATACCAAAGGAGCTCCACCTGAACATGTCTCCAACATCAAATCCCTGAAGAGAAAAGAGTGCATCGGTTCCATCTCTAAGCCATCTAAAGAATTTGTGAAGAAGCCAAGGATGCTCCTTGATGACAACTCATATATTCAAAGGTCAAAGATGTCTGGATTACCTTCAGGTCAACAAATGTGGAGGTGGTCAGGGAGCCCTACACAGGTAAGAATATTCTACCCACGTTTTCATAATAAAATCAAAAGGACTAGTAGCATTGTCAAAAAGATTGGTGTCTGGATTTCCACAGAGACGAGGTCTGAAGGGCAAGGCCAGGAAGCTTTTTTACAAGGCCATCGTGCGAGGTAGAGACACAGTGAAAGTGGGAGACTGTGCTGTGTTCCTCTCAGCTGGACGTCCTAACCTCCCATATGTCGGTCGAATTGAAAACTTTTGGGAATCCTGGACATCGAGCATGGTGGTTAAGGTCAAATGGTTCTACCATCCGGAAGAAACAAAGCTGGGCAAGAAGCATCGAGATGGGAAGGTAAGTTCTCAGAAACATCACAGATCCTCCTTTGCAGCAATATAACACGTATTATCAAAGTTACATTATACTAAATCCTGTGTTTCAGTGTGGTGCAATTAACATTTTTCCTTTTCCAGCATGCCTTGTACCAGTCATGTCATGAAGATGAGAATGACGTCCAGACAATCTCTCATAAGTGCCAGGTGCTGAGCAGGGAGGAGTACGAGTGTCTGACTCGCAATCAGAAGCCGAACAGTACCTCCCCAGAACTCTATTACTTGGCTGGAACATATGACCCCACCACAGGTCAGTTGGTCACTGCTGAAGGGGTTTCCATCCTGTGCTAAACCTCTATGAGGACACTACTGAAAGATTCCGCTGGGGAAAGGCTCAAAGTTCAATACTTTACCTTGAAGAACCGTGAGCCTTGCAAAGTGATGTGTTACCTTGGCTTAAAATGTCCATGGACGACATGTCAGTGCTGAAGCATGGTTGTCAGAGGTTACACACTGGAGACTTACGGTGTTCAACCTATACGGAAGTGAACATGTCCATGGTCCTTTCAAGGAGAATAAGAAGCATGGTTCTTCCTGTGCGTCTCAAAATTAAACAACTCATTCTTCATCGTTTTGACATTGATCTCCCTAATATCCCATGTGTTCGACACTCCCTGAGTGGTTTTGGACTCAGCTCCGATCATGTGTTACCAAAACCGAGCTGAGAGCACACTGAACTGGGCCAAGTAGCATGAGGCGAAATGGTCACTGAGGACCAATTATTTAAAGGTAGCCTTTACCTTGAAGAAATTAGAACGAGCGTGAGGCTTTGGGCTCGCCCTAAACCTCATCATTCCAGGGAAATTGAAAACATGTAAAGGATGTATAAATGTCTGTAAATATTTTTGAATTATCCAAATCAAGCCATACACTTCAGTACCTCTCACCTGTCTTACCTGTTCAGGTGTACGTTGTACAGTTGAATATTGTTTGTCTGTTGTCTATATGTACATAAAAGCTATTTTATATAGGAGTTTATTGTATATATGAAATGTATCTTTCCATGTTTGCAATTGATTTATTTTTATATGGGTCTAGATTTTTTTTTCTTTTCTTTTCTGTTTTTCCTTTGACGTTAGTGTTGCACTGCATATGCCCTGCTGAAAGAGAAAAGGACAGAGCACAGATTAAGACAGAAGGATTTAGTTTATGACAGGACCAGACTCACTTTCTGAGAGATATGGGGGTCATCCTGTTTAAAAATAGGTCAAGTGGCTTTTTGTGTAAGTGTACTGTTACTTCATTTTGTTTTCCTACCATTTTTATTTATGTACCTCCTACTTGGTCATCGCTAAGCAGATCCCACCGGACTGCAATCACGGGTCAAATGTGATTTATGATAGAGGACTATACCATATTGACGGCATTTGTGTGTGAGGAGTGTCCCACAGTAATCATGTCCACACAAATCAGTTCAGAAGAAGTCTGGGATTGAAAGGATAATGTGTATAATGTGCATTGCACTCATGAATGAATACTTTAGCATTTTTCTTAATGTTAAATGTTAAACTATGAAATACAACGTATGACCTACCAAATACCAAAGTGTCTTTAGTATCTTTATTTAAATTTACAATAAGACAAGCACCTGTACTGAACTTAAATCAGAAATCACTGGTAATTTATAGTTTACTTGTCCTCTACTATGTGCATATTGGCTTTGCCTTGTGACAATGGTTTCTTGTATGTACATGTACATGTTTTGTCTAGTGCAAAAATATGCAGCAAAAGCTGACCTATGAACGTCAAGGTACTGACAAAAGTAAGAATGGGTACTGACAATATGTTGGAATTCATCTATCTTAATTTTAGCATCCTTCTGTGTCTATTGTGTACAGTAAATGCACATACTCTAATAAATGTGAAGGACAATCAGACCAGAAAGCAATGGACAGAGAGTAGGTTCACACAATTGGAAAATTAATTAAGTTTATTTAATTTGTGCCAATTACATTTTGTCTATTTTTGTCTCATATGATATGCAATCCTGAGTATTCTGTGTTCACAAAAGTTTGTCTTGGTGGCCAACACTTTATTTATTGTCATTGTTGCTGTTTGTTCATGCCAAGAGCGCTTTATGAGAATGTGACGTTGTCTTTTTTTTTTTCTTGGTGTGATGTCGCATTTGCATTTCTTAAATAAAACTGGCCTTATAGAGGTTTAATTAGTGAAAATTAATAAAGCAACACTGGATTCTTCTCATCCACAACATTCTGTGAATTAATTCTACTATTTTTGCTGTGTACCATTTGACCGTCCACATCTGATTTCCACATATTTATCGCCAGTTTCAGATATTTTGTGTCTATCAAAAAAAAAAAACAAAAACAAAAACAATTTAACATTGTTAGAGCAGTAAAAAAGTGACACTGGAACTGATATGTTGCTCTGTGATTTCATGAAAAAACAGGTTGAGCAGTTGGCTACTGGAGTAGATGGACTGAGTCAAGCATATGTAATGTGATAGAAATGATTTTCAAAAGACAAACTTTCCAAATGTAACAGCGGCAGTATTTATACCAAAGACATTTTTTAAACACGAGGCAAATCAAGTCCACTGTTACTTCAAAACCAGGACGTAAAAAGGCAACCATCAACACAAATAAGTTGGCAGCAGTGCCTGTGCTGCGTTTCCTGCTACTGGTTATATTGTTTATTCTAATTCTCACCACTTGGCTGACACATTACAAAACTACAGGCTGAGCCTTCCTCTGGTCTGCTTTCTTGTTACTCAGTGGCTGTGTATCATGTATATCACATATCTCATTTAAATGTGTGTCAGGATTTGTTCTGTTTGGCTACCTTTGGATTTTACATTACTTGGATTCATTGAGAAAGTACCATCAAGCACAAAGTCCTCTGCCAATTTTTTTTATTATTTTTTTAAGGTTTCGATACAATTTTTGATGCAAGTTTCTGGCTAAACTAAGTTTATGTGAGCTTTGAGTTCCTTAGTAAACAGATCTGTCACAGCATCAAATGAAGCCTTCTGGGTTTAGCTGCCAAGCTCTGTAAATATGATGTTGACTGATTCTGAGATAGATGTGAATTTTCATGACTCATGGTACGTTTGCCTATTTTACTATAAATTAATAAGTTCTTTGATGGTGTCATTGTGAGTTGGTAGGAAAATAAGAGATAGGCCAAAACACTGACTAAAAGCATTTTGTCCTAGGTCTTTGAACAATTCAATGTGTTCATGTTTCAAGATTTGTAAATGTGTAATTTATTTATTTGTGCTGCATTTTATATACAAATCTGTGGTAAATGACCAAGATTTTTATAGATGATGTCTGAATGAATACACACAAAAGATGTAAGATTTTATTCAGATTAAATGTTTGTTCCTGATCTAAATAAAGGGATTTATATAAACACGTCAGATCTTCTAAATGTAAAGTTGTAAAGGAGGGCGCCCTCTAGAGGACGGCAAAGAACACTGCATTACACGAAAAAGAAATCTCAGGCATTCTGCTCTACATTGCTTTATCCAATGAAGAACACTGTCCCACATGCTCTCCTACATTCAGACGGCAGAACAGCAGGTATAATTCTCCATCTCGCCATAACCTACAGCATCTGTCCATTTCCATACATGCTCAGCCCCTTTGACAAACCATATCTCCATGACCTGGATCACTGAAATAACCACTGGCACGGCCCAAGGAAAGCACAATATGGGTCAGTGACCTTTCTCTGCACGCCCAGGGGTGTTTTTGTCGTGCATAGAGCTCCAGCACCGACACCCATCCCCCTAATGCCCAGACAGGGGCTAATGGGTACATCAGTCACCTCCAACAACAGCCGAGTGAACACAAACACGTCTGTTTGCTACCACAACCTTTTGTGTTGACTGAGGGCACTGCCCCATGTCCAAGTTATGGTTGGCCCTTGCTGTATCAGCAGCATGGGGGTAGAAGGGACACTCAACACCAATGCAGCTAAGGACGAGGTTAAAAATCACCATGTGAGCGTGAGTACCTTTCTCTCTGCTTCATTACCTCTGTGTGCTTCCAGATACACAGTCAAGATAAGGGAAATAAAGGACCTAATGAGGAACACTGAGGTTGTACTTTGAAATCCTGACAACCCCTGTCTGTGTTGGAAAAGATGAGGACATTTAGAGTCTGGCACTTGGATTATGTTACCTATCACTCAACCTACAAGTCGTCCTGCCTTACTTTTTAGTGCCACTAGTTCAGCTTGCACAGCATCCAGACTTTGTTGCTCCATGTCAACAGGAGGAATACTTCCCTGCACAAATATCTGCACCTCATAAATGTCTCGCCCTTTGCTTGACCCTGTCTGGCCTCTGACAGAGAGGGGGTTGAGGTGGGAGCAAGGGACAGACAGGCTGGTGTGTATGTGTATCCTGGTGGGGGAGTGGCGTAACAGTTGAGCTGAGGTGAGGTATGGGGTTCTAATAAGGTGCTGCTGGCCCTCCCAACAGGACAAACAAATCAATCAGACGCTGACTGACCTTTCTTAAAGGGCATCAGAACGTTGATCATTTAGCGTTGAGCATAATAATTATGCAGCAATATTGAGAGTGCATGTAACTTTTAAGCTCAACTCATCTGCAGTATCTAAAAACAGTGATGGCTAAGAATGACAAGTGATTTAAATACAGATTAAAAAAAACACGTTAAAAATACAAAAACAATGTCAAAGAACAGAAGTATGTTTGTGTGTTATAAAATGTGCAAAACAACCGTTTCAAGGAATCAGTGTTCTATAGAATAGTTGATAGTCACAGTGCCTCAAACTCCTGCTTGTATCTAGGACTAAACTGCTTGTTACACATTGCTTCAGCACTTTGGATGTCATCTAATATGTAGTCAGAGGTTGAATGCAGCTGCTAAATGTGCCTGCATGCAATACTACAAACTTCTCTGAGTGTCTCATTAGTGCACATGCACCAGCAGAGGACAAGAGAAAAAGGGCAGTTCAGCTATCTTCTAAAAGTGTCTGTGCAGGGTTGACAAAGGGCTCCTAAATTGGTCTCATCATCTCCACAAGTCTGGGTTGGATTGGATCTGTATATGTCCCTGTCCTTGTGTTATATATAAAATGTATACTGTGCCAACAGCCGCAGTTGTTCTGTCACTGTCAACCGTTCTCTGATGACCCAATAATGACAAGAAAAGTTACAGCCTGTCATAAAAGGGGCCTTTTAGAAGCCTTTTAGGACCGTGGACTGTAGGTGCATATGTGAGGTCAATGAATCACTCTAAATCAATATTTTATCTATACAAAGGTTTCACATGTAATAAAATGATATTGGTCTCTGAGGCATTGTGTGTTATTTTCCCTCTGATTCTCAAAAATGTCAGCTCAGGCATATACGAGGACTCAAGCTCAAGAACAGCATTGTTGTGTTATTTCATGAGAAAAAATCCCCTTTCCTTTTCACACCTTCCAGCGCACTCATGTTTGTGCATTCCTGTGTCGACCACACACATACACACACACACACACACACACACACACTCAGTTCTTTGGGGTGTCACGTGAATCTGCTCCTCCCGTCCCATCTCTGTTTACACTGCTCTTCCGTGGTATTTACTCAGCGCTCACTCGCTCTTGGGCGCCATGCACCAAACAGCTGTTCCTTTATGGAGAGATCAGGCACTTCAGCCCCAAAGATCTGCCACACAGCTCTCTATGACAGCCCACCATGACTGCCATGATGGTAAACGCCTGGCTTCGCTGGCATCCATTGTTGCCACAAAGCTTAGAATCCCGAAAAGTCAAGAGTGGCTTTTGGATTAAGAGTCAACCAGAGCAACTGTCAGAGGTTGTCATCAAACTGAAAGACAAAGTTGCCAATTTTAGGTGGCGAATAAGTTCCTCTGTATGTCTTGTAGTTCTGCAGTGATTCACAGCACGCAGCAATCAGAGTCAAATGAGCCGTACATAACTTACAGAACTTTCTTCGAGAGTATGGCATGAAAAATAGACTGGCTTTGTCTTTTTTTAGATACTCAACTTCTGTTTGCCAAAAGATGGTCCCTCTCAAACTCTGGTAAAAAAAAGAAAAAAGAAAAAAAAAGACTGTTGCCTAACTCACCAGACCACAACTCTCCAGTGAATTATTTTTACCCTTTGTCTGCTCTTTTTCCTGCTGCTGTACACAGCTGCTGCTGAGTCAGGAGACAGGAAAGTTGGGAGAAAGGCCACCGAGCATCCCCAGATTCCCAGAGGACTGCTGCAAAGGCCTGTGGCGACAGGGACAGGAGACACTCCATTTGTCAGAAGACAATAGCCACTGCTTAGCGCCAGTGGAATATGGAGCTTTGGATGTCCCTCCACGTGTACAACTGTGCGACTGAATGTGGCGTGGCCTCAAATTGAACAGGATTATAAATGGTAGCAGAACATACTACAATGCCATATTACTGAATAAAGTTGTGTCTTCTGTATATACTTTGGGGAAAGTAGGCTAAAGCTTAACCACCTGTACCACAACTTCTTTCCATCTTTCTCAACTTGCTTTTTGTACTTTCATGGTGAAAAAGAAAAAAGAAAAGAAAAGGGGAAAAAAATCACCTAATGTGGTTGATTGTCCCACAAAGTCACCAGACAACAGTAAATTTTACTTCACGTGGGTTGAATTCATGATTCTTTTGGATAACAATATTCCACTATCCTCGAACACAGATGGCTGTAACAACAGATACGCTGTCTCACTTTTACCACAGACATCTCAGTATAATAATGCACGCAGCA
>JBBMJM010000011.1:2456199-2466519 GCA_037832705.1 Centriscus cristatus | reverse complement strand
ATACTTTTCATCGAGCCTTTGATGTCATGCGCAACCGTTGTGTCTATCGCCAATGAGCAACACTTCCTGTTTTGGATACAAAACATATATCTGGAGAGCAGAGTGCGTGACAGAAATCAAACACTGTGCACTCCAAGCAGAAAGATGACTTCCTCACCGAAAGTCTAGACTGAAGAGTCTGATGCTGATTCAGGCATTCGAAAGCACTGAGGCAGCACTGCTGCCCCTGTGCAGCGCAATCAGCTGATTAACCACAACTCAGTGACACTGCCGTTGGTCACGTGCGCCAAAACACCTTCAGAGCACAGCGGTTGCTTGCCACATCGTACAGCGAAAGCAGCTCACACTGCCACTCGGCGCTGACTCCGATCACATCAACTTCATCACATTAGCTTCTTCCCCACAGCTATCCACACCCTAAACAACAAACACACACGGGACATGTGAATGTTGATGTGAATGTTGTTTGAAAGAATTAAGTGAAAAAGTTAGAGCATATATGAAATATTCTTAACGTCACCTTTATATTATTTAACACCATATTCTAACATTTTATTTAATTTCATTTAACATTAATTTAATATTTAATATTCTTTAACTCACCATACAGCGAATGTATTTATTCAAGACCAAATGTTGACTGCACAGATTTTTACATTTGGATGCTGTTTTTTTACAGATGTAAATATTCTTATCCTGTTTTGTTCTTTGTTCTACTATATTTTTCTTCTATATTCTTTTAAATTGTTTTCGAATTATTATATTAACATAGTTGTGCATGACAGACACCTGAAGAGCAACTCAAATTTCATTGTAGAAATACAGTGACAATAAAGGTGATTCTGATTCTGATCAATATGAAGGAGTTCAATAGGAATAAATGACCCCGGGGACCTTTGAAGACATTGTCATCGTCACGTCCATTTAAATCGGTCGTCTGTGCGACCCACTGGTGATTAGCTCCGCTAAGAGAGTAATAACATTAGCTTTCCCAGCATGAGGTTTAAGTCTTAGGGAGATCCCCCTGGGCCAGGAGAGCTCCTCTATTTCGAGCTGGGAGCGGTGAGCGGGGTGTTTGTGCCAGCAGTCACATGAGCAAACATCTGACAATGATTTTCAAATGAAGTCGACGTGTTTGAGCCAGCGACTGATCAAAGAAAACAACACAAACCAATACAAATCTGTATTACCCGTGTTTCTTTACCTGCAGCGTGCTGAGGAGGTTTCACAGCCGGAGACAAGAAAGTCTGAAGGCTGGACACACACAGTTCACTCACTGTCCCCATAACTCCCTCCAGCATGTACAGTATGTGTGAGTTGGAGGGCAGGGGGCGGGGGGGGTGTTGCTTCAGTCCATGGAGCTGCTCCAGGTGTGAGGTCCTGCTCTGCTTCACCTGCAATCCCTGGTCAGATGAGTGATCTGCTCCCTGGATAATCTCTCACTTCACTCTGCTTTCTCCTCCCATTGAGTCTAACGTGATGCTGAAACCACTTCCTGTTTCTGCCTGTTCCCCTTTTCTCACGCTGGTGTCGCAGACTCGGAGTGTCTCTTTTTTTCTCTTCGCACACTGACGGACTCATCTCTTCCACCTCTCATGCATCATTTGCACGACAGATGCAGTCTAAATAATATTCAGATATCACGGTTGCCTGGCAACCCACTAGAAGTATTGATTTACTTCTCGACAGTGATCCATTTGTTTGGATTAGATTATTTTCACGCCTGTTGGGGATATTCCCATTAAGGTGTCAGAGCCAAGTGAAATATAAGGCCTCTTCCTCACATGTAAACCCTCTACGAGATAAATCGCTCCGTTATTGTCACATTTGTAATCAACCAGTGTTTTTTTGCTCCCTCCAATAGAGCAAAGTGGAAATGTTTTCCTCCGCCTGCCGCTCTGAATTAGCCTGCCTGCCACTCACGTAACCGCGGCCTCGCCAGTCATCCATTAACTTTTCATCCCTGCCCTCTCTGTTAATCATGCAGCCATGGGCGGCGCTGCAGCAGGTTAAGTGGCAATTTCAGCCGCTTTTGTGAGTTTGCGTGGCAATGATATCACCCCCCGTCCATCATCGCCTCCCAGTTGGTTCCCTGAGCGGCGCCCGTGCCTCACGCCGACCCCTGCGTGAACTGCAAAGTCAGTCGTGGCCTCTTTAAAATGCTGTAGCTGCACAACACCTCAGCTCTGTCACAGGAGGAACAGCGCACACAGCGCAGTCAGCAGAAATGTTTCTTTTTTAGCTCAGAATAAACGAGTCGCCAGAGCATCCCCACAGCCTCAGGAGACGTCACATGATCATATCGAGTTCCCCTGCAAGCCAGGTAACTTCATTCAAGAGTCCACACGGCCCGATGAAACCGACGAAGGCAAATCAGCCAAAGCCGATGACAGTGACGCCCCTCAGCTGGAGGCGATGTTCTTTCATGAGGACTCGTGGTTATTTTCGGTCGGACAGAGCGTAGAACACCTCAAACTGCACACGGGCAATGACTGACCACAGATCTGATATTCCATCGACCCAGTATAAGTAAAGTACTGTACTTTTTAATTGGGGCAATATGAGGTATCAAGGTATTTGAATGCACTGGTTTTCACAAATTTCCAATATCTAATAACGCCACCTGGTGGACAAAGATTGCCACTGATGGGAGGCACAGACCGGCCACTGCAATAACAAAAAATGTTAAAATGTTAATTAAAGTGTGGTTAACTTATTCTGTGTGTGTCTGCTCTATTATTTTGTGCCATTTACAGGTCCTGGGCCTTTACAGGTCCTGGGCTCCTGGCCACATACCCGGTTGCCCTAACAGTTAATCCGGCCCTGCTGCTGAGGTGAAAACCTGGTATGTCAATGTCCACCGACTGGACATACAATTTCTTGTGTTGAATTCCTGCTTAAATTCACCAAATATCCGTCACCCAGAAGCAAATCATCAGGAAGCTCCTGATGTTTGTCTTCTCTCAGGTAGAGAAGTCGTATACGTGATGACGGGCCTTCCCTCCCCAGGTGGACATAAAACCTACAGAGAGCTCGCTCGGCTGTTTTTGGTGGAACTCCTACATAGCAGCCTAATGTTAGCATCCCCTTCAGTGACTAACAAACAACGGGGTGGGAGCAGAACATGCTCATCGGCTGGGACAAAACACTCACCACTGAGCTAAAGATAGATTCCAACCAAGCTAATAATTCACAGAACCCCCATTTTCATTTCAGCCGTCAGAGCGGTAACACTTCTCTCGTGTGCATCGTTTCATCTTTGTGATGAATGGAGATTTAATAAAGTAGGAATGGTTGGGGGTTTTTTTCAGATTGGTTTGCAGGGCGCAGCTGCAAAAGAAGCACAGATGTGCTTGATCTTTTTTTTATCTTCACAACATGTTTGTGGAGCAGGTGTGTGTGTGTGTGTGTGTGTGTGGGGGGGGGGGTGTTCAGTCAGTGTTTGTATAAGTCCACTGAGATTTGGCTGCTGCTACGTTGACGGGACGTCTTTGAACGGAGGAGCTTAGTGCCAGAGCAAACTAGTCTCATCTTCACACGGGAACCAGCAGGACAGCGGAGGCGACTAGATTTCCCACACAGTGGTCAGGAAGGGCTAGGGGAGGAGGTGTGTGTGTGTGGGGGGGGTCACACGCAAGGCAGATGACACCCGTAACCACAGCACCCACACCCACCTGTCTACAGAGCACCACACCCTGCGGATGGCTCGCTGTTTCCTTTGTGTGCACACATTTTATTATGCAAAGACAAGCAGCCGAGCAGGTGCAGGTAGATGTGCAGATACACGGGGACTTTTCGATACAACAGGTCTTTTAGAAGTCACATCAACACACAGGGTGCACAGCATCCTGCCATAAAGTGAGGCTGGCACTGACAATCAAGGCTACAACACAGACACATCAGTTGCTTATGTAAGTCGACATGAATAATAGAAACTAAAGACGACGACTGCAGAGCCGGGTCTTGACAGTGAACCGATTCGTCGTCTCTCCTCCTCAGACTGCTTTAACGCTGCTCAGGGACGGATGCAGTCATATGACATGTACTTATTCATTCAGATCCACGCACCCGAGATTTGGCTGAGGACGCATCAAGGAAAGTGAGAAAGTTATTTGAATATGCCGGGAACATCCACATATCCCTTCTCTGGTGCTTCACACTTTGAGCAGATAATTACATAACCGTGGGCTGATTCTTTGGCTGCTGTTGCAGAGATGGAGGAGCCACAGATCAGATCAAGTGTTGTGTTTGGGGAGTCTGGGCCCTGCACACTCTGATGTGTGGGGAAGACTTCACACACACTGCAGGAAACACCCCAGAAAACAACCCCTGCAACATAAAAACAATCGGATATGTGAGAGAATGTAGGAGAAACAGCCCTCCCTTCCTTTAACAGTGTCTTGCAATGAGGCCATTGCTGGTACTTCTATTTTGAGATGCACGGAAAACTAAACTGCTAAATAATTGAGTCAAAGCCTCTATCATGGACTGAGCTTTGCCAACATAAGCTCATCACAGCCTGGCAGGTGCATGTGTGTGTGTGTAGGGTCAGGACATGGATTCCATGAAATGCTGTGTGTTTTAGCAGTTTGAGGGGATGGTGTTTAACTTTCATTGCATAACACAATGTAATTGCTGTGCAAATATGTGCAGTGACAACCAGTTGCACTGTGATACTGAATAACGAACCATTCAGCTGTGAACACAGAACCCACCGGTTTTCTGGTGGTTTTAAATCAAAACATGCGCATCACACACAGGCTGCTCGAGAGAACGTGTGGGATCAATGAGAGAAGAAGCGTTTGGACAAACCGTAGCTGTCTCCCTCCATCCTGCTGGTCCTGATGTTGCTGCCGTTGCAGGCGTCACAGTCCGGGGATGCGTTTCACCCGGAGCCCGCGGGGACTCTGCTCACCTCGTCTTCTCTGATCTTTCCAGATTTTATTTCTTGGTGCCTGCTTCTTTTCTGGTCCACCAGCAGAGTCAACTTTCCCGTGTCGTCGTAGTTATTTCTGCCCTGGTTGTGTGTCTGCATGTGCGCCGCTGCCTGCAGATCCGCAGGAGCCGCTGCACGCTGGCCCCGCCCACCCCCGGTATGACGTCACGCCCAAACCATAACTTCTTATTGGTGGTAAAAGCACATGGCAGAAAACAGAATCAGAAATACTGTTACTAAAGGGAATTATAACAAAGCAACACCAGTGTATAAACCTGATGTGGACAAATCTACTGGGAACCTCCAGATCTCAGGTACACTGAAGGAGATTTAGGAACGCTGTAGGACAAGTAAGTGTTCAAGCAGCTGTAGGTGAAATTCTATTTCCTCAGTCTGTCAGCGCAACCAGGTGGGAAAGAAGAAGAACTAGAGGAGAGAAAATCTCACAAAAGTCACAACTTTATTGCACCTTTATATTCAACTCTAGTGGCAAGAGCCCCTTTCATTATGAAAGCGGCTCCTCCCCGGTCAGAAAAGGAGGTGCAAACGTGGACCAACTGCTCACCATTCACACAGGTAAATGTTCTGCGTCAGTCAAATCCTACGTCAGTTTCACAGCCGACAAAAACACGTCCTACGGAATTTCGACTGCTGCCGCCTCTCCTGCTCTGTACACGTGACAGTGATATATGAAAGGTCTTGCATGGAAACATTCAACTGACAAAACACGTTTGCAGATAAATTGTCAAGTTAACATCCACCAACGGATCCGAGTATTAGTAGCACGTTACAGATCTGTCTTTTCATTAAATTATATATTTATAACATTAAACCCTATACTTTTTAGAGCCAATTCAAGGCAACATCTCTAGAATGAAAAGAAATGCAAGGTCAGGTCTTTACAGCATTGGAGGGAAATACGAGTAGCACGAGATGGACTGTACAGTCTCCTACACTGCCGAAGCGGTTTTAGCGTGACGATAATATTTCTACGCGTCTGTGGCCATACTGGTTTCCACACCTGAAATAACGTGTATAAAAAAAGTTTCTAGAGGATGCAACATGGTGGTCCAGAAGGACAAACAGGGTCTGGCTGGAGATGGCGATGGGATGCGATCTGGGTTCCTGAGTCTAGTTGCTAGGTAACCAGCAGGACCGCCAGAAGATTGCATAGAAGTGTAGGAGAAAAGAGGAGAATGAATATTAGCGTTTTACAGTCCCGTTCTGGAAGTATAAAACTGAAACCACTAAAGAACCGTTTGTTCCAGAGGATGAACATTTAGAAACATCAGAGGTGATGAGATGAACTTTCCAACAATCCCAGCAAATAAACAACTGTGAGCTGTCAGGTGTGTGTTTGATGCATTCAATGCTTCCAGAGGCAAATGTCTCCAATCAGCAGAGCACATTTTGGTGGTATTTAAAAAAAAACAACCTAAAATCAGTATTAAGTCACAAATAAAATAAAGACAGGAAAAACTAAAAACAACAAATCCAGCTTGGTACATTTTGAAACCAATCAAGACAAGCATATTCAGAAAATGGTAAAATGCTGCAAATTACTTTTACCAACAATATGCAGGCAGAGTTTGGTCGTGGAAAATTAGCAATTGGCACAAGACGCTGGAAAAAAATAATTAAAAGAAGAAAATCAATGAAAATGTTAAAAATAAAATGGTAGCAGACAAAGATACAAATGTTATATAAATTAAAAATAAAGTGTGTTTGTGAATACACAATTCTAGATTTCTGAATTTTGGTTTTCATTTTGGATGGCCCTTTAATTTTTGTACCCAACAGTCAAATTTCACGTGACTCGTGGACTGATTCTGGTAAATGTTGCACACAGAGCAAAGCTCCCGCCACTTGACTGTGTATGTGTGTGTGTGTGTGTGTGTGTGTGTGTGTAGGGCATCAACACCTGCAGACATTTTGTGTTAGTTTCAAATTCAGCTCTGAGGGAGTCACTGTTAATGTCGTCTGCTCTGCTGCGTTTGGGTCAATGGTTCAAACTGAACATAGAAGGAAAAAAAAAAAAAAAAAAAAAGGTCTACAAGTTTGGTATGTGATTTTGACGTCTTCAGTTCCAGTCGAACATCTCGACCCTTAACGACGGACTCCGAAGGCTCTCTTCCCTCCTGGTGTTATCGACCACTTGTTTCTCCTGTCCTGGATCTTCTGGAAGATGCTGCTGCCTCCTCTCCACTTCTCCCGTTTGTAGTTCTTCACTTTCTTCACCTGAGTAAAGCAGAGGGAGTTTGGTTGAATTTTTTTTTTTTAATTTATTTTTCATTTTACTCCTTCAGACGTGGTTGCAGCGGATCCCTGGAGTATGGTACATATATGCCGATACAGACTAATCCCCCCCATGGAGACTTCTCTTCCAGCGTCCTTTTCTTACCGCCATCTGTTCATATGACGCTATTTGACAGTTTCAATCCATTTTTAGAGTCCGGTGGGGATGTACTTCACCGCAACCTGAGGATATTCGGTCCTGCTGTGGCCGTCGGGACCTTTATAACACCTTAATGACACTCAATGATCTCGTCTCACTTGGCTCACCTTTCCCCTGTCGAAGTCTTCATCCCACTCGTCGATCACAGTGTCACCCTCGGCGTGGCGGACGTCTTCAACGGCGTCTCTGCTGATGGCAGACACCTCTCCGTCCCAACTGAGGACTACACGAGACAAACCAGAGGAATGAAGTTCCCCAGACTGCTGGAGCCGTCAATGATGTGCCTCACCCTTGGCTCCGTAGGCCTTATCTGCAGCGTTCTTCAGCAGCTCCTGAACCACCTCGCTGGTCTTCTTCCCGTCCCAGGCTGCAGCAGCCACAGGGGTCGCCGTGCGTTCCGTTCCACTCCCGTCTGCCGCCGGCGCCTTGCTACGCTTGTAGCCGTCCTTCACTTGACTGTCCCACACTACCACAGTGGCTGGAGGTGGAAAAACAGTCCGAAAGTGAGAACGACCTGACAAGAACGACCCCAACCAGGAGCAGACATGTCCCCGTACCTGTGTTTTGTTTTTGCACTTTGTCATTCTCGTCGGGATTCTTCTTGAGAGGCGGCTCCGCTGCTTCAGGCTCATTGTTCTGACCATCTGTGCAACGCCTGCTCTCCTCCCTCAGTCTCACCTCTTCCTTTAGCTTCTTCTTCTTCTTCATTTTCAACTTCCTTTTCAACACGATCAACTCTCCTGTATCGTTCTGAGCGTCAGCGGCCTTCACCTCAGAGCTGCTGCTGGGAGACAGGGAGTCAGACGTTCACTTCACTCGTCCTGACTGAACTCTCAAAGGTTTCAGGTGGAGTGAAACGTCACTGAGCTCAACACACACAGACTCCAGCTCACCTCTCTGACGCAGCACATGTTGAATGAGAGTCGGGCAGAGCCTCCGCCGTCTGCATCTTATTCTTCTTTTTACTCTTCTTCCCTTCAGGTTCAGTCCGACTCCAGTCACAGGACGTCACGGCTGAGGCAGGTGTTTGCTGCGACGACAGACTCCACATCCCACCCTGACACCACTCCTCCTCCTGGTTGTCCAAAGGAGGTGAGACACACCCTCTCTCCGTCACCTTCCCTCCGTCGTCGTCGTCGTCATTCTCCCTCCTCCGCTTCTTTTTCTTCCTCCTCTTCTTTTCGCTGGCCGAGTCCGTGAGGTCAGGCTTCGTCTCTGTGGCTGTGGATGTTTCCGTGCCACCTTCCACCTCAGAATGGCGCCGCTTCTTTTTCTTCTTTTTCTTGAGATTGGGCTTTTGCTGCGGTGGGCTGTCGGGACACTGCTGTGGGACTGTGGCACTGAGGTCGCTGGAAGACTTGGGGCCTTTGTGGCCAGGATTGTGAAGCCCGTTGGTCCGAGCAGGAAAGTTGGCCTTTGGATGTTGCAGTATGGCGAGAAGAGACTGTTTCTGAGAGCTCTGCTGTTTGAAGGATGCACTTGAATGGGAAAAGGGCAATGAGTGGACTTTGGATGAATGGAATGGACCAGCTCTGGGAGACGAAAAGGAGCAGACGTCTGGATCAGCTGTGACATTTAAATGCTGACTCGTCAACTGTGACAGAATACGCGGTTCACCCACCTGTCAGTATGAGTTGGTGAGGCAAAGGGGAGGGGGCTGAGGTGATTTTGATGAATGGGGTCACTGGACAGCTGTCGTGGCAACGGGTGCGGGGCATCAATGCTGCTCGGAGTCCGGCTGTGAGCCTGCAGTTATCGACATAAATAAAAACTTGGTGGTCTAAAGAAAATAGCCATGAAATGTGACAAAAATAAGGAGATGGGCAATTAAAGGGATGGCAGGAAAAAAGATGGGGAGGGGGCAAAGAGGAAAAGGTGTGGCAGAGAAGAATTAGAAATGGTTAGAAAGAGAACTGACGGAAAAGAAGACAAAGTGCTATGAGGTTGATTAGACAGGCACACGTTACGTACAGCACAGCAGAGTCGTCTTTAAACAAACCCATTTCCTAAAGTTAATGACCCACTTTGAAAGAGCAGTGTGGGGTGGGGCAACAGGAAACCAAGGTGTCATGAGCTCCGAGACAGGAGGTGGTGCTGTTGTGGACTGGAATGAAGGTCACCTTCTTGGCCGACAGGGCCAGTTTCTTGGCAGGTGGTGGGGACATGATGCTGGTGGCTTCGGAGGTGATGTTGTTGAGGGCCGGGGGTTTGATCTTCACCGGCTTCTGCTCCTCTGTGCTGTGAGAGCGCTCCACACTCTTGGCTGGAGACGCCAGGCCGTTGGAGCCTTTCTGAGGGGTGGAGGGAGTCTCTCCTGCTGGAGCACTCTTGGGGCCAACGGAGTCCTGGATGATAAAAGTCTTCTGTTACGCTTCTTTGCATTCACACGTGGACACAAGTTGACTCCTCGTATAGAATGAAGCTCAGCGGAGCGGAGGGATTTCATTTAATGCCGTGTCAGCAACAAAAGCTTGTTCCACATGGACTTGGTTGCTCCGTACAGACAGACTCTTTACATGTGAACGGTACCTTGGAGTCGGAGGCGTCAGCAGAGGATGAGTCAGACAAAGACTTGAATGAGGTAGACGCGGTCATGCTTCTGCTCTCGCCACTTTGCTTCTTCTCCCCTTCGGTCCTGCTGACTCCATTAGTGGATGGCGTGGGAGTGCTGCTGCGAGACTGCGCTTGGCTCTGGGGACAGGGCTTCTTCAGCTTCTTCAAAGGTTCCTCGATAACCGTAGGTCCACCCGGCAGTTTCGGGGGGCTGTTGAAGGAGGACGTCCAGTTGGAGAGCCTGGGCTGCGGCTGAGCGCTTACCCCGTTCCTGGAAACGGGCAGACCCAAACCTCCGTCCATGGACTGGATTTTGCGCAGTTGTGCAGGCTCAAGTTTCTGCCAGAAATAACAACAACAACAAAAATTAAAAAGG
>JBBMJM010000011.1:2276472-2291306 GCA_037832705.1 Centriscus cristatus | reverse complement strand
TTACTTTTTTTGTTACTATGTTCTGTGTGAGCTACTGCTGCTGTAAACTGCAAATTTCTCCAGTGTGAGACAATAAAAGGTTTTTCTTATCTTATCTTTTATATATATATATATATATATATATATATATAAGCTGTGGCATCATGGTTTGTCCCCTTGAGGGAAACTTGTTCATCTTTATTCCATCAATTCTGGTGTCATGATGGAAAAGGTCCCTTCATGGAGGACAATGGCTCCATAGGCCACTGAATGATTTAATGAATATGAAAATAGTGTGAATCATGACCTTTAACCCAGAGGGTCATTGAAGCCCTACACTGACCCGTGGCAGGTTTTAAACCCTCAGTTTGTTTGTACCTTCAGTAGAAATGTTCCCTGTCATCCGGGTTCCAGCTGCTTGTGGTGGCAAACAGCTGTCAACACCACCTCCGATCTGCTGTCACCGTCGGCACTCGGCACCAGACAAACCTAAAATATCTGGGCTGACACTCGTTGTCTTGGCGCTGATCGTGTTCTCACAAAAACACGGTGTTATGTCCTCCAATCCTAGGGACATACACTACATATTTTCAGTCACAAGTTGCAGTAATGAACCTCGGTGGCATTGATGTATTTCTGAATTGCTCATTAGCAAACAACTCGGAGATTGCTTCCGCCTGGGCAGTTGTCTACAACATCTGGCAAGCAGCAGGGGGGGTACTAGTTTACATTGGATTGGAAGCATCCTATTGAGGAATAAATACTGGGATATTGCGTGTGTTTCATACAGATAACACTTTACAGTAAATGTACTTGTAGTTGTAGAAGAACCATTCGGCGTGAGCTTTATATGCCGCCCTCGTGCCTGTGTGTCACCCCTACACGTCCATAGTGGTACGGTCCACAACGCCCGGGTTTCCGCGCGAAAAGACGGCCTGCAGGCGCGTATTGCATATAGCATCCATCCCACGCAACAGCCGCGGCTCCACTGCTGATAGGAACGGCGGCGTCTACGCTGTTTTAATTGGTTTTAAAGCGTTTTTATGCTTTTTAGCGTTTCGATAGTTGTCGAGTATGCCAACTGGGACTTCCCTGTCGCTGCCAGAGGATGTCAGGAAAAGGTGCGGTGTTGGTTAATAATCACCTTGCTAATGTCTGATGATAATGGTGGGGATGTAGCGTTCGTCCAGCCTGACGGTGCTTCAACGCTGCGTCGGGAGTCGTTTGAGCTGTGTTTCTCGTTGTTCCTGTACCAGGGACCTCCATCTTCTGCCGCTGCATTAGCATTAGCTCGTCGCCACCTGACCAGCCGTTGACGGTAGCAGCTAGTTAGCATCCTAGCCTGTCACCGGGAGGCGGCGTGGGAGATTTGGCGCCAGCGAGCAACTTTTGCCGTGTGCTGGGTGGTCGTCAGGATGGACGTGGGCAGCGGGTGTTGGTGGAGGACTTGCTGCTCACGGGTCCATCTCACCGTAACGTTGTTCTGGTGTTTCCTTCAACAGACTGCAGGTGCTGGACCAGGATGGGTCTTCAGACGAGGTGACCGTCTCACAATCATTAGCTACTCTGTAGAGAGAGAACATGGTCCTTCTCATGTATGAACTCTTTGAGAGAACCCTTTAATCGTCAGTGCAACATCATCATCATTCCCATTGGATGTAATTTGACTTAACGTTTGGAAGTAATTGATTTATTACATAGTCACTGGGTGGATTGATTTAGAGTTGGTTGGTTGTTCAACAGAACACGACACATTTCACATTCTAAGTTTGTATTTTGAACATTCAAGGGCATATTTCTAGTTGTGCTTTTATAAAACGTGGATGTTAAGCTGAACATTTTCTTTCCCAACATGTTTTCAGGGTCTTGTGAAGGAGAAGCTCCGTTTGGTGCAGGACTTCCTGCATGACGACGCTCAGGACAGGCTGAGCAGCCTGGAGGAGAAGATGAAGAACTCTGAGATCTCAATGGTTGGTGCCCTCAGAAAGTGGAAAATTCCAAACGTATTTGGCTCATTTCTTGTCGTTTTTCTCTCATCAGGAGGTCTACGTCTCTAAAGTAAAAACCTTGTTGAGAAAGGAGTTTCACATTGAAAACGGATCCCACGATGATGGCGGGGAGCAAGAAGGGAAGACCAACGGCTACATCAACGGTTCCCTCAAAGACGACAACGTCAAAGAAGTGACCATGGACACGCAGGACGAGGACAAGGCTGCTAAGTCACCAGCTGCTAAAGGGAAGGGAGGACGCAGGAGCAAGACCAACTGTGACACCAAAAGTCTGTTTGAGCTACTTAACATTTCAGCATTTAGAATCTTTTTTTTTTTTTTAATCATACATTTTTTATTATTTCACACTTGGGTGGGGTTACAGTGGTTCTCTGGTATATAGTACCTACCTGTACATGATAATAGAGTAATTTACACATAGTTTTATATTAAACAGTCACAGCTATACAATCTCGAATCCATTTGTTCCTCTAAGCTTGTGGTAAAAAAAAAAATCCATAGCCCTCTTTTATCCTCTGACCGTCACTAACATTTCTTCATATGATGCAATTTCTGCCATGTTTGTGATACACTTCTTACAGTCTGCATATGTTTCCGTAACCTGAGGATAATTTGAGCAGCTTTTAGAATATGGAAACAATACTGGGATGCATCTTTTTCTTCTAGAGTCGCCAGCCAGCAGCAGGGTCACAAGAAATGGTGGGAAACAAGCCATCATCTTGTCAATGTTCTCCAAAGTGTGCGTAGTTTTGTTTTTCTAAAGTGCTCCATGTTTTTCATTCGTGTTGTGTGTGTGTGTGTGTGTACAAATACATCTAAACTGTTTTGTCTTTGTCAGTCAGAAACGCAAATCTGAAGACTTGAACGGAGAGGCCACCAACGGGGAGGTGGAGTTGAAGAAAGAAGAGGACATCGAGGAGGTAAGTACTTCTGTGTACCGTGATGTTTGAGAGACGGCTCTTGGCCACACGTCGTCTCTCTCACCTGTTGCAGAGTCGCGAGGAGAAGCGCTTGAAAGTGGATTCGGACGACAGGTGAGTGTTTGCTGCCGTCCCAACGATGTAAATGAGATCCACCTTCAACTGAAACTCTTCTTCTCAACACAGCACTTCGCTGGAAGAAACAAAGAGTATCAAGCCGGTTTCAGCTGCAAAGGTAAAGTTCCACCTCCCTGAATCTGATTTCACACACACTCACACACCTAATCCCTCCATCCCCCGCTCCCAGACACCACCTCCAAAATGTACGGACTGCCGACAGTACCTGGACGACTCCGATCTGAAGTTCTTCCAAGGGGACCCTGACAACGCGGTGAGGACCTGGAGGAGGGGTCGTCCTCTGACGCCGAGGAGCAGACGTGACACTCAGGGTTTCTTCTCTCCGTCCTCAGCTGGACGAACCGGAGATGTTGACAGATGAGCGTCTCTCCCTCTTCGACTCCAATGAGGACGGCTTCGAGAGCTACGAGGATCTACCACAGCACAAGATCACCAACTTCAGGTGAGGTTTGACCCCTGGCTGGCGTCCCGTTGACCCCTGACCTCTGTGCCTGAGGTGTCCCTGGTTGCTCTGTCCAGTGTGTATGACAAGCGGGGTCACCTTTGTCCCTTCGACTCCGGGCTGATTGAGAAGAACGTGGAGCTGTACTTCAGCTGTGTGGTCAAACCCATCTACGATGACAACCCGTGTCTGGATGGTGAGAAACACACCGACCACATGTCCATCACCTTCCTTAACTGGCTCCGTCTTTGGGTTGTTGTTTTTCCCCCTGCGTCATAAGCTGTCTCCCTTCACCCTTAGGGGGCGTCCCGGCTAAGAAGCTCGGACCCATCAACGCCTGGTGGATCACTGGGTTTGACGGCGGTGAGAAGGCTTTGATCGGTTTCACCACAGGTACGAGTTTCTACCTTTTTTATTTATTAAGTCTCGTTGTGATGCACAATCTGACCGTTTATCCCCGACGTGCAGCGTTTGCTGACTACATCCTGATGCACCCGAGTGAAGAGTACGCACCCATCTTTGCGCTGATGCAGGAGAAGATTTACATGAGCAAGATTGTGGTGGAATATCTCCAGAAAAACCCCGACGTCACTTATGAGGACCTCCTCAACAAGATCGAGGTGAGGACGTGTGTTCCACAAATGATCCCCCAGATCGTCTGCTGCTCGTGTGTTCTGACCCCACATCACCCCCCTCCCGTGCAGACCACAGTCCCTCCTGCAGGCCTCAACTTCAACTGCTTCACCGAGGACACGCTGCTGCGTCACGCCCAGTTTGTGGTGGAGCAGGTGGAGAGCTACGACGAGGCCGGCGACTCGGACGAGCAGCCCATCATCGTCACTCCTTGCATGAGGGACCTGATCAAGCTGGCCGGAGTCACTCTGGGGAAGAGGTACGTCTGTGTGCGCGCCCCCCTCCCTCAAAGGAGTCTGAAACCAGTCCCCAGTCTGTAGTGTGCATGTGACAGGTTTTAAATCAAGAGTGGAGCGTGCACACCCGTCCTTTTCCACACACGCAGTCAGCTAATTGTCCTGGCGTTCAGAAGAGCTTTGCATTGCTGCTGAAGCTCGACGTGACCACCTGCCCCTTTTTGTTTCCTCTGCTTCACCCGTTCTGACTGCTCCTCGCCCGCTGTTCCTCTAACGTTCCTTTGACGTTCCCTAACGCAGCATGCTGCTGTACTGGTAGGTAGTCCTCGTTGAGAATGCATCCGTCGCTTGTACGGTGGTGTGACGTGAGACGCATTGACAAGTAGGGGTGTCACAGCGGCAGCCGTCGGGTCCGTCCCATACAGCGGGGTCCGACTGAAGCTCTGCAGTGGTTACTGACGGCCGCGTCCCGGGCCGACCAATGGGGATCTCAGCTTCCATTCAGACTGGGCTGCAGTGCTCATTTTCACCATAAACCCCCCACCCCACCCCTACCGACAAGATGACCTGCATCGCTTCCTGTGACATCCCTATTTAGAAGCTCTGTTAGCAAGAAGAGCAAACCAGAGTTCACGCTGGAGTTGTTGTTTTTGGTTCCCACATGATTGTCAGTGGGGCTGATTGGATTCTGGCCGTCGTGTGTTTAAATTAGACGTTTATAGTCACAGGGTCCATGTGCCAACTGGGTTCTAAAGTAGCTTCATTCATTGTCCTGTCTGACCGTCTGGACCTTCAGTAGAAGAGGTGACCCCCCCCCCCTCCCTGGGGTCTGACAGTGTTAACCTCTGGAGAAGGATCTGCTCAGACCCTTCCTCCATTTTTTTTGAATCTGTATTGTATTAAATTGGGGGGTGGTCTCCAGGCTGTTTTGCTCTGTCGGACAGGAACAGTTTTCTGGGGGGGCAGACAAGACATGGGTTTGGGGGGGTGGAGAGGACAAAACAAACCATACTGGAAAGACCGTGACAGTAACTTGTGAAAAGTACAAGCAAAGTACACAACTTAAAGTATCCTTGGAATAGACGCTGACATGTTTTGAGTTCGTCACGTCTTTGTGGTGGTGAAGACCCCAAACTGTTCCAATTGTGGTCGGTAGGAGGAGGAGTTGTATGGAGATCCTGGGGGCTTTGAGTATTAAAAGGAGTCGTAGGGCGCCTGTGCTGCCATGTTGATCTAACGGGAACTCTGCATTCTCCATCCTGACTGGTTGCTTGCGTCTTGCTGCTGCATGGCCTGATGCTGTGGTGTGTTGACCGACAACCCCCCCACCCACGTTCCTACAGGGATGGTTCTTCTCAGTCCAACACTTCTTTCCTTCCAACAGGAGAGCTGCCAGACGACAGGCCATCCGTCACCCCACCAAGATCGAGAAGGACAGCAAGGGGCCGACCAAAGCCACCACCACCAAGCTGGTCTACCAGATCTTTGACACCTTCTTCTCCGAGCAGATCGAGCAGGACAAAGAGAGCGGCGTTTCCAAGAGACAGCGCTGCGGCGTCTGCGAGGTGAGTCGGCCACTGGGAGCGCCGTGGATGCATGAGCCAGCAGGGGGCTGATGCTTGTCCCCCCACCCCCCCAGGTTTGTCAGTCTCCTGACTGCGGCAAGTGTGCAGCTTGTAAGGACATGATCAAATTTGGAGGCAGCGGGAAAAGCAAGCAGGCCTGTAAGCAGAGAAGGTGAGGGGGGTGTCGAACGCGTCTGGTGGGACGTCTGTTCCCCGCTTGATTCTTTGTGGTGTGCCGCCGCCGGCAGATGCCCCAACCTGGCTGTGAAGGAGGCGGAGGACGACGAGATCGTCGAAGAGGAAGACGTGCCTGTGGAGAAGACGAAGAAGGGATCGCAGGTGAAGAGGAAGAAGCAGACCCAGTGCAAACTGACGTGGATGGGGGAGCCCGTCAAGGTAACGTCGGCTGCGCCTCCCGACTCGTCCCGTCGTGGGTAGTCGTCCACGTGTGTGTCGTCCTCAGGCCGAGGGGAAGAAGCACTTCTACCAGAAGGTGTGTTTGAACGACGAGGTGCTGGAAGTCGGCGACTGTGTCTCGGTTTCCTCCGAGGACCCGTCCATCCCGCTGTACCTGGCCAGGTAGGAGGTCTTTAGAAGACGCTGTCTGAAAGCGGACGTCTGAGAACCAACGTGTCTCCGACCCGTCAGGATCACGTCCCTGTGGGAGGACGCCAGCGGGAAGAT
The DNA here is from genome assembly GCA_037832705.1 of Centriscus cristatus. Taxonomy (NCBI): domain Eukaryota; kingdom Metazoa; phylum Chordata; class Actinopteri; order Syngnathiformes; family Centriscidae; genus Centriscus; species Centriscus cristatus. Next base: position 2,284,700 of record JBBMJM010000011.1, on the reverse strand, counting down.
GTTCCACGCCCACTGGTTCCTCCGGGGGATTCACACCGTCCTGGGGGAGTCGTCCGACCCTCTGGAGCTCGTCATCGTGGACGAATGCGAAGACATGCTGCTCAATTACGTGCAAGGGAAAGTGAACGTGACCTACAAGGCTCCATCTAACAACTGGTTCATGGAGGTGAGTGAAGGATCAAGTGGGACCTCCAGATGTTTGGGTAGAGTGGTGATACACCAGAGAACTAGATGAGTTTGTGTCAGCGAAGGTTCAGTCAACGTGAAAAGGAAACAAGTAATGAACAGGTGTTCACCTGGTTCAGGAATCCGAATAGGAGGTAAACATGAACGCTGTCGTCCTGGAGGACCTTCAAGTCAGAGCTCCTGAGCAGAGAGCGCCGACTCAGCAGGTCTACGATGTGACGCTCTGGTTTCATTGCTGGATCTGAACCGTCTGTTTCAGGGAGGGATGGATGACGACATCAAGGTGATCGAGGACGATGGGAAGAGTTTCTTCTACCAGTTCTGGTACGACCCGGAGTTTGCCCGCTTTGAGACGCCCCCCAAAACGGACCCGTCAGAGGACTCCAGGTTCAGGTGAGGGCCGTCGTCTGACGGGCCGTCGTCCGTAGGCGGGTTTCCTCCCTGACGCGTCGGACTCCCTCTCGGTGAAGGTTCTGCGGCAGCTGCGTCAGGACCGAGGAGCGGGAGCAGCAGGAGAAGCCGCGTGTGTTTGAGCCAGTGGACGAGGAGGACGGCGCCAAGGCCCTCTACGCCCTGGCCTGCTTCAAGGGGGAGCAGTTCCGGGTGGGCGACGGCGTCTACCTGCTGCCCGACTGCTTCAGCTTCTGGTGAGTAGAGTCCAGAAGGTTCCGTCCCGCTCGGCTCCAGTGGAGTGAACAACGCCCTCTGCTGTCAGTGTGAAACCGGCCAGTCCCGTGAAGCGTTCGCACCGGAAGGACGACGTGGATGAAGACCTGTACCCGGAGTATTACAGGAAGTCCTCCGACTACATCAAGGGCTCCAACCTGGACGCCCCCGAGCCGTTCCGCGTCGGGCGCATCAAGGAGATCTTCTGTCACCGGCGGAGCAACGGCAGACCGGACGTGTCGGAGGTCAAACTGCGACTCTACAAGTTCTACAGGTAACGTCCGTGGGGGCTGAAGGGGGGGGTGTACGCCAGCAGTTAGCCTGTTCCAAACGGGGTCCCTGTCATAGGCCAGAGAACACCCACAAGGGGGTAAAGGCCAGCTACCACACCGACATCAACCAGCTGTACTGGAGCGACGAGGAGGTGACCGTCAGCATGGCGGAGGTGCTCGGCCGCTGCCAGGTGGAGTACGCCGAAGACCTGAATGAGTCGGTGCAGGACTACTCCAGCGGAGGACCGGACCGCTTCTACTTCCTGGAGGTACGGACGGCGTCGGTGCCGCTACGCCGACGGGGACCTCCTTCCTGCTCATTGTCCTACTCATCCTCTCTCACAGGCCTACAACGCCAAATCCAAGAGCTTCGAGGACCCCCCCAACCACGCCCGCTCTGCCGTTCACAAAGGCAAAGGAAAGGGCAAAGGGAAAGGTAGGGGGCTGTCCCGCACGCCAGCCCGCGTGGGCGCTCAGACCCGTTGACCGCCTGCTGTGCTCTGGTCTCAAGGTAAAGGCAAAGGGAAGACGTCAGCGCCGCAGGACGCCCAGGAGCAGCACGGCGAGCCTCAGGCGCCCAAAGTCAACAAATACCGCACCCTGGACGTGTTCTCGGGCTGCGGGGGGCTTTCTGAAGGCTTCCACCAGGCTGGTAAATGCTTCCAGTTCCTGTGTCCCCCAGAGTCCTCTCTCCTCCGTCGTCCTAAACAACTGTCAGCTAACTGACCAGTGCAGATTGGACGATGACATCACGTGTCTGTCAGCCAATGGAGACGTTCCTTACTGACTTGTGACACCGATGGTTCGACCCGTGTCTGTTCAGTAACCGACCACTGATCTCCAGACGATCCTTCAGTGTGACAAACGATGTCCTCCAGGTGACTAGTGATGACATCATCAACCCGACTCCCCCACAGGCATCTCAGAGACGGAGTGGGCCATCGAGATGTGGGAGCCGGCGGCTCAGGCCTTCAGACTGAACAACCCCGGCACCACGGTGTTCACAGAGGACTGCAACGTCCTGCTGAAGCTGGTCATGTCCGGGGAGAAGACCAACTCCCTGGGCCAGAAGCTGCCTCAGAAGGGGGACGTGGAGATGCTCTGTGGAGGACCTCCCTGCCAAGGCTTCAGTGGGATGAACCGCTTCAACTCCCGCACGTACTCCAAGTTCAAGAATTCCCTGGTGGTGTCCTATCTCAGGTGAGTGTGCTGAGCGGCACAGGAAGGGGGGCACAGGGGGGGGTCCCTCCTCATCACCTGTCTCCTGTTGCAGCTACTGTGACTACTACAGACCCAAGTTCTTCCTGCTGGAGAACGTGAGGAACTTTGTGTCGTTCAAAAGCTCCATGGTCCTGAAGCTGACTCTGCGCTGTCTCGTGCGCATGGGCTACCAGTGCACGTTTGGCGTCCTTCAGGTGGGTTTAGCCGGCTCAGAGCGGGGAGGAGACGTGGGGAGCCGCTTCAACATGGAGGCTTGTGTTGCGTGCGTCCTCAGGCTGGTCAGTACGGCGTGGCTCAGACCCGTCGCAGGGCCATCATCCTCGCCGCCGCCCCCGGAGAGAAGCTCCCCCGTTACCCTGAGCCTCTGCACGTGTTTGCTCCCAGAGCCTGCTCCCTGAACGTGGTGGTGGACGACAAGAAGTACTTCACCAACGTCACCCGGTAACGTCCGCATGCACGCGCACACACTCACAGTGCCCCCCCGGTGGGCTTCACGTCAGCGCCTCGTCTTCTTCCAGCGGTAACGGAGGCATCTACAGAACCATCACCGTCAGAGACACCATGTCCGACCTGCCCGAGATTCGCAACGGCGCCGCCGCCTTGGAGATCTCCTACAACGGCGAGCCCCAGTCGTGGTTCCAGAGGCAGATCAGAGGCACCCAGTACCAGCCCATCCTCAAGGACCACATCTGCAAGGTGCGCGGGGCACCCCAGGGGGGCGTGGACCCCCCTCTGCTCTGACTAACGGGGCTGTTCCCATGTAGGACATGAGTGCGCTGGTTGAGGGGCGCATGCGACACATCCCCCTGGCCCCCGGCTCTGACTGGAGGGACCTCCCCAACCTCGAGGTGCGGCTGAAAGACGGCACCATGACCAAGAAGCTACGCTACGCGCACGCTGACAAGAAGAACGGCCGCAGCAGCACCGGCGCCCTCCGAGGCGTCTGCACGTGTGCTGGAGGTGGGCGGGGCTTAGCCCTTTGATTGACGGACAGGACGTTCGTGGACATGTGGGGTCGTGGTCACGTGCTGCTGGTGTTTTTGTAGGAAAGCCGTGCGACCCGGCTGACCGACAGTTCAACACCCTGATCCCCTGGTGTCTGCCGCACACCGGGAACCGCCACAACCACTGGGCGGGACTCTACGGACGCCTGGAGTGGGACGGCTTCTTCAGCACCACGGTCACAAACCCCGAGCCCATGGGCAAACAGGTACGGTCGGCGGGGAACAGACTGCACCGTCCTCAGGACCAGTCCTCGTTCAAGCTGTGGTCCGTTTGGATTCCAGGGTCGTGTGCTCCATCCCGAGCAGCACCGTGTGGTCAGCGTGAGGGAGTGCGCACGCTCTCAGGGATTCCCCGACACATACCGCTTCTTTGGAAACATCCTGGACAAACACAGACAGGTAACGACAGTCAGAGCTTCGGGGGGGCGTGGGGACTGGATCGGTGATAAAACTGTGCGCGCGTGCGCTGTCGTGTCCTCCCAGGTGGGGAACGCCGTGCCCCCGCCGCTGTCCAGGGCCATCGGTCTTGAAATCAAGCGGTGTATCTTGCACAGGATGAAGGAAGAACAAGCGACAGGTAAATCGTCTAAGGTGTTGCTGGTTGACGAAGAACTTGGCGTAACGTGTGTGTCTTCAGAGAACATCAAAGAAGAGAAGATGGAGGTCACGGATTAGCGCCTTCTGGTTCTTTCCGTCGCTGCCCTCCAGCAGTGACACTCTGGTCACCGTGGACGTCGTGTTCAGTGCCATTCCATGTTTTAAATGTGCTTTTAACCATGTATGTAGTTTTTATATGTAATATTTCCAATAAAGCGCCCATGAAATTTTTCACTTGTGAATCATCTATCAACAATTTTAAGTTCATGGAGGGGCTGTGGAATGGGACCGATGTCAGATGCGTTACTATGGTAACCAGATTACTTTCAGTCAGAAACACTGAATCGAAAAAGGACAAAACCCAGTGAGATTCAATGTGGAGCTCCACAGAAGAATCAGCAGCTTTAACCCTGATATGTTCACTGCTGCAGCGCCAGCATGTGGACGAATGCCATGGGGGGGTGGGGGGGGGGGGCTGACAAATGGTTACAGACAGCGTTCACCCTGACACCAGGGGTCAAACGTGTTTACTCAAAACGTGTCCATGTGCACTTCAGACAGGACGTCGTGGCTCTGTGCCTGGTGTTCATCCCACTGGGTGGTGTACTGGTGGGGTTGGACCCACTGGGTGGTGTACTGGTGGGGTTGGACCCAGTGGGTGGTGTACTGGTGGGGTAGGACCCAGTGGGTAGATGAGGCCTCCTGCTGGCACATTACCCCAATGGGCACCGTTACTTTATACTGACACCTGCTGGATCTCAAATTACTGCAGGCAAATGCCCAATGCTGTTCCTTGTATTTCATATTGAACTATTAATGTTGAAGTATCTTTTATTTTAATGTAGAGTCAATAAATAATGTGAACTTGCTGAAAATGTGAATTTTAATTATGATAGAAAAACGAACCAATTGCCAATATGAAGAGTTGTGATTCAAAGTGCAAGATTTTTTATGTTTGTCAGATGCATCCCATTGATGGATGATTCCTTATAAACTGTTCGACGCACCTGTTTTGTTGGTCACGTGACTTTCTCTTACACGACGACCCGTCACCAGTGGAAACTGAACCGTGGATGTGGGTGTACGCGCAGGTGCCTCTGGGCTGGCTGCAGGCTCGTCATCCAGCAGGCAGCCTTCACTGCTGTTTACTCCTTCAATCCCAGAACATCTCCAGATGGTGGGGATGTGCTCTTTCCCCACAACTTGTCTTTTCCTCTCAGTCAGAGCCAGGAGCTCCCCTGTTCAGCCTCCTTCTTTCTCCAACCTCCCTTAGACCACGTCTGACCTAAGGGAGGTTAATGTCATCTCCAACTGCAGCTGTCGATCGAGGTCGTTGCGACCTCAGCAATCCCAACATCTTTCCTTTCCTTCCTCGTCGCCTCGGACCACGTCTTGATTGTCGGTCCTGCCCAGCTGCATCAGTCCGACCATCTCCTGGTGGCCCACTTTGACCTTGCTGTTTTGGACCTCTGGGTCGGGCAAGCCACACCTTCTCCAGTTCGTAGCCCAGGCTGATGGGATTTCAGCAGTTCTCCCAAACGGTGTTGTGTGACAGTGAGGATCTAGTCCGGGGGGGTCCGAACCGGTCCTGAATCAGTCTCCGAAGTTCTGTGGAGACCTGATGATGAGCTGCTGATTGAAGTCAGGTGGCCCTTGGGCCGGTTTGGAGACCCCTGATCAAGGGGTGTGTGCTCCTTATCCCGACCGTCTGTTACTATGAGTGAAGGAAACAGAAACAAGAAAACGGGCGACATGGATTCTCTTTATTTCAGCCACATTTGACCCCCAACAATGAATCTGGCGTCCTGAGGAACAACTGCGACGGACCCTTCAGTTGTTGGACGGTCTGGGGAGGGAAAGAACACAGGTCAGACTCAAGCACGAACGACGGCCGACCGACGATGCCCGATGATTCCGAGCCTTACTTGGCCCATTCGACGTTGAGGATCAGGTGATCGTATCCGAATCCTGACACCCCTGTGATGGCTCTGGAGGCGTCCTCCCGGCGGTGGAAACTGATGAAGGCGAAGCCCTGCACACATCAGAGCCACAGAAAACATCAACATCCACACCGACGTCCGCCGGGGTCGGCTGTCGGCGTCAAGACCTCTGACCTTTGACTGGCCCGTGTTCTTGTCTTTGGCCAGGTAGATTCTAGAGATGGACCCGAACGGTCTGAAGAGCTCCTGCAAGTCCGTCTCACGGGTGTCCTCCGACAAGTTGGTCACACGGATGGTGGCGTTGTCGTCGGCTGTCGGGGGGCAGAAAGCAGAGGATTCAGTGGGATGTCAAAGGTCACCGGCACGTGACGGCAGGCGCTTCGGACACACACCTCTGCGGTTGGGCTGCATCGACTCCCCCCTGCGCGTTCCTCCGTCCCTCAGACTCGGCGGCACGTACTTGCCGGTCTTGCTCTGCGCGGGCTGCGCCGGTTCTGGCTCCGCTGGGGGAAAGAGAACGGACGGAGAGACCACCGATCACCGGAGCTTTCACAGCAGCAGAACCAACAGGGGAGGGAGGGTGTGTGTGTGTGTGTGCGTGCGCGCGCGCTGAAGGTACCAGAGCCAGCAGGTTTGTCTTTGTCCCCCGTGGACAGCCCCAGCTGCTCAGCCAGCTCCTTCTGCATGGGGCCCAGAGTGTCCTTGTATGGACAGCGGGTGGTCCAGTGGTCGCCTTTGCAGATACGACAGGACACGATCTTCTGTCCTTTCAGTTTGTTCATGGGATCCTCATCCTGGTCTTGAGCGTTCAGGTCCTGTTGGCACCAGATGAGGGACGGTTACACGTGAACACCAAGGGGGGGTGGGGGGGCTGAGTCAGAGCACACCTCTTTGCTGGAAATGAAGGTCATGAAGACGTCGTCGCTGACCGTGGTGGTGGCTACATTTGGACCCGGTGCATCAAATTCAGAGTTGCCGAATTTCTTCCAGTTCTGTAATGAAATAAACATGATTTACACACACACACACACACCGACTTCGTCTTCGGCGTTTCAACTGCAACTTCAGAAGCAGACCTTTCTCCTCGCGACAGCTTTGGAGGCTTTCCTCGTCTCAATCTTGAACGTTCGGACAATCTACAGAGAGCAGACACGACCAACATCACTGCACCTGATCTCTACATGTGACACGTGATCGCCCACAGCTCCCGATCAGAGCCACGCTGCTGCAAAGTACCTTCAGCTTCTTTCCATCGTCGTCGATTTTGTATTCTGTAATGGTCTTTATATTTCCTTTGATGGATTCCTTGGGAGACGGTAGGGTCCCTGTCAAAAGAACTCAGAGTAGGTGCCAACTTACATGAAGTGTACAAATTGCAATGACAATGTGCCGCAGGAATAAACGTTGTTCTGTTGAAACCTGTCCCCTCTTTTCATGTCACTGCCTTACAAATGACGTCAGGACTCACTTTAAAACAGTCTGCATTAGTGAAAACGGCGACAGCATGTACACAGCATTCACCTTATTAAAGAACTTTATAGATTTATCCCGTTGATCTAACGCCCCTGCTTACGTCACTGCCCACGGACCAACGCATATGTCACTGTAACATTAGGTCCAATCTGTCAGTCGGCGTACCATCAGGTAGACTCGTGATATTTGTGAAATGACAAGCAACACATCCCACACATATGCACATGCCATTCTGGGTGATACTCCAGGCAACCACGTGGAAGGACAAGCAGCTAACCGGCCTCCTCCGCTGGGCACCGACATGCTAACGCGCTAACTAGCTCCTTACCTTCATCTACTTCCTCCTCGACCTGGTCGGCCCAGCTGGGCTTGGAGCTGGACAAGACATTCAAACACAGTGTTAGACGTGTACGGGCAACGGATCCGCACAGACAGATCATGGAGCGTTCACCGAAAACAACACTTACTCGTCGTATTCAATCGACGGCATCCTCTCAGCTAGCTTAGCTCCGGTGGGGCAAGAACGTAACAACGGAAGCCGCGCGGAGCACTGTTGCCAACTCCCTAGTAAGGAAAGTAGCTATTGGCTGTCCTAAAACTCATTGAATGACGTCATCGAATTTGCATGTAATTTTAATGGCCACATGCGCTGTAGGTGGGTTTGCGCATGCGCGGAGTGGTTGGGACCCACACCGCTCCGCGCATGCGCGGAGAACCGTGTGAGGCTGATCGCCTGTGAATGCTTTGGGACGGGATAGGGGCTCACGGCAGCACCCGCTGCTCGTTGAGGATAGGAACTGCAGAACGAGATGTCCAGGCACGCCAGAAAAAAAGTCGCTAGATTTGTCGCTAGTCGCTTTTGACAAAAA
>JBBMJM010000011.1:2248840-2260095 GCA_037832705.1 Centriscus cristatus | reverse complement strand
GTGTGTGTGTGTGTGTGTGTGTGTGTGTGTGTGTGTGTGTGTGTGTGTGTGTGTGTGTGTGCGTGCGCGTGTGCGTGTGCGTGTGTGTGTGTGTGGGCGGAGGCAAGGAGACGCAGCTTATGGTTGCAATTTGAAGATGCTTTTTTTAGTCGCTCTTAAATGTGGGAAGTCAAAGTCACTGAGCCCGGGGCATCTGTGGGAAGGCGAGCTGGAGATCTGGGAGAGAGGGAAGTTTACATCTCCTGATGGAATTCTCTCACTTTCAACTGAGGGGGCTTCTGGTTTTCAGGGGCCATAGGTTTGTTGAAAGTCAGGAGTGCTTATTTACACTAGATTGATTCAGTGTGTCACAGGGAAAGGGGGGGGGGGGGTCCAAAGTTAATCTACAGGAAACGGAACATGCGGCCCACACCACATGCAGTTCTCTGTAATGTGGGAATCCTGAACCACATGGCGCTGTAGTTTCTGGGGGGACGATTTGGAGCAGAACCGCCGACTTCACTGACAGTTTTGTGAGGATCTGCTGTGTTTCTGGGTGAGCGACAGACAAAAGGAGGCAGCAGCAGGGAGAGAATGGTAATGGTGTCGACTGCATCCGAGCCCGCTGGTTCCCAGAGTCAGAGCCAGCTGGATGGTGACGGAGGGGTCTTTGCCGCACAGCTGCCCCCCAAACTGATTAGAAGGAGCTTCCATCCAGGCCGAGTTCAGGAAAACATCGCTTTGGTGCTACCCCTGGACTCTTCTGAGAGATTTCTAGGGGGGTGCGGCGGGGGGGTTAACTTTGTTTTCCCACCTTGAAAAGAACATATTTGACATCTGTGACAAGTGACCAATGACACTGGTCTGTACGGGGCTTTTCTAATCCGGCCATCTGTACGTGGCCCAGGGGAGGCTGCTCTGGTCGGCACCACAAAAAAAGAGCATCAAATCGGCGTGTTAATTCACAGTAAATCCTCTTAAAACACTCGGTTCCTTCCTGTCACTCACTCACATCCAGGGGTCACGACCTCGGGAGTGTATGGCCACAGAAGTTTTAAGAGGCAGAACGAAAACGTCACAGTCCAGTCACAGATATCCTCGAGATGGACGTGCTGTTGAAACGATCCAGAGCCCGGCGGCGGGCGGGGGGGGGGAGGGGTGTTGCTCAAAGACGCACACGTACAGATGAGACGTATCAGCGCGCTTGTGTTGAGTAACGAACGCGGGCTGGGCTGACGTCGGAGTCACACGGGCTTTTTGCTTTAAAGCACAAACGTGGGTACGAGTGGGTGGTAGCAGGTGGTGAGCAGATTCAGTTACCACGAGCAGAAAGCTCCAGATTTCAAAGTGCAGTTGGTTGAAAATGTCAAGCGATAAAACGCCAGACCAGACCGCCCAGTGCCCCGTGTTCCTTCCTCTCTGGAAACCGATGGAACTGAAACATTCATGTCATCCCGAAGCAGCCGCCGATTGGCACGTTGGAGACGACACAAGATGAACACTTATTTTTCACTTCAGAATGTGGCCACGGGGTTTGTTTTGGCGGGAGTCAGACTTTCCATGGCTCCGTCCAAGCACCTTCATTATCAGCGAAGCTGGCTGCAAACTTGCTAATCAGATTCAGAGCTGGTCGAGTTGCGTTATCGGGAGCGGCCACGGTCCACCGAGCCGCCCGTTCCTCCTGCTTTTATTGGGAGCGCAGTTTCCATGCAGTCACGAACTCGAAAGGCGAGGCTGCGCGGCTGCAGCACTGTGGGAAAGTGCAGCTCTTACTTCCTCTGCTTATTTGGACCAATCTGGTTATAAATGGACATTCGCAGGCCTGGAAGGACGGCCCCGAGCCCTCGAGCCTCAAATATTGCCTCTATCTCGAGAGGCCAGAGTTCTGAGAGCGAGGGAGAGAGGGAGAGAGAGGTGCTTGAGAGTCAGCCTTTTTCCATTCCAGAGAGAAAATTCATGTCTCTGTTTTCAGCGTCTGTCTGACCCGTTGATGTCCGATGTGATTTAGACTGATTGTCTCAGACAGTTTGTCCCCAGAGGGGACGTTCATCATATCTGATTGCACCTTTACAGTTCACAGCGCCAGTGCTCGGACGCGTGCTCGCAGCATCTCGGCACTGCAGATCCATTGGGACTGTTTGGAAATCCGCTGGATTCTTGTGCTTGTCCCATTCCTGGAGCCTCCACATCACCGCAGTCGTATTACATATCGTTAGATTACAGGCCTGCTGAGGTCAGCGCGCACACAGAGGAGCTCCATTGTTCTCTGTGGTAAACACAGCACAAGCCAGCAGGAGGCGTCGGGTGGGTCCCGACCTCGGGTCCTGGCGGAGGCTCAGACCGGACCGGCAGCTGTGCGGCCGGGGTCCGGTAGAACCGTGGGTCTGAGCTGAGCCCCGACAGGTGCTGCATTAACAGCGCTCTGAAAACGCTCCCGCTGGCTCAACGTGGATCCTTTCTTGGAACGGTTTCTGCTGCAGTGGAAGTCAAAGCTGATCTGCGACGAGCAGACCTCCAGGTCCAGGATCGGTCTGAGAACCGGATCGGCACGTCCCCGAGTCCAAGAGGCCATGTGAGGGCAGGAGGAGAATAAGACACCGCCGGGAGCGGAAAGGGAAAGAACGACTGAAATCCTGAAGTCTGACACTCAGGGATGAACTTTGATCTGAGGATCATCCTCAACGTCTCGTAATTTCATCCTGCGAGTGAGCAGACGCTGCGTGCGCTCATGTGCTTGATGGGTTTTCGACATGTACGCCATATTTCTTCTCTCCCCCTCTTTTACTGTCTCGTACTCAGAGTGTGACTTCAGACATCAAAGCAGAAAAAGTACAAGCATGGAGACCAATCCGGCGGTCTTCCACAGAGGATTTGTCCGTCGAGCAGCAGCTGTCTCCACCGCTCTTCCAGGCCTGATGCAGCGCAGCATTTCACTTTTAATGGGTGATTAGTGTCAGATATCTGGCCGTGGCTGCCAGCGTCCCAACTGTGGGAAATGGCCATGCTGCTTGCACCTGATCCAGGGCTCAGTTTAGAGTTTCCTGCCTTCTTAAAGAGAAAACACAAAAGAAGAAGGAGTCAACCAAATGGCATTTCATGAAGCTACGCAACGCTCAGCTGGAAGCTCTTCGACCGGCGCTGGGCCAAAGCGCAATAAAAAAATAATGCTATACGGTTAAAAAGAAAAACAAAAAAAACATGTTGCAATCTGCAATCTCTGCTTGACACTCTGGTTCCGCTGATGTGAAACCATCATTGTGGCCAAGTGAAATAAAACACTCACTGGTTAATCAATTCGATGAAGCGGAAAGGAACATGCTACGAATTCCTTCTTTGTTCCTGCTTTTATTGAACATCTCCAGCCAACAGAATATCAGGAACAATTTGCCTGCTCTCTTTAGGAGTGTACACGCCACTGCCAATAAAACAAAACCCGTTTTAAAACATTCAACCCCTAAAACAGGATCGCCGTCTTAAACAACTGCAGGAATCATCTGGTTTGATTTATCGACGAGATCCAATTCACTGGCTTTCTCCATCGGAGCATTCTGAAAGGATTTGTCCACCCTCGGACTGATGAGAATCATGTGGAGCCGAGCGGGAGAAGCATCCGCACCAAATCACCTGCACGTTGCACAACGAGTTCCTGCAGCTGTTTGGAGACGATGGGGTGACGGAAGCGAACGCTGATCCCTCTTTGTTTCTCTGCTTCTGTCTGTGCTGGCCCAGCAGCATATGAACGATGCCCCTCACCACAGCAAAGAGCGGCGGGTAGGCGTCTGTCTGTGCGCGGGCTGCGGCGTCCTCTCTAAGACAAAAGCAGCTTGGCAGCTGCTGCGCTGCGGCTGGATCAAACAGGGCCTGTTTATTGGACCTCGGCGCTCATCACAGACGGAGAGTCTGAAGTGTCTGAGAGATCGTCTCTCTGCTCCAAGACGCTCAGACCACACACGGGGGCCACTTCAGCCGCCACAAAGGAGGACCAGCGCACACCCTGACTGTGCATGTGCTGCTTCATGACGAGGCCCCCCCAGCTTGGGTTTGCGTCCGTTTGCTGCAGACGTGTTGTTTTCCAGCCTGTTCTGGTTTCATCCTCCTTTGTGTCCTGCACTCACACTCGGGACAGCGTCCTGCTCTCGCTGTGTGTTTTCCCATGGTGCAGGCGCTGGAATGCCTGCCTGCTAAACGCTGATATATATTTGCTCAGTGACAGAGGAGGCCTTCATTACTGCCTGATACAGACAAACCTGGAACACCAAGGTTGGACCCTGGTCGCCATTATTCAACGGCCATCACTCAGGCAGATGAGATCAGTGGGTGAATCCTGTCTGGTCAGGGAGCCGTCTAATCCCCCCACCAACCCCCCCACCGTTGAATCCCTGACACCCGTCGTCACTTGAGACTCACACGTGAACGTACAGGAGATTTGTGAAATTCTGACTTTGGGTAAGACAAGAAGACACGTCCTGGGCTTCTTCCATCTCAGTGCGTCCAGATGCTTCCACCTCGTCCTATCTGTGCCCTTGGTTCCCACGCAGAGCTCCACCGTCGATGGGAACGATCCGAAAACACTGAAACGCCAGGATTCCTGCTGTCACAGTTTGGAAAAAAGGAAATAAGAGAAGGGAAGAGCACACTGTAAAAAATGATCCTCCCAACATTTCATCCACCACACTTTAACTGGAGCCGTCTGATTGTTGTTGCTGTTGTCAGGACTGAGAACCATTGTCATGGATGTGTTGTGTCAGGTTTAAAGAGGAAACCCACAGACATACAAGGGATCTCGTATTCATTCTGACAGGAGCCACACTTTCCCCCCAGTAGGCTGCGTGGGGTCAAAAGGCAGAATTTGTATTTGATTTCTTTTTTCTTTTTTTTTTGGTCTTTCTTTCTCCCACCCTTCTAAAATATCTAGCAAAACACCCACACAACGACTGGTATCCCTTTCGAGAGTTGGTTCACACAACACACACAGGCTCTGAAAGGCCACAGAAAGCTGGAAACAACAAGCTGGGACGAAGCCACCGGATGGATATGACACTTGTGCTTTTGGAAGCAGAGCTCTGATGTTTTGGTTTCAGAATACTCTGATTGCACCGCACGCCACCGTCTGGAGTCACTTTATGGCTTCTTCTGCTCCGGCTGCAGCAGCTCCAGCTTTAACCACCGTCGACATATCGAGAACCTTTGACCCTCAGCGTCGGACTTCTTTTTTTTTTTTTTTTTTGCAACTGTCAAGGGTGACCTTGGTGCTGCTTATGTTTTGGGTGAAAAAGAGCAGGACGTTCTCACACAGACCCACGTTCGTACACGCTCAGCCAAGGCCACCGAGTCCTCTTATCTGTTCCTCATCGATCCACATCGTGGACAGAGGCTTTTCCCACGCGGCGACCACTCATTGCGCAGCATAAATAAACACACACAGGCTGCCCCGTGTGCTCGTGGGGCACACAGAGAGGCGAGGAGAGCCGCAGCCGGGTATGAGAGGATGTGGAGGGATGTGGAGAGAGTGACTGAGCGCTGGAAACCATCACCAGGCAGAGTGCCAAGCTGAGTCACATGACTCGGTGCAGCCAGCGGTCCTCACAGAGCATGTGTTTCTGCCATCGGGGGGGGGGGTCAGACGCCCGTTCCCGCGTGTGAAGATATGAAAACAGTATATCCTGTATTGTAATTGTGACAGGTAGCAGGTACGTGTAGAACGAAATTAAAAAGTTACACTTAAGAAGAAGAGATGCAACTGCTAAAAACACACGAAAAGGACCAGCAGGAACAAACAAACACAATCACCGACACACATTCCCTCTCTTGTTGCTCTGGTCTCCAGATCCGTCTTTCTGTGCTGAGTGTGGCGATTACGGTCGACTAAAAACTGTATGTACTTGTTTTTAAAGCTCTGCGTCAACAGTGGGGGTGTGGAAACTGGAAAGAACCGGTCCTATCTTCTCTGTGGAAGGAGACACTGACTGTGGACTCGGGTTTCAGAACTTCAAACGGTCTGGGACTAGAAGCTAATTTGCGTAAAGCCGCATGATGAGCGGACCCCATGCAAGGGAGAGAAAGCCCCAGTATATGAGGGCGTGGGCTGCCCACTTCCCGTCTTTGCGACCCCCTCACTCCCGCGCCTCAAGGCCCTCTGTGCCTGCGTTGACCCTCTTCCTCCTTCTGCCCCCGAGGCCGCTCTTGTTGCAGCGACGTGGGGCTACGGTGCTTCCGCTTCCCTGTTTGTCCCACAGGCGATGGAGAGGCTGGGGAATTAGAACAAGCTGTTGAAACAGCACATCCATGGGAGCGCAGGTCGAGGAGACCCCGGACACGTGGGAAATCCTCCTCCGGAGCCCAGTGCTTAGAGGGACGCGGCCTCTGTGTGCCCACTGGAGGTCACTGGAAGAAAAAACGAGGGAGACTCCTCTTTGAATACGCTGCAGCATGTCGATGTGGCCGCTACTGACACATTCCGTGTGTCGCCTTAATGCCGGTGCATGTGCAGGAGTATGAAAACGAATTGTGCAATGTTTCCAGTCATTATGTCCCATAAGAGAGCCGGTGGTGTAATTAGACGTACGGAATGGAGCGAGGACCACATCTGGGACGCTCCAGGGCCTCCGAGTCTCGACACGTCGCCCAGACTGTGAGAACCTCATCCCTGCAAACACACCACCCACTGCTCCGCAGCGCAGCAGCACGTCCCGATCGAACACGCCGAGGTGTGATCGAGGTTTTTTGTTTGTTTTTGAACAAACAACCACAACAAACAACAGGTGACAACACGTCACCTCCACGTCATCTCCTGACTGACTCAATGAATCTGGTAACAGGTGATTTCAGGCCTCAGGCCCCCGTCCCACCGACCCAGCAGGAGCTTCCACTGACGTGAGTCACAGATGAGCCCACGCATCGTACAACCCCCTGGGACACATGGTTGGACGCTGACGGTTCCCGACACTTGTGTCCAAAAATGCAGATCAGTTCGAACATGTAGAAATCAATGACGAGTGGATGTGCAGATGTCAAACGACACCGCGGGACGTCTCGGTGGTTGACGGTGCCCGACGTGGTTGTCGGGTCGTCGGATGTACGTGACCTCTGCTTGAGGCGATGCTCACTGATTTACTGCGGTGACTGTCCCCCATCCTGTAATCCAGCCTCCGCCCTCCCGACCACAGGTGTTCTGTTGAGAGTCAATACATCAACCTAGGAAAGTGCGATAGGGGACATCAGCAGTCCCGGCACGCTGTGGCCCCTCCTCCTCCCCCAGCTTTGATGGCTGAAGGTTGTCGGGGCCTGACAGCTGCTCTTAAATTAGAGAGTATGAGGGAACCTAACAGTACGCTGGAATGTCTGGACTGCCTTTCTCTTCTCCTGCGTCCTGGGAAAATGGCTGTAGCTTAATCAAAGTTTTGTCAGGATGCGGGGTAATCCACAGCATCATATCTATGTGAACTGCATTCCTGAACTCATATTCACGGCATTCCTTTGGACTTGGGGAGGCTCATATGCTGGAGATTAATAAGTGAACAGCAGGAGCGGGGTAAAGTCATCTAGTCGTGACAGGCTGATGCCGTCTGCCTGTCTCTAATGCATTATCACACTTCCTTCATTAGTTGCCCGGGAGACAGTGACCAGGTCACCGGGGGTCAGTGCAGCCAGAGGCATGGTTGTAAAATTGCCCTGCAATAAAGTCAATACCATCAGTAATGGTGTTGTGGCCATTCAGGGGAGATTAGCACTACACAGGCTTGTGGGATCCACCCAGGAACACGTACACCAACTAAAGCCGCAGGGCACCACGCAAAACACACGTCGGGCAGGGAGGGAGGAGCGCCGCAACCTTTCCAGAGGCAAGAGTCTGTGGGTTGTTGGTCGAGATAGATGAACACGCAGTAGATGGCGAGGCCATGAGAGAGGAAACGGAGGGGGGAACAGGAGATTAATTGAGTGGGGGTGAAAGAAGGGGTGGGTTGGAACAAGTGAAGGAAGTGAGATTAAAGGAGTGGGATGAATAGTGGTGGCTGGACAGCTGTCTGAACAACAGCGAGAAACGATGAGATGGAGGGAGCATGACATGTTCATGGACGCTAACGGCTTCCAGATACCGAGGGAGGATTTGACCGTCATGCTGATTTTCCCTTCCTGCCGCCGTAGAGCGCCTTCTTATTTTTCTTCAACGTAGTTTAATAAAAGTGGACTTACTGCAAAGGCCCTCCTCTCCCCTCGGCCCCAGGAATGTCGGCGGCTGTCGGCCGCCGCTTCCGCCCCTTCCGCCACCCTCTGCACCCCCACTGGGCCCGTTACCTGTCAGACGCATCCGTGACCCAGATCGGAGGAGTCGCTCCCAACATTCAATTAGGTCAGATGTTTGGAAGGTCAGAGGTCACGTCAACACAGTCATAGTAGTTTGAACGTGGCTGTGATAAATAAACTACTGGTCAGGTCAGTGGTCAGCAGTTCCTCTGTAAAACAGGACCGTCGGCCCCCAGGCGCAAAGCACTTAGACCGTATCAGCCCCAAACACTTCCCCCCAGTCCCACCCTGTCTTTCTCCATTACAGCGCTCCTTATCAGTCCAGTGTGCCTCCAGGCCGGCTGTAGCCTGCAGTAGGAATGCAGCGTGCATCCAGTTCTCGTCTTTTCGGACCGGGCCCGTGCTCTTGCGCCCCAACGTCGACCGCAGAGCAGCATGTGCTGCTTTTCAACAGCTGGGCCACGTTTACTTGTGATGATATCTTGTGCTGTAGCCCTCCTCGACCCATCTGCTCTGACGACAGGGATGGTGGGGGCGACGAACCACACATCTAATGTCAAACTGCTTCGGTGGGCTCGGACAACAAACGGCCGTGGGCTTCCACGGCGGATTCTGACATCACAGACTGCCTGGCCCACAAGGGAAAGCAGCCTGTTGGTTTTGGCAGGAAATCAGTCGCACATTGGACCGTGTTGGCGAGATTCACACCACACATTCACAAATAGCCATTCTGGGGAAAACACCAGCTCCTGACTTAAGGAGCCGTTTGTGACGAGCCCCTCGTAAGGGCCCACAGAGCAGGAGGCGGGTTCGGATGGACGGAAGATTCCAGCTAATCATCCCATTCTTGGCTGCTTTAGAGGTAATTACACCTCAGTGCTCCGCGAGCATTGTTACTGGCTGCCTGTTGTTTTCATTATGCACCAGCCAGGTTTAGTGCTCTTTCCTGCTCTGTTTTTTAAGGACGATCCCAGCTCAGGAGGGCTGTGCTGGGACATGTAGGCACAGGTGGGGGCTGTGGGTGCAGCCTCTCTCACCTCAGTGTGTAAGTGTGGGAACCACTCGGCTGCCAGTAGTGCATGAGTAACAAGGACCCTGAGGGACTGTGGTGTAATCTCCTCCGACGCTTCAGCCACCTCTCCTCCTCTCACTTTGTGGAGCGCACACATTCACACAGACGACTGTGCACACTCGTGAATTCATGTCAGTCAGCACGCTTCAAACACAAACGGTGAAATTGCATGGTTACAAGTGTGTGTTTGTGTTGTGAATACACTCACACCCAGGGAAGAGAATGGCATCGACATGGGCTCCAGGGAGAACAAACAAATATATACTGGATGAACGCACCAACGCTGTCTTCTCTCAAATTCTCATTCCAGTTTACTGAAAAGAATTTCAAAATAACAGCGGTAGATAAATGAACAGGTCAGTTTTGAGCTTTCACTGTAATTGCAACTTGTGGGAAGAGTAACAGCAGCATCAGAACAATTAAAGGCCCCCCCCCCCCTAAAAGGACCCCGAATAATAGATGCTTTTCTAAATGAATAACATCTGCAAACCCAGAAGCCACAATAAAGTACATGAGGTGTGCGCGGACGCAGCTCTTATCAAGTGAAAAGAATTGATTACGAGCTCCACAGCCGTCTCGGGGAGGGAATGCAAAGGAATGTCGAACGCAGCGTTGGTAGATGTGCGCTGGTGGGGTTGTTGGGGGCAGTGGGCTGGCAGCTGTTGCTGCTGTGTGGGGGCCCTCAGGTCTCGGCCTACCCCTAATGGCCGGACCAGCTGTCCGAGTTCTGTCTGTAGGGGCGTGGAGCTTCAGGAGGCGGGGAGGGCATGAGAACTTCCACCCCCCTGTCCTGGGGGCGGGTCCCTGCCTTGTCTGCCCTCCTCTGAAACAGGGTGATTGATGGCGCAGGGTTGACACCGTGCTTCCCCAACAATTGACTCAGGAGGGACAGAGGACAGAACAGAGAGCTTGGGACCCCTCCGTCTCCCCCCTCTGGTTTTCAGAGGCAAATGTGGGATCAGTCGCAGTAATAATTCAGTCATTTTTCTCAATATGTCTTTTATTTGACATTTTAGTGGAGCATATGCCCCTCGTAACACTTTTCACGGCTGTCAGTGTCGTAGCTGCACACAACGTCAGCACATTTGCTGCTTTATTTGCCGGATTACATGGATTCCAGCAACGGTTTTAGCGGCACTACTTTCATTAATCTAACCGAATGCACACGGCAGACAGCAAGTCCAGGACTGAAGTGTGTCGGTGGGCTCCTCGGCAGGTATCGGCCGCGACTAGCTCCGACCTGACCTTTTGCACTAAACCCCCAGGAAGCTCCTTGGATCCCTTTCGGCACGTTGCTAGCACCTCCGTCCTCCTTTAAGATTTACAGGGCCGCAGAGGAAAAGAGGAGACGGAGGTGGGGTGCAGGGGGGACAGGGGGCACTGTCCAGCAGCTGTTCCCAGTGGTCTTAAGTAGCTATTTCACACGGAAACAGAATCATGTCTTTCTGAATTCCTCCAACTGGCCGGTCTCCAGCTTTGTCTGAAAATAATTCCTTCACAGAGATGTCCATCACACTCTCTGCCCTCCATTCTTTGGTCATTTAAATGGGGCCGATGCTCCAGCGAGTGTCGGTCGGTCTTCCCCGTAGGAGTACATCTCCAGGCATGACGAGGTGTCCCGAGCCTACGGAGGAAGATCCAGCTCCAGTTTACGTGTCCCAGTGACCGTCACTGAAATAACACAGGATCCGAATCTGAAAACGTCCCATCACCCATCAGTCTATCTCTTTTCTTTCCCTCCACCCTCTGCAGAAACACGACGTGTGTACACATGAAGGATTTAATAGCCGTTTAGAGAGCTTGTGCGAAAGTCAAACACTTTTTCCCACAATCTGAAGAAAGATCCATCATTCACATGTGTTTACTTTAAGCAAAAAGCCCCCGTCACTGTGTGTGTGTGTGTGTGTGTGTGTGTGTGTGTGTGTGTGTGTGTGTGTGTGTGTGTGTGTGTGTGTGTGTG
>JBBMJM010000011.1:2177353-2189563 GCA_037832705.1 Centriscus cristatus | reverse complement strand
CAGTCTGTGAATAAACCAGTCCACGGTGTGTGTGTTATGTTTTTGTTGGTTGAAACCTGTCGCTCCGTCCACTCTCCGTCGGTCAGCGTCCATCTGTCTGTCTGTGGTCTGTGAGTCCTGGGTGACGACGTGTGTGACTGAGCAGTGTGCGATCGCTGGGCTCTGCCGGCGCCAGGGGCGGGGGGACATATGGAACCTGCTGCTTCAACATGTGCTTGTGACCGTGAGCGTGGAGAATGAGTGTGTGTGTGTGTGTGTGTGTGTGTGAGATCTGGGCTGTATAAAAATAAACACAGTGCCGTTTTCCCCGTAATAGAACATGAGTCTATTGCCGATAGAGTCCATAAAACTGACTTTACCTCCAACTCAGCAGCAGTTTTCTCCTCTTCTCTTTCTCCTTTATCCCCAGACGTCAGTGTGGGAGGTGTGGATGCAGGACGCGGGTTTTCTGACACTGCCCTCCTCAGTTTTATATGGGGCTTCTGGCCCTCCATTTCTTCAGATTCAGACTTCTGTGGTCAAACATCCATTATTCAGAGAACATTGTCAGAATTCCTGACAGCGTTTTTTTTTTTTTTTTTTTTTAAAGCTCTTGGATCCATTATTGACAGGTGGAGTGCGTTTGGATCTGGTGAATTTTATACTGTCACCTTTATGCTTTTTCCAGGAATGAGCGGCTCTCCGCTGCGGGTGGTGAGGCCTGGGGAGGATGGGAAACTACGTCTGGGGGGTGGAGGAGGTGGAGACTTGGAGGGTTTCTCGGTGCGATATCTCGGCACTGTCAGCTCATCTAGAAAAAGCACACGTTATTGGCATGAGCTACAAGAACATATGAAGGTCTTTGATGAAGCTTTGACCCGTTTTGTTTGTGACATGTATATGATTTGGTGCGATGTACAAACGGATGCTCCTCAGTTCTTAATAATACATCGAGTACCCCATTCCAGCTGCATCTCCACTTGAGAGAATCAATGACCTTTCACAGCTTCAATACAATTGATTGAATTTAATTCATTGACTCTGACCGGCAAATGAGACAATTTATGGGTCAGTTTTTTAAAAGGTTTAAATGTAGAGAGGCAACATGCAGAGGAACCACAAATTATTGGACGCGTCTAACCGGAGCTCAGCCGGGTTCCTCCCTCTTTCCCAGAGAGCTTATGATGGGGTTTGCTGACACGATGCTCAGGGGTTCCCGACCCAATCTGAGAGTTCTGAGCGGAGGGAGTGTTGGAGGAGGGCTTGATCTGTTTGGCAGCGAAGTCCAGGTCTGGTATGGCCTTCATGAGCTCAGCCTGGGTCTCCTCCAGCAGCCGGTTGATGTCCTGAGCGCTGTACTGGGTCAAACTGGCCCGCTTCTCCTCCCAGTCCCGCTCCGCTGCCTGCAGGAGAGAAGACCTGGATCAAAACACCTCACGAGGAATTGGCTGAACGCTGAGTGGCCACTAAAATTGCAGGATTTATGACCGGTACTGCTACCAGCCACCAGGGGGCGATCAAGGTCAAGGTTCACTTTCAGTGAGTTCTCATGGCATTTCATTGGGGTAGAAGAAACCCAAAAGCTCCTACCAGGCGGACCTCCACTGACAGAGCTTTGTCAGCAGCAGCACGGCGTTCCAGCTCCTCCAGAGCTTTGCCCTTGTGTGGAACAGGCGGGTGATTGTCCTTGTGAGGGCCGGACGGGTTCCCGTGGCCGCGGCTGACGCTGGAGTGGGGGCTCCAGTTGGACAGGCTGTTTCCTCCCCCGAGGTCATTGATGTGGAGAGGTGGGCTGGTGGGGAGGTCAAAGTCCGGAAACTTCCGTAAGTCGTCATTGTGCTTTGTTGACGCATTAGAAAAGTCCTCCTGCTTCTTCCACACGCCCTCGTTTGCTTGCCTGGGTGAAGACATGGAAGAGGATTACACTCATCTAAACACTCAACCCCTGCAGGTTCATGGCAGGGACGACACACCGCCACTGCGGGAGGTCAGAGGGCGTTTCAGCTGGCTGCCAAACAAAAACGGTCCTCAAACTCAGTGAAAGTGACTTCTCTATCTGCTGCTGAGTAGATGTTTTGCATACTTGCGCATGGTGGCGAGGGTGTCTGTGATGGTCTTGCAGCGTTTCAACAGGGCGTCGAGTCTGTGCGGCTCCTCTTTCAGGAATTTCACGGCTTCCACTTCCACTCTGAGCACCACCCTCATCTTACTCTGCAGGCCTGGAAACTGATCTGCAACACGAAGCGGAGGACGGTCACAGGAAGCGAATGTAAAGTTAAAAGATGTCGACATGCAAACCAAAGCTTTTGGAATTACAGTAAACGGTCAGGGAGTTCGTTAAGTCAGGGAGCAATCTCTGACTGATTAACGTTTGACGGGCTGGCTGTGGGTGACAAGACGATCGGTGCCTCGGTGAGTAATTAGCGCCTTATAAACTGCCTGTGTCCGCCTGTGCACGGAATGTGGAATGCAGCAGCATGACTCACTCTTCAGCTCCGTGAGTGTTTCTCCCAACTTTCTCAGAAGCGTGGCCTTCTCCTCCAGCTCCTGCACTGGCACCAGCTTGTGGCTGACAGACGACTCTTTCTGGATCTCCTCCACAGATTTCTCCAGGTCACTTTGATTGAACAGACAGAAGGCTGAACACCAGGGATTCTTCTACTGCACTTAAATGTGTCTGAATATTTCCTTTCTATTTAGGGATGACTCTTTTCAAGTTTAGCACGACGTCTGCCAATTAACTGTCTCAGTCAGCCGGCAGCTCACATCAAACATTTTGGCCGGCAGAATGCGCCTGGCTATTTTAAAATTAACACAAAAAGTGTCTGAGAGAAAAACTTTTTGTCCCGTCTGCTCCGACGTTCAAGTAAATCTGCCTGAAGCTCTCTCAAATATCTCTGCTTAATTAACCAAAATAAATTGCCCATTAGCCAGGCAGAGAGATCCTCCAACAGTTCAAACAATTAGTCTGCAATCAGAAAGCTGCTTGTCGTCACACCCAGGAACTGCTTTACTGCTCAAAACGAGTTTCAGGAATTATTCCCTCAGAGAACATTTCATGGATGAGACTGAAGTTATCTGATTATTACATCTCAAGGTGGGTCTCTGCTCTGATTTTGGAGGCATTTCAATTATTCGGCTGGACCATCTCATACCCCGGATCTTAATGAGAATCTTGCTGTACGTCGGGTTTAATTACAGCTAGGATTTCATCGTCTCACTGTGTCACCTGACGGTGAACCTCCAAACGCAGAAACAGTGTAGCAAACACATATGGTGCTGGCAGAGATCTCTGACGCTGAACTGTGACTGACTGGAGCTGCTGGATGATGAGCTCCTCCTCGTTGAGGTACTTGAGCCTCTCCTCCTCCACCAGGAGGCGCTGCCTCTGCAAAGGGTCCTCCTGCTTCCTCAGGGCGTCGGCCACTCGCACATTCAGCTCGGCCTCTGTGCGCTTCAGCAGGGTTCGCACCGAGTCCTGGTTGTCCACCTGCACGCACACGCACACACATTCAAACATCGGGTATCACGCCACGTATTTGCCTCCATATGAGTTATACTGATCTCAGGATTAATTCTAATAACTTTTGCTCCATTTAGGAGATGGTTTCTTGGTTTTCTTCCTCTGTGACTGTATACGTGTTTCCCCGTCATGTGTTCTGACTTCACAGACAGGTGGGGTTCACTCGTTAAACTCATTAACTTTCTGCAGGGCCTGTGTGTTTCCCGAGGGGAGTCGAGGATGTCCATGACAGAGGCGCTGAGTGTGAACTCAGTGTGTTATGACTGGAACATTTTCCATGTAATATATCTCTGGGAGGAAAGCACCTGGTAAGTGGGAACAGTTCATTATTGATGAGCCTTTTGTTCCAGGAAGTACTGCTAAACATTTCTAATCGTGAATTCCACGTCATTGATGCTGTCGGCCAAATGCACGAGCTGCATTGACACATTTGAAATCTAATCACTAACACATCTGGAATGATATTATTTCTATTGCTAAAAAAAAAAAAAAAAAGGAGCAGCATTCCACTCTCCTTGTTCCGGCTGCAGTCTCTGCTACGAACTCCCTCTGTGTAATTCATGAGCCACATGTAATATTTATGTTGCTGGCCATCGGTGCGAGCTGCAGTCCAGGTGCAGGTGTAGGGGGGGGGGGTCACACATGGCCGAGCAGACAGGTGAGGAGCAAACTGTCCTGCCTCAGCTGCATTTCAGGAACACCTCGTAGTTACTGGCATAAAACAGATAGAGGCCACGTCTCTCATCCCTCCCTCCTCTCACTGCTTCTTACTCCTCCTACAGTAACCATTACACCGCTTGCATCAGAGGAAAATGAAAATCTCCCTCTACTCATTGTGGTATTTCATCTGCACGGCTTTTCTGAAGCTCTTGAGAAAACCCAAAGACGTGCGCAGAATGAAATGAAAGCTTTTATCTTTCACACATTCACCCGGTGTCGTTATTAATCTCCTAATGATGTAATGGCCTCAGTGTGTCATGCTGCACGGGTGTAATCTAAGGTGAGTACAGGAATGGAGCCTGTGCTCCTCCACGCACACGAGTCCAAACACTGCATGCACACGTATGAATCAAATGTAAACTAAGGCACCGACGACTGCGAGGTGATTTGAACAACAAAAACATAAAGACGTCCGGAGCGTGACGTGCCTGTGGACTTTGAAGGTGATTTGGTTAAGTGGAGACTCTAATGGTGCACAGGTGTGACTGTGAGTATAAATGTGATTCATTTACCAGCAGCCCGGTGTTCACATCTCCTCTCACCTAATGTCAGCTGGGATTTGCACCAGTTCCCTGCGAGACTGTACACGGTCTTTGGTGAAACTAACAAGTGACCGATTGTCTTCATAGCTGTGGTTTGATGTTTGATTACCTGCGTCTTGCGCAGCTGGCTGAGCTGTTTGCGCAGGTCGGTGGCGTTCTGCTGCAGACCCTGCAGGTGGAGCTGCATTTGCAAGCGGCTGGCGCTGGTCAGGCTCGCGTTACACGGCGGCGGTGGCATCAGGGCTAGAGGCGCCGAGGGCGTATGAGCTGCCAATCAGAGCAGGACAAGTAGGGTCACAGGGAGGTCGCCGGGTGACAGACTGGGCCCCCTCCAGTATTTGCAGTCACACCCACACACAAGCGTGCATACAGCCCCAAAACGATGTGTGTGTCCACTCACACACATCGTGTGCTGTGTGTGAGTGGAAAAAAAAAAATCAAAACACATATCCAGGCATATCCACAAAAAACTCGAATCAGCCACCAGAGAAATGGGAGCGAATGCTAATACTGACTATTAATTAGTGACACAGGGGAGAGATAACCACACCCTTATCAAACTGATCAGCCACACACACACACTCGACACACAGGTTCTCATCCCGCTGACACTCAGTAAGCAACGCACACCGCTCTCCAAACAGACAGTTTTATCTTGTACCAACAAACAAGGCAGCGTTCAGCTGAACATTGTTTACCCATTCGCCAAAAACCATTTGTTCGTCTAATCTGGAGTAAGTTGACTTAACCTCCTCCATTAGCACCCTTCAACGCAAAACCATTTCATTGTTTCATTGTTTTTAAATACACATTAAATGCACTAACTACGACCTGGGATGAGAACAAGTTCTGTGTAAATCCCCAAACGCAGAAATTCATAAAGTGCAGACAGAGACAGGACAAAGTGGGATCCGGAGTCCGGGGAAAGCAACCAGGAGAAGAACAGGAGGACAGACAGAACCAGCTACACCCATACAAAGGGCAGAGGCAACGAGGAGGTCTGAGAGGAGAAATAAAAGGAGAACAAAGGGTGAAAGAGAAGAAGATGGCAACTACCTTTCTTCTTCAGCCGTCCAGCTGGAATACACAAAGAGTTAGCGAGAAATTAATGGGAGGGGTGATATAGAGTCAAAGACGGAGATGAACGCAAAGCGTTTAAAGCCGTGGTGTTTGAAGAATGGGGATGTGGAAAAAAAAACATTTTCATCGACTACTGCAGAGAAAATAGCACGTGATGGTCGAGTCTCTTGTCTGTGAATCAATTGGTGAGGGAGCCTCAGAGACAACCTGGTCCTTTCATTGACTTTGGGAAGGTTTTTTTTTTTGTGTGCTGAGAAAAATGACACAAACAGCGTAGAGAGGAAATGTGACATCAATATTTAGCGAGGAACCCGACAAAAGCAGCCATGGTCGGGCTGGTGACTGCATCTTCCCGGAGCAACCATGCATGTTGCATCTTTTTTCATCCCCACGATTGGTCAACACGACTTTTACATAAAACACGACTGTAAGACAGGATATTAGTAACATTAAAGATGGCAGTCGAGGAAATCAAATAAGTAATCTATTCAGACGCAGATCCCAAACGCCGTACTCACTTCCTGTGGCGGAGCCGTCGCTGTTGGTTTCGGTCTTCTCGCTGGAAGAGAAAGGTAATGGCCGTGAGAACTCGGCTCCTTGGTCCGGAGGGCAGCCCGCCATCATGCAGAGACGCAGCAGGCCGCATCTGCGGATCAACGGCCACAGGGCAAGGCAATTACCGTGCTAACGCTGATTAAACCAACAAGACATCTTCTTGTTAATCAGACCCTATTTTTATTCTGTTGTGTTGATGTGAACAAGAAAGATTAATGACACACACACACTCACACACACACGTCCATCTATGAATCAATACCACTGTGCACAGGTCAATGATATTACTGCGTACCACTTTATTACGTTTGCTGTTCGATTGTTCCTATTTCTGAACTGTGTGACCTTTGGAGGGTTAACTGGCGGCTTACGTGCTGTCGCTGTCTGGTGCTCTGGTCAGCACGCTCTGGACCAAGCCTGTCAGGCTGGCTATCTGCTTCTCCATGGCCTCCATGCGCTCCAGACGATGATCCCTACCAAAGAGAAAGCCACATTCTGTATCGCGGGACACCTTCGTAAAAACCCATGCACAGATGTCCAAACTGACCTGTTTGTGTCAGAGTCTGGTCCAGACAATGAGGAGCCGAATCCGGGTGTGGCCCTGCCCCCCTCCCCGGGCCCAGCCGTCAAACACAGAGGCTCCGAGCTGGAGCTGGGCCTTGACTTCGGGCTCTCGACAAACACGGAGGAGGCCGAGTCTTTGCGGAAGCTCTGCCTGACAGGTGAGGCCCTGCTAGGTGAGCTGGAGTATGAGTCTCGGTCCCGCAGCTGAATGTCGGGAATTTTCTGTGGGGATGAGGGTGGCATGCGAAAACCCATGCCCAGCGTGGCTGAGGAGTACGTGTCAGAGTACAGTGAACCTCCAGGCTTGTAGAGAGAATCCTCCAGGTCCCCCTGCAGCGCGGCGGCCGAGTATGTGCTGAGCGAGCGCACGGAGCCGCGGCGATACAGGCCAGTGGACACAGGGAAGCTAAAGGGGTCTCCGATGGCAGCTAGCGACTGCGTGGAGGCGATGCTAAGGCGGCCCTCATGCATGAGGCTGTAGGGGTCTGCATACAGCCCCTCGTTCTTCAGCAGGGCCATATTTTTTGCAGAAACCTCCTCATCGGGCTTGACGTCGCGGCGTTCCAGGATGGCGCTGGGTGAGGGAGACAGGCCTGCATTGGCAGCGTGGCCAGCTGAGGGATGGTGGGGGTGTCGGGGCTGTTCATGCTGGGGATGGGACCCTGCAAAAGATGGAGGCCTGCCCCCACTGTAGGAGAGGCGCGAACGTGATGGAGAGCCAGATGAGGCTGAGGCTGTAGAGGAGGGGAGGGTGTTGAGGCGGCGAGTCGGGGAGGAGTCGCGAGAGGAATACACCATCTCTCTCTGGAAAGAATCAGCAGGGATGAAAGTTACCATGGAGACGAACATATGAACGCAACAGCTGGGCTCACGATGGGATAGTTTGACATGAAGATCGCTGAGAAGGGACTGACACCATAGAGAATAGATGTGGTTTTTGCATCTGAAACTTTCAAACCTATAAAATCTGTTCTCTTTCCCATGTCACACGACTACTTTCACTGCTTCGAGCCATCCCTGTTTTTCTTCGTTTCATTTGCTTCTCAGCATCCTAGCTAACCTTGTCATGAGGCACAAAGTATCGGAGCGTGACAAAGGATTTTGTACCGCTGAGCCTTTATGCCTCAGGACAAACTCAGAGAGCCGTGTGAGTTCCTGTTTGCACACTCTGCATGGGCACAGTTTAAGCGAGCAGGAAGAAAGATAAACAGAACACTTTAAACTTTAAGCTCCTCCAGTAGCGAGCAAGCAGGGACAGGAGCAAATAAATGTGAAGAAGCTTGTTGAGATTCAGTGTGTTTCATCTCCAAAACTCATTAAAGAAAACCAGATGACTCATCATAGCAACTTTGATGATTCATGGTTTTGCCCAAATATAACTGGGGGTTCAAATATGTTCCTGAAGCTGATAATCGTCACTTTAATTTCTTTCCTCCTTACAATCGTGTGAGTATTGTAAATGGCAAGCAGTCTTGGATAAAATACTAGAAAACGGGGATGTCCCTCAGGCTGCCTTGATCATCGCTGAAGCAGAAATAGCTTTGGATGTAAAATACACTCATTTCACAGAGGAACACTGTTCTCCGGTGCCTGCATGTCAACAGATGGCCTACTTGAAGCTAAGCAAATACACTTCCAGGAAGGAGTACCTGTTAAATCACTAACCCGCATATTCACTGCAACAGCCTTCAAAGTTAACACTGAAGGAACGGAAAAAAAAAAAAAATTACCCTGTCAAACACGCACATTACTGCTCTTTTGGAGGTGCCGAATCATAGCAGTCTCTACAGACTCAGTTGTCAAGTGTCTTACAGGCGATTTATACGGCATTCTCTTGTCTAAAATAAACTCTCTCTCTCCCCAGTCTGTCTCTTCCTCACCCTCAGGTCTCCGTTTGCCAGGTGAGCAGCAGCAGGGTAGGAGGCGTAGATGGGCTCTTTGCGGTATATCTTTATGATACTGCGGTCCTGGATGTCCCGTACGTCTTCCAGCTCATAGAACACGTTGCGCGCCTCGTCCTTGATCAAGATGGCAGTGTTGGGTGACTTCAGCATACCTGCTGTCAACTTTTGAGGGAACATGTGCACTATGAGGGCGTGCAGCGTGTCCAGGCTGCTCAACTCGTGGGTGATGTGCACTCGACGTGTCTCATCCCCATATTGCAGGAAGAGCACGCCTAAAAAACAAGGGACAACATGAGAGAGAGCATGTCAGGGAGGCCGTTTTCAAAGCTAGTTATGGTCAAAATATTCTGCCTTTGCAGTGTCTAGGATGCAAATAACGTTTTAAGAATCAAATGCCAGCATGTGTAATCACAAGCCGCTTCTTTCTCTCTAAATGTGAGAATGGGATTGAGGGAGCTGTGTGATAATTCACAGCTGAGGTGCAGAAAGTCATGCTTCAGGCAGGTTTCACTTACAAGCTAATAAAAATTCACACTTCATGGAAAACTTTGTTAGACGCTGCAATCCTTGCTTTTATAGAGGGTATGCATTGACACCGGCATGCTGCAATGAGGCTTTGACTGTAATAAAAGGATTTGAGCAACTAAACTGAATGCCACTGCATTATGTTGATTGGCAATGTAAACGGAGAAAATAAAAGTTAATTCAGAAGGGAGAACTACTAGAAACTAAAGTAAATAAATCTGTCAATTAAATGTATTTGGAGACGTCTAGAAGTGTCCTTTTACCAGTGTACCATTTGTGTAGCTAAAAGAAATTGCTGGTTTTGAAAGACAGGCAGGAAAGCCCTGAACATGTGTGGGTAGTATTCTTAAGATTGTGTTTTAGTGAAGTATTCACACAACCACTAAAACAAATCGCTAAAACATCAACTGTGCAACATCATCATCAACTAGCTAGCATTAGCAGCTAACATTAGCAGTGTGTGAGAGCTGTATCCACTCAAACACAAACAAACATAGATAACATTTAATGTTCTGTCAAACATTTTAACACCCCATTACCAAGCCCCACCGAGTGCTATCACATTAGAGAAGCCCCATAAAAAATGCAGCCATTTAACAGTTTAATGCTACATCAAAGCTGCTGTTAGCCGTGTGCAGCATGAGGCCTTCCTCTGGGTATGCGAACGCTCAGTTAAAAAAATACAAACTAAAAAAAAAATTAGGACATAAACACATAAATATGGCTTCTGTCTCCTGTATTAGTCAACAACACAACAACTCTTAGGTGTGTTTCACATCATTTCACCTGAAGGCAAACACTGCCACTTGGCTTTTTGCCTCTCTGTGGGTGTCGTGTCATATGCATACTCTCTATAAGAAAAGGTGTATTTGAGTCCTGACTAACCTGAATATTCATCTTCATACAGCGAGGGACAAACAAAAAGAACAAACAAAGAAAAGAAAGACCAGTGATTAAAAGTCACACAGTGTTAGTGGGCTATTGCACATGAGTTTGGGAGAGAAGAAGAAAGACAGTTAGTAGAGACAGATCGCAGCCCCACTGTTTTCTGAACAAAACGGCCCTCAGCCACTGTCATAGCAGCGTTTACAGTGAGTACAGTGCGATACACCGGGGTCTCTGTGAGACTGACCCACCCTCACATTAATCCACTGTACAATCCCAAGGCCCTTTTATCGTAAACCTGTCCTTGACACTCTAATCTTGCATGCCAAACACATCCTGACTCCCAGAAGATTTACACAGGCCTTCAGTACTTCAATCATATAAGCACTCACCATTATAATTACCTTAGAGGGACAGTATTGTTTCATAAATCCATATAAAATTCAAGAAATGAAGTGGAAGTAAGCGTGCACAGTTTGTACCATCCTGAATCAAGTGGGCCAGCAAAAACAAACGCAGGCTCTAGAATTCTATTGAGTTGCGATAATATTTCATTAACGCTGGTGTGGACAACATATTAGGAACTGTAGGACAGTCCAAAAGCAGCACAAATTATTGTCAACCTTCCGTCTCTCAGACAGATTTTAACACGTCGATTTACTGCAGGGCAGCTATATGCATGCATTAGTTTTATCTGAATGTTCTTTAATAAAGTGAGGAGTTTTATTACCTATTCTAAAAATAATTCTCTGTATGCTTTGATAAAGTTTGATAAAGTCGGTCCTGTTAACTCAGGACCGACTCATATACACACTCACATTCATCTGCTGTAGTTCACACATCATTAATTGACATGATGAGAAGTAAACAGCTACAAATCAGATTCAAGTCCTGACGGATGTTGTGACAGATCCTGTCTGCAGTAATTTGACTCTTAACCTGGAGATCGAAGCTTATTCTGGCTGGCAGAGCGGGAGAGCGGCAGGCTCTGGCGAAAACGGTTCATCCGGTTGAAGCCGAGGGGAATGTCAGCTTCTGACATGGTCTCCAAGGATTCAGCGGAGGCAAAGGAAAGCTTGGTGGCCTGGTCGGCGAGCCCAGACTGGGTAGACTGGGAATGCCGTGGACTGCGGCTCTGTGGGGGGGGGAAACATTGAGATGCCGAGTCATTGACTGAGAGCTGGAATGGAGGCAGAGAGAATGGATTGGAGAGGGTGGATGGGGTAAGAACAAACCGGAAAAGAGAGCGGACACACAATGACACAGCGCACAATGCAGCAAATAACAAGATTAACACGACATTCACAAGGCTTTAGCTGCGAACCATTTTCTCAGAATTACTTGTGTCACAGTATTTGACATAAGCTGAGGAACCGCAGTAGGACACAATGCACTGGTTCTCAAATGGCCCAGCACACTCGGGGCTCAATCTGTGTGAATCAACCATGGTGGGTGAAGAGGGAAATTGAGGTGTAAACTGTTCTTCAGCTGAGCATAAGTTATGATTTATGCTTGACTTTGCTCGCTTCCCCCACCTGCCCTTACCCACACTCTTGTCCCCGTGCTGAAACTTTAAATGAGGGCTTGTGGGATGGGAGGAGAAGCTCATGCAAATCTGGGTTGTCACTGTGGGTTTACGCTGCCGGCCTCCACCCAGGCGTCTCGCCCTGAAACGCTGTTACTGAAGCTGGGGCTGAGCTCACTGAACTGGCTCCCTGATCCCCCACTGGTGTAGAGTCTCCCCCAGCTCACAGGCTGCCGTAATGAGATCCCAGAATGCTGTTTGCTGATTGTTTGGATGGCAGAGGCCAACTCGTCCTCAGCCATTGGACGGTAGCGACGGCCTCCTCCTACTCCTCCTCGCCCCAAGAAGTCAACAGATCTTCCACCACCTTCTCAGAACAATTGGGACTGCAGCATACAGCTACAATGG
>JBBMJM010000011.1:2071590-2097552 GCA_037832705.1 Centriscus cristatus | reverse complement strand
ATCATTTCCATCTGTAGTCCTCTCTGACATAACATGAAATCAAGACATCATAACGCGCCGTGGAGAAGACAACACAGGATAATACAAGAAAAACAGCCCCTACGGTACAGTTAACACATAAAATATTAAACACTGGTAAACTAAGCGAAGCGCTTATGGAAATCAGTAAGGTAATAGTGAAAGGACATCCAGACGATTATGTTGAGGCCCTATGAGGACTGCAGTTGTGAATACCAACGACAGTAATTTCATGTCACAAGGACGGGTTCGTATGTCCTTGTCTGTGGTTTTAGCCGATTAATAAAAGGTTCAAAGATCTGGTGGAAGAGGTCGAAGCCCGGAGAAGAATCGCATGTTTCGGTCACTCAGGTCTACGCAGAGAGTTTCTCGTCATCCACCTGAATGTCCGTGTGTTTACAAACTGTTCTGGGATCAGCAGGAACGAGCCCCGTGACCGGTGAGCTGCTCGCCACCAGTTGTGTTTTCAGTGTTTGACTATCACCGTCACGTCATGCGGACCCTCGGGTGACTGACGCAGGCCCGCCTGCCTTTGAGCAAACACGGCCTGTTACACAAGGGCCAACTGGCGCGAGCGCAGGAAAACACACACAGTCTCACAGTTCGGTTTCATCTCCAGAGCTGCCGAGGTGATGTTTCGTCTGCTTTGGTCTCGACTACGAGAGGATACAAATATTTAAACTGACATATTTTATACTATCGAGTGTCAATACATTCTTTTCAACTCATTTCATTTCAAACAAAGATCTTGAATCTACTTTCATCAGCACATGGAAACAGGAAAACATCGTCCGACGTCGCTGCCTTTGACAACAGGAGCCGATACTGATGTCACACATCGGTTTATCCCTCGGCTGCAGCAGGTACTCAGTGGTTTGACGTATCGATTGCAGCCCATCGAACAAAACAATAACAGTTTCTTTGGCTGGTTTTATTTTAGTTCTTCAGCTTCTTGTCCTCTGTGTGTCACAGCTGGAGACAAACCAGCAAACGGGTCGGAGAACAGAACCCCATAGTTCAGCAGTTCCAACAAACACCAACACAAATTCCGAAGATTTTATCGGCAGCAGACCGATTTTACTCCCTAATAAGTCATTTCTCTTTGACCCCGAGAATTTTATCACCGTCACACATCGTCTCCTGGAAATAAACCTACTGACTCCCCCTTGAGGAAAAGCACCGGGTGAGACAGACTGGTAGAAGTGTTTATCGCATGCGTTCATTTACAAACAGAGACAAAGAATAAACCACCTGGGTAAGATTCATACATCGGTCGGCGGCAGAGTCACACTTTGGAATTTTCACCGTCGGCCTCCTACGTGAGACGACGTGTGCGGGAGCAGGTTCGTATCGTCAAAGGGCAGAAAAATGTCACAGGAAGCAGGGAGGGGAGGACTCCCGGTGGTAAACATCCTCCCAGATCCAGAGTGTCATTACCGCTGCGTGAGAGCAGGGGGCTTCCGACTGGAAGGCGGCGAGGGTGGCGACCACACTACATTTCAGCCCCAGACACTGTTGTGTGCTGATGTGCAATCTGATGGTCGATGCTTTATCTTTAATGCCTGAACAACCTGCAGGAGTGGAATTCGGATCCCAGCGGTTCATTTCTGGGTGGGTGCGGACCACCTCCTCCAGGATATTAGAAATGTGGCTGAGTCATAAATACCAGCGTGACCCCTCCGCGGGTCACCATGAACTTTATATCTAATTGATCAGGGGTGTCTCGCACGCACGCACGCACACACTCTCACACACACACACTGCTGCCTGGCACAAGGAGGGAGTCCTTCTGTCTCTCACCACAGCAGATGAGGACCTGGTGGAGAAGACATTTGGAGGATGGAGAAGGAGATGAGAAGGAGTGGGAGTGAAGAGCAGGACTTGGCATGAATTGAAGCTGGTTGTCTGTGCTGGGGTGTTTTTCTCCTCTCCAGAGAGACAATGACTGAGCTCAGGGTGGGTGTATTTGTTCCACTTCTTTTCTCTGACAACATGACTGTGACATCCCATAAGTCTATTTTTGGCTGTGAATGAGTGACACCATCAAAAGTTGGAGGCCGTCGTTTGTCAATGGAGGAGGTGGGAAGACGGTTCATCCCGTCACATTCAGCTGCAGATGATTGAAATCATCCATGTGGGTTAATTCCCCATTAGTTGAACAAAGGCGTGCTTTTTCCTCCCAACTAGCTCCAATGGGAGGTGTAAAACATGACTCCGTCTCACAATTATTAGAGGCAACAAGACGCAACTAAAACATGAAATCCTACTAAAAAAAGAAAAAGAAAGGAAACCCGAGCTCAGCACTTCTAACGAAGCGACCTGATACAACCTGTTAATCTTCTGCTGACCAGAAGTAAATACGGATCTAAAAAAAACCCGTGATTTTTATCTCTCTTTTATTCTTTTCTTACCTGTGTGTGAGGATGATGGTCGAACATGTCCATTTGGATCTCCTGGGTTGAGGTCGAAGGCGTCCTGGACATAATACTTTTCTGTACCATTGATTTAACTTTTTTCTAAATCTATTTACTGTCTTGGTGAGGGTGACGACACGCTCATTTTTTTCTGATCCAGAGAGGTCGGATGGGTCTGATGGATGTGAGCTGGTCTGATGAACAGCTGCCTCACTCCAGCCCACTGAGCTTCTCACTGGCGCACCAGGCGCTTCACTAAAGTCAAGCTGCCCAGAGGATATACGGGTACTTCCGGTTACTCCTGTCACAATAAACGTCTTACGGAACCTAGTGATTGTGAACTTAATGTACTAACTGTTGCATGCCTGTAATTGTCTTATTTACGGAATTCTCTATAAATCTAGTTGAAGAATACATATACTGACGAAACTTAAAATATGTGGTGGGAAATGTATTGCCTAGTTTATGATTGAGTTTGAACATTTAATTCAATAGGATCCGCCCATCGTTTCAATATCATTACATTTTTCTACCAGCGTGTATTGTCATTTAAATATAGCAAAATAAAGTGGTAGTTAAATAGTTAGATGGACGTTTAAGATATCGGTGTTCTCTGAAGCAACCATGACAACTGTTGAAAAATCAGGCGGATTCGATGCTTTTATTTTGAAAGCATGTGTACTCTCTGTTCCGGTGGTGATTTGTCTCCCCCCTCCCGTGCATTCTACGGTCTCCAGCTGGGAGTCGAGATCCACGCCCCTCAGAACAGACCCCACCTTCACTTATCGACTGATGGGGGAACAACAGGCTAATGGAGGCTGAAGGTGTGGACAGATGAACAGGCCCAACTAGGGGTCGTCTCACTGGGATCCAGGTCCTGGGGGTGTAACAGGGGTTAGAACAGGTTTTGGTTGTTCCAGGAGGAGGAAGGCTCAAGTATCAACTGGTTAAATGGTAGGTTGAGGATGACGATGACCCAATCAGGCCCACAGACCCTGTTCTAGATCTCAGCCAGTGCTGAGGGCAGGTTTAAGACAAATCCTAAATGATGACATGACACATACAGCAGATTGTGACAACTAACTGTCGTTAGACGTCTGATTATTCACACGCTCTCTGAGATTTAGTCAGAGAAACACGCTGGCACCAATAAAATGGTATGGAATATGATGTTCCAACCGGTGGTTGTTCCCTTTACATCCCAGCTTTCCCAAACGTAACATATATTACGTGTTTAAAAAGTCAGTGAGCAAAAACCATAATGGCTGCCACATGAATCACTGTTATCATCGGTTCTTGGGCTGAAGCCACATTTGTGAGCAGTGAACGAAGCTGAAAATCAGAAACGTCACAGCCACTTCTTCACCGTAGCCATCATTGTAATAGAAATACAAAGGCACAATGTGCAACATGTCCATTCTAACATCTAAAAGTGAGGGTTTGTGGTACCAGCTATAAGAGAAATCCATTGTTTTTTCAAGGAATAAATAGATTAGAGCTTGATTTGCAAATGTGTCTTGCAAGTGTGTCTTTGTAACGTAAACATTGCAAGGTGAAGTGGAGAAATAGATGCTTGTTAAGAAACACTAAACGCCGTCTTTCTCTCTGAGAGGAAAAGAGAGAGGAAACTTGAACAAGCTCATGCATATCTCCTTTTCTGGTACTTTTTTGGTTTTTCTTTGCCCAGAGATTGTGATTTCACTCGGTATTCTCGGTTACCTGAGGTGAAAAAGTCACACAGGCTCTGCTCATGCACCCACACCGTTGAGCGTGCAGTGTTGCCATGGTGACAGGCTACTGGTAGAGTGTGAAGGATGTATCATGCAACGTTGGCAAACATGTATGAGTAGCCGGCCAAATACACACATATGGGCTTTTTTTTTTGTTTTTTTTTAAATCATTACTATTTATTTTGTAACTTAAATTGATTTGTTTTTCTTTACAAACGCTTACTGAACCCTTTCATTCATCAACCATGTCAGAGGTCTGAAAACATTTTTGTTCTCAGTTGTTTTCACCAGTGGGGATGAGGAACTGCATATTCACCCTATCACCTCTGTTAGATTTGCTTATACATGTTGTGTTTGTATAAACAACAAACATAATTATATCAGGCACGCGTCACCTGATGCTCACAACTATTTTATTCCGTGAGGAGGAGACGCAATGTTTCAAATACAATCAACCTGGCTGAAGTGAACAAATAACACAAATAAACATGTTGTTTTTCTAAGTGGTGTTTACACGGTCATACAATGTTCATGTCACCAGGTTTACATGAAGCCTTTCTGTCGGGACATTTCTGATGTGAATATACTGGACTTTTCCCTCATTTACAAGCTAAAACAAGAACGCTCACAAACGCACAGTGTATGTCAAATGAACACGTGCGAAACACCGCCCTCTGTGGTACAATAGCATACTACAGTTACAACTTTTTCCCCATAATTCATTGCATTACCACTGGTTGATACCATTAATTTCTGAAGGGGTGTTCAGGAGTTTTACTTTGATACTAAACTCATAAATGCGCAGTTTCATGCAGAGTGTCAACCAGTTATATTTGTGAGTGTGAATTACTCTAAATTCTGAGGACAATAAAAGTGTTAAGTTGGCCGAGTCACCGTCGAGCTCCTATATGACTG
Source organism: Centriscus cristatus (assembly GCA_037832705.1). Taxonomy (NCBI): domain Eukaryota; kingdom Metazoa; phylum Chordata; class Actinopteri; order Syngnathiformes; family Centriscidae; genus Centriscus; species Centriscus cristatus. The sequence goes on along the minus strand of JBBMJM010000011.1, from coordinate 2,092,475 downwards.
AACATGGACTCTCCTCTATAATGGAACCTTCCCGCTCGACACCGGATTCTTCCTTTCTCTATTGAAGTAGCAGCCATGAGGTAGGATCGCAGTCGATGGGACATGAAAAGTGTCAATTTGACGGTTTAAATGCACACCAGACAACATCACATGGTCATATTAAAACATTTAAATGTCCATGAAGTATAAATATATCAAGTTTTGCTTTCAGTCCCAGCCATAAATCCATATTTTCCACCTAGTTTCTTTGCACATGATGTAGCCGCCGTGGCCATGTTGTCCGTCCTGCTAGCAATTAGCTGGTCGGCTAACACCTACGCTACTGCATTTGTAGTCCACTTTTTAGAAAGCAGATGGCTTGATAAACCCGAGGACATGTAGTTTTTGAAATAAAAACCGATATCTGTCCTCCAGCATGCTCAGGCTCCAGAAGAGGCTGGCCTCCAGCGTCCTGCGCTGCGGCAAGAAGAAGGTCTGGTTGGACCCCAACGAGACCAACGAGATCGCCAACGCCAACTCCCGTAAGCAAACGGATCGTAGTGAACTTACACCGAAAACGGAGGAGGACGTCGTCCTTTAAGGGCCCTGGTTTATGCTCGGAAATCAGAAATTATTGAACTGCGAAATGCAGCTGTCTTGTCGGTATATACTGTCAGAGACCGACAGGACCTGAACGTATGATGATGCTGATATAACGTCACTCTTCAGACCTGGGCACTTAATTTTCTCTGTTCTATAAATGTATCTAAATGACATCATTACTGACAACCAAAGCTAACTAACCCGTAATAAGTTGATATTTTGTTGGTGTTTGGGTGTTGATACCATTCACGCTGTCATTAACCCTGTGAAGGTTCCTCCATGTTATGAATCTGTATTGTATTTTATTGTATTAAACTCAACAAATCAACCACAACCCCCATCTCACTCTTGCCTCAGGCCAGCAGATCCGTAAACTGGTGAAGGATGGTCTCATCATTCGTAAACCCGTTACGGTCCACTCCAGGGCTCGCTGCCGCAAGAACACCCTGGCACGTCGCAAGGGACGACACATGGGCATTGGTACGTGGGAGCTGTTTTGTTTGAGTGATTGCGATGTGGTTTTATTTTACACGTTTTTCTCGATTCCCGTGCTCAGGTAAGAGAAAGGGTACTGCCAACGCCCGTATGCCAGAGAAGTTGTCCTGGATGCGCCGCATGAGGATCCTGCGTCGTCTGCTGCGTCGCTACAGGGAGTCTAAGAAGATCGACAGGCACATGTAGGTTCAGGATTATCTACGGGTCCTTCGACATGAACTGAGTTCACTTGCAGACGTCATGGGATGTGAATAGTTTTGAAAGTTAAACACCTGAACAAATGGACGGCTCACACACACCAGTGGTCCGTGTAGTTTGTCAGACTTACAGGGAATTCAGTGTTCGTCATTCATACGTTGTTGTCGTACTGTTTATCCTTGAACGGTGACTCGTGGAACAGGACTGGTTCTTTGGTCCTCAAAGCTCTTTTTTTTTACGTGCACAGATCAGAAAATGAGAAGGTTGTTTATGAAATTGAGCCATTGAAAATGATGTCGTCCACATGTCCAGTTGTAACCGTGTCATTCCATTGATCGTGGTCGTCTTGAACCCCCTGTAGGTACCACAGCCTGTACCTGAGGGCCAAAGGTAACGTGTTCAAGAATAAGCGCATCCTTATGGAGCACATTCACAAGCTGAAGGCAGACAAGGCTCGCAAGAAGCTCCTGTCGTAAGTATCAGACGTCTGCTCACTGAAGTGCTCGTACCACAGTCTTGACACCGGCAGCAGTAGAAAAGGAGGGAGGCGTCTTCGAGTGTCAACGTTTCTCTCTTCTTCCGTCCTTCAGTGATCAGGCAGAGGCTCGTCGCTCCAAGACAAAGGAGGCACGCAAGCGCCGAGAGGAGCGTCTCCAGGCCAAGAAGGAGGAGATCATCAAGAACCTGTTAAAGGAGGAGGAGACCAAGAAGTGATCTGGCTCCAGACTGTCGCCTGGTGCTTGCTGACAATAAAAGTGTACATAAAGACACTGATGTCTCCTGCACGTCTCTCCTCATTGTGCAAACAACTTCACAAGCTCGGTTTGACGTTTGTCCTGGTATTTTCAACCACTGAGAGAGAAGTTGATATCCGGTCAGTTCAAAGGTTTGATTTGTGTGGTTGTTGACTCGTAGTTTCACTTGGTTAAAATGAACGGTGCATCGAAGGCCTCGTACCAGTGAGTAAAAGGGCTTTAGGATGCAGTACGCTGGTGACGGGGACCACAGGAACCTTTCTGTTGCAGCCTGAGTTTATGGTAAAACGTTCTTTGCAGCTCGGTGAGTGTTTTCAGGAAGGAACAACAGTTGTGAACATCATCAGAATTGATCATTTCCAGGGTATCCAACTATAGACACGAGGAAAATCTCTGTCCACAGACTTGTAACTTGTTTTCACTATGAATGAAGAAACAAATTATATAAACACTAAGCCTTTGTTGTCCCACAGGGGAGACTTACAAACATGGTACAGGATCATGTCCCGAGGAGAAACCTCCTCTTGGACATCAGCACCAGTCAGACTCAGCAGGTAAATGTTAGAAAATACAACAAACCAATTCTACTAAAGCGGAGACGTATGAGAATTTAATGAGACTGTAGACACTGTGGGATCAAAGCATTCTGATGAATGAAATTAGAGATAAGCTACTTGCTTCGACGCTGTCTGTCATGGGTCGATGCGTATGAAGTCACGGGGTGTGTCGTGTGTGTTCTAGTGACGACAGATTCAAGGTCAGTTAAAACTTGTTTCAATCTGCCGTGGTGTGTGAAGTTCAGAATATGAAATGTTCGCGGACTAACAACAGATAATTGATGCATGAACATTTTGAAAGGCGTCTTTGTGGCCTGACCTAAACGGCCTCTTGAGAAAATGGCTTGTCTGGGTTTTTTCCCAACAAAGAAATTCACTTCCTGTCGCGTCAATTAAGTGTCACTAACTGATTTTAAGCCATTTGTGATGGGCTGTGGTTTGTTTCTCCCCAACAGCTGTTATCAAATTCATATTTCACCTCTTTCAAACAAACATGCCCATTTTTAAACGATCATAAAAAAGATACAAAAGCATTGAAATGTTTGTTTTTAAGAGTTGCTGCTACCTAGTGGCTGAAGCTGGAAAGAACAGTTCCTGCAATGAAAAAGACTACTTGCACTGAATTAACAAACTCACATCATATAGAAATTAATTGATGTATTCACAAAAGAAAAAAAAAAAAAGGTTCTGCAATTTTCTGTGCTAGTTGTAGAAGAAAAGTTGCATAAATAAGCATCATCTCAGTGATGGTTGCAACATCTGCCAGGGAATATTTATATGTTTGTTCCATTCACGACAGAAACCGAAGTATGAAACCTCCACATCTTATCACCTCTGATGTCTCCAAATTTATTTTGCAAAAATATCAGCATGTGAACCTTTTTTTTTTCCTTTTTATATCAAATTTGTATCGTCTTAGCACTGAAACACTCAAATGATGTGAAACGAAATAAAATCTGTTCTATCCAAAAGTTCAATTTGTAATAATGTGGAATGCAGGTCGCTCCTGTCTGCGCTGCCGTCATTTGTTAAGACCATGTTGGGATGAATGGCTGAAGGCCTGAGGGGACATGTGGGAATAGTTCAGTTCGGCAGGAGGGCACCGGGTCTCATGCTCGCAGCCTTGGAATGCACCAGGATCAGCTGTTTCGTGACCACATGACCATATTACTGCTGCTTTCATGGGCCCTCGACTTCCATCACACCTCCCTCTTGATCCATTCACATTTATTTAGAGGCTCACGTCACATGATTCCTGACTGACAAGACAGCTGATTGGAAGATCTCCTCGATCTGGTGTGTGTGCGTACATATCAAAGATGATCTTAAAAAGACAAACCCACAAATGCACGATATGTGATTGAAGATAGACACACAGTGGTTTAGTTCTGTCTTTTCCTTGTCACTGTGTGATGTGGCTCAACTGTAGTGTGTCAAAAGGATCCAGTTCCATAATCATGATCCCATAGGTATTCAGGGACTTTGTAAGTAAACAATAGGAGGTGGAGTGGTTTATGATGTGCTTGAAATAATAATAATAATAATAATAATAATAATAATAATAATGCAAATCAGCAGCCTTGCAGGCAGGATAATGGTGCAGAAAGCTATTTAGCTTCAAATGTGAAAGGACGCATAGAAAAGCCGTTGATGTTTATCGACAGACATCCACTTCATTTCGGTTCCTGTTCTCTGGGGACGTGTGTATTTACTGGACTGCGTTCCCACCTGATTTTCTGATTGCACTGGAGGAAACACAATGCACAGATTCATCCCTGGTCACCATGGACTTCCGTCTCAGTCCTGACCTGTAGATTTTATCATCTTGACTGTCCACATTCAAATTGACAAACGCGACATTTATCAACCGGAACATCTCACCGCTGAAATGACGCACAGTCACACGCAGCTTTTTTTTTTTTTTTTTTTTTGTCATGTGTGTCGACTTGAAGAGGAAATATATTTCTTTGGGCTGGAGCTGATAAAGAACTTTCATTGTGTAAGTTGATTATTAGACTATTGGATTATTGTTGTTGTGAATAACAAGCCACGATAAAAAAAAAAAAAAAAAAGTCATGAGGACATTCTCTGTGCTACAGGATCACACACGTCCACATGGGCGCTCTCAGCGTCCCAGCTGTGTCGGTGCTGTGGCTGCAGGGGTTTATTGGGTGCTGTTTGGGTGAGAACAGCACCTTTGTCTCTCAGGACGCCATGTGACCGTGTCTCGCTGCGTCGTAGAAGAAAGTACTTCAGCCCTTCTCGCACTCCCACCCAGCTGTCCACCTCTCCTCCTCCGTTATAACCCACCGCAATGACGCAAGCTGCCCTCAAACTTCCTGTCTAGTGCAGCTGCTGAAGCTGAGCGGCTAAACGCACACACTTGTCCCACAACTATGCAAAATATTCCCTTTTTTTTTTTTGTCAGCACGGGTCCATAATTCCAATTCTCATTCCACATCTAGGGCGTAGCAGATACTTCCAAAATATGCAAAACCAGTGACTGCAAACCACCGAACACCGTTTCTCAATCGCCGTCTGTCATCAGGATGCTCATTACAGGACGATTCTTCCTGAGAGGCAGAGACTGCACGAAGCCAGGAAACCCTGTGTTACAAGATTGTAGATGTCACCACCAACATCTCCATCTCTGTGTTTAATGTTCGTTAAACAGCCCGTGGAGCCTTTATATGAAAATAGCCTTGTCTGTCACAGGCTGGGGACTGAAGACGGGATGGTCTGTAATTAGGAGGGAAACTAAATGAGATCTTGAGATCTTCTCCCAGCGTTGGTCTCCTCAGTCCCTGCTGGTGGCTCATGTGTGTGTGTTTTTTGCCTCAGACGTCACGCGTAGAGGTGAGCGTGTTTTTCCGTCCCCGAACCAGAGCGATTAATACAGTGACAGAAATAACAAAACAGACCTCGTGAAGGCCCCGAATCGTCTCTTTTGAACCGTCCATGTTGACAGAAATAATAACGCACACGGCGCAGCCGCTCGGTAATTCAATACAGGGACAAGTCACACAGGAGGCTGCTCGGGGAAGTAACCGGAGCATCTCTGGAACCATTACACGTGTGTTTGTGGTAAAACACGGACTTTATCCTCCTCCAAAATACACCGTGTCCGTCTGTCAAACTGAACGAATCCATTGTTCGGTATTTTCTGTTCATGGGCAGAATTCAGCTTACTCAGCACGAGCTGACTTAGTATTATTTCAGTGCAAGAAGCTCAGCGTGAGGTTTTTCCACCGAGTCCTGATGTAGCCGGTCTGGGTTCGGTGGTCCTCGGCGACACTGCGTTGTGTTCTGGTGTCGGTTCTGGCTTTAAACATGGGACACTGACATGTATCGCGGCTTCCAAGTTTATTCTGTAATTGATAACAGAAAACAGACTCACCAAAAAAAAAAAAAAAAAAGAAAAAAAAAAGAATGAATGTCACTTTATCATTAACAGGAAAGAAATAATGTGTTCGAAACCAATTAACTATCAAGTACATTCAACATACCTGTAATTCAGAACAGAAAACAGTGCTGTCAAGCTCAGTGTAGCACATTCACCTGACAAAGAAACCAAAGTTAACACAAAAAAGGTGAATACTGATACCGACAGCACGCAGGCAGACAGCAGCCGACTTTCATACGCTCTGAACCCAATTGACAGGTAAAACACATTAATATGACAACATTCTAACTCACTTAAAGGGCTGCAACTGAGAATGAAACACACACGAGCTGTGTAACTAGAAAAATAGTCGAATATATGACATACCTCCGGGTTCATGACAGACTGACGAGAGGGCGGAAATGATGCAACATATAACTACCCACAGAAATGATGCAACATATAACTATGTGATCGCTCTCCCACAATTCACCAGCGCAGAAGCATTGTGACAGAAACTAAACGAAATGGGATAAATGAAAGATTTTGGTGAAATGAACAACACACAATGAAACACAAACATAACCTGAAAAATAAAACCACAGGACTTCCTTCCCCCAGTTGTCTAGTCTGTTACACTGATATGGGTGTGGCCTTCTGTTCGTGCGACTTGAAGATCTGAAACGCACCTCACCCTCAATTCATCTCCTGAAGGTCGACATGAATCTGAGCTTTTGTATTCACCAGCGGATCGACAGCCAATAGAGTGTGCACGTATAACCAAATCATTCATGGCTCCCCTGGGGATAAACTCCCCACCTCTCTCTATTTTCTGGTCTTTGCTTCTGCTTCTCTTAGTTCCGCTAACCGCTGCCTGGTTAGTTCCCGTTTTTTTGTGTGTGTGTTTTTGTTACAAACAAGTTTCCATCTTACAGACAAAGTCTTGCCAGAAGTTAGCGGAAGGACTCTTTCTGCTTTTGGAGAAGGCAAACTGTGGGCTAATTCAGTGCTGGGCACTCATGTTACAGCCTCTTTTTTGTGCCAGGGGGGGAGAGGGGCTTATGAGGTGTGGGCGGAGGACTGCTGGGGGAGGGCCTGGGAAGCAGAGAGGGGAGGCAGGGCCTCCACAGGGGAGGCGGAGTACAGCAACAGCCTCAGCTTTGAGGCAGTGCTGAGCAACAGGAGTTTGTCTGTGCGAGCGCACATGAACGACGACAAGAGACATCCCAAGGAAGTAGGACATGGCCAAACACTGACCTCCAGCCAGACGACCTGGACACAAGCAAGAGGAGGACGCAGTTAGAAGCTGACGTGCAGACAAATACAGGAGACTCGCCTGAACAAAGGATAGCTTCATTTATGACGAAGCATGCCAGGGGGTGGGGGGGTAGTGAAGTCAAACCAGACAGACAGGCACAGAGAGACTGATGAAAGAGGAGGAGGAAGGCGGTAGAAGGAAAGCAGAGAGGCAAGAGATCATCACCCTGAAGCAAGAGAGAGAGAGAGAGAGAGAGAGAGTATTGGTGTAAGGTACAGGCGGGGCAGGAACAGGAAATATGAAAAGAGATGGGGGTGTCACAAAACAGATAAGGTGTGAGCGTGGAGCAAGGTGAAGCCAGACAGTCAGAGAAGGTGAGGAGGTGAGAGGTGGACGTCAGGAGGTGAAAGGTATGAGGGGACTGCTCTTGAGTTCAGGATTGTCTTTCCTGATCACCCTCCTGTTTCTGGGGAGCCTGTTCACCACGGTCACCTGGTACGTCATCGATGAGGGGTAAGTGAGCTCTCGGGCCCTGATTCACGTTGGCAGGATGAGTAGACTTTTGTCTCTCTGGTGGGTCACTGGCACGTTTTCAGGTTGTTATTGTTACTTCAGGGGAAGAGCTGCATCTGTGGTGGATCCTAACCGACTTCCAGTGAACATGCTCACACATGGCGTGCTTCATTTCTTTTTCTTTTTCTTTTTTTTTGTAGAGATAAATAAATGACTGGCTTCAATTCAAGACAGCTGCATTGTTAGACACTGATCCTTTCTGAGCTGCCTGAAGAGCCAGTGGCCGGTAGCATGTGACAAGGAATCATGTTTCCTGACAGTAAGATGTGCTTGTCAGTGGAAACACAAAGCCTGGTGGTTGTAGCAGCGATCACCGGGGCGGACTGGTGATCTGAACGCTCTGGGAAAAGACCAGAACCTTCTGATGAGCGGCCGTCCGATGCTGGCTGCCGGGCGTCCGGCCTATTGGAGAGATGCATTCAAACACATCTGAACTTACACCTCAGCCTCAGTCGATCTTTGACCATAAAGTTCAATTATCTACTCGTTTACGGTGCCTCCACCTGACCTGGAGCTCAGTTTCTCAGAACACTCAGTGGGGAAAGAAAGAGTGAAACTCACAAGCGAAGTCCCTCGCTGACACTCGCAGTCCGGCAGAGGAAAACAAGTCATTGTCCGGTCCTTGTGGCACGATTCATCCAGGTGGTCTCAACACCTGAGTTTTTGTCTTGCAGCACAGACAGTGTGTGTCTTCGTCCCCCACGTGTTCATAGAAAATCAGCAGACAGGGAGGAAACTGTGAACCTGTCATAGAACCAGAGGAAGAGGATGGACAGGGAAGGTTTCTGGAGGAGTGATTCTTCCTTTTCAGGGTTCAGAGATTTCGCACAGACACAATGAAAGTTTCAACGAATGTGGTGCTTCTTTGCTCCAACTGCTGCGGATCAGATCTCGGCCCGACACACCTGATTCGAATGATGGGCGTGTTAAAAGGCGACTCGTCGTTTCAGTGGATTCAGGTGGTTCGGAGGCACAGAACTTGAAAAACACGCTGAATGACAAACGGCGGTGATGATCGAACGATCTGTCAGGAACCTGACGGATCACCGTCAGTCCGTTAGTGACGCTGAGCCCAAGTGTTTCGACTGAAACCTGAAGTCACCCGGCGAAATGCCAAATGTTATTATTAGTCAACACGAGACACAGCGACGTGGTTCCACGGCTCTCTGACGGTGAGGGCCCATAAGGGACGTTTGCTGTTTCAATCTTTGCTTTGGGTTGAAATCTTTAAAAAAAATCAAATAAAATAGACAATGCGAAACAAGAGACGCCAAGGGCAGATGTTACGACATCCTGAAAGGGGACCACGGTCTCATGAGCATTGTAGCAAAGGTCTGTGTACTCTGGTTGTTCATTTATGATTTGGGAAGCTGACATCTGAAACGACCGTCTGCCGCCGCCAGTCGACTGATGCAGGTAATAATGTGCTGCCACCAGCATAGCGGCACATTTTAAGCCACGCCCCTCAATCCAAATTGAACAAACACTAGTCAGGTTCACACAGTCGGTGGTGGTACACAGTGGTGGTACCGCCCTGATGATCGGATCGGGATGAAATTCACAATCCAGGAAGTCGTGTCACTTTTGTTTTTTTGACTGCAGAGAGGAGGATGTTTGTGGCCAGGTGGTTCCAGGTGTTATCACCACTCGTGTTAGTGACGGTTCATCTTAAGAAGCAGGGACAGGAGGGTCGGAGATCGTAAAAAAAAAAAAAGAAAGTTCAGGGTGCATGTCTCCTGTCTCGTCACACTAGTATATGCAAAGAGCTGTAAACCTTGAAAGGCCGTAGTCATTATAAAGGTCCATTCAAAGGGCGAAATGTATGTCGAGTGTGTTAAGTTTCACTCAGACAAATGATAAGCTGGAAAAGCAGGTGACGGAGAGATATGATGAAGGAACTAAAGAGGGAAATATTCCCTGGAGAACCCCTTCAACCAGCAAAATAATACAGACACAATGAATGTTCTGTCTCTTTCTTTTTTTAAACGTAAATGACAAACTGGTCACAAATCTAAATTGAAACTGGAGAAAAAAAACAAACAAGGAGTAAATTCAGACACTATGTAAAAATATGAATATTTGTATATATTAAATGGTATATAACTTGTATAGTATTTGAATCCATATTTAAATGTTCAATTTGTTTTCATGTCTTTGTTTCCATAGCAATGTGGAACCTCACAAACCGCCTCCTCAAAAGAAAACCCCCCCGAAACCCGAAGCCCTTTGTAAAGGCTGCAAGTGAGTACAGACAGTCACAACTAATCGAACACGATAAAGTTCTATTCGCTTCCATCAATCGACTTTGTGTTTGTGTGTGTGTGTGTGTGGTTGTGTCACAGGGAGCTAATCACCAAAGTAGTGGCCCGTTATTCCAAACCCTGGATTAAGAATGAGAGCAGCTACGAAAAGTTTAGGTAAGAAAAGGCAGCGTCTCTCAATCCTTGTCACATTTCCTGTGCGCTGTGTGTCAGGAGAAATACACGCTCTGCTCAGAATAACAAGAAAAACAACAGGGCAGCGATCATGTGACCTGTGGGATAAGACTGCTTTCATTCAGTTCAAACTGGAAATGTGCATTTGCTGAAACCACATGACCGGAAAGCTTCCACATCTGCTCCTCAGTCTTGTTAGTCGAGTGGTCGTTGACGAGGCCCGGTTACTCTTGACAGTCCCGACTGCCTGCGTTCCACAGAGCTCAGCTGAGCAAAAGCTGCAGTGGTTTCAACAGGGCCATCATCACCCAAGCCAACACTCCAGTGGGATCAAAGATTGTGTACGATGGGGACAAGAAGAAGACCCTCCAGGTGACCCCGGACATCTTCAAAACCTTCATAAAGGTAAAGCATTCCGTGGCTATTAGGCAGCACGTTTGGGGAGATTTCTTTATTTAATTTTTTGATGAGGATGTGCTTGTGGTGGACAACCAGCAGAAGTTCTGTGGACATTTTGCATGAAGAGGAAGTGCAAATGATTGCGTGCTGTCTGACTGTTAATATCAAATACTACTTTTTATTTTCCTTTTAAATCCAGTTGAGTCAAGTTTTTGTCCCTTTTGCTTTGTTTTTTGGAAACAATAATAAAAAAGTCTCTACACGTCTTCACTTCAGAGACACAAGGGGCAGAGGCAATTAAGTTTGCGTTAGGTTGAACGGCTCATTATGAGACCGGCATTCCCCAGCTTGATATGTCTTTAAAAACATGTCTTTCCACATTCCCGTCATTCTCAGATCGTTTGGTTTGCTCATGTATAGGATGCTCCTGTAGGACGTTGTCACGTCCTATGTGACAGGATAATGTCTTCTTGAAAACGTCCCATAGATGTCAAACCTGAGAAATGTCTGAATGTATTTACCAACAGCAGGACGGTTCACAGGTGCATAAAGGAGCTTGAGCTGGCCTTGATCCTTTCTGCCAGCAGTCAGGGACCATAAAAAGATCAGCGCCGCTCCCAGATCACTTAATGTATCATTTAAAGGCAATGGAAACTAGCTTCAGATTTCATCCCCTGACCCGGAAGTTTGTCTGGGTGGTTGGTCCGAGCCACCGCTGGGGTCATCTGACAACAAACGCACAAACAACTTTCAGCCTTGTAGACTGAGATGTTTCTGTTATTTCTGAACATTGCCTTTTTTTTTCTTCTTCTTTTTTCTTTTCCCAGAAACGTTATCTATTCCCTCACGGCGTTCAATCAGATATAAAAGTGTCCGGCTGTGAGATTAGATGAGTTGGTCCTTTTGTTCAACACCTTTTCTGGTAACAACGCAAACCGGTCCAGCGGGTGTGATGTAACGAGATTCCCGCAAAACAGTCATAGCTTTCCGTCTACTGCGACTGAAGGGAAACTGTCCAATGTAGGGATTCTTTGTGACCAAGTTGATGATTTCAGGAGCATCCCTTCTCCAACAAGTCACTGGGTACTTGTGCTGTTGTTGGGAATGGAGGCATCCTCTCCGAAAGCAGCTGTGGGAAAACCATCGACTCAGCTGAGTTTGTCATGAGGTGAGAGAAGTTTCCCATGTAGTAAGCTAAAAGTCATCCGCCCATCTGTGTGAAATTAGTTTTATTCTCCCCCCCAACCCAGGTGCAATCTACCTCCTTTGGAAAACGGTTATGAGAAGCACGTCGGCGTCAAGACTGACCTCGTGACGGCAAACCCCAGCATCATCACGGAAAAGTGAGCTAGAAGGAAGTTGTTGGTGAAACGGTGACACTCCTCGTCCCCTCCTCCTTGACGTGTGCTGTGTCTTACTCCACAGATACGGGTCTCTGGTGTCACGCCGGCGTCCGTTCGTGGAAAAACTGAGCACCTATGGAAACGCCCTGATTCTGCTTCCGGCTTTTTCCTACAGCTTAAACACTCCTTTGTCCATGCGAGTTCTCTACACCGTCCAGGACTTTCAAAGCCCCACCCGGCCCATCTTTTTCAACCCCGAGTACCTTAAGAATCTGACGCTCTTCTGGCGTACCCAGGGCTTGAAACCAATTCGGCTCAGCACTGGCCTAATGATGGCGAGCATAGCGCTGGAAGCCTGCGCCGATGTGCACCTGTACGGCTTCTGGCCCTTCAGCAATCACCCGCTGGGTCTCTACACCCTGACTAACCACTACTATGATGACAGAAAGCCGAAGCCAAAGTTTCACGCCATGCCCGCTGAGTTTGACCTGCTGTTGAAGCTGCACGAGCAGGGCGTGCTCAAGCTTCACCTGGGAGACTGTCGACCAGAGCGAAAGTAGTCGACTATTCGGGAACACACGCTTGCAGCCCAACGATGAGTCCAATCACTCAGTCGATTCACTAATAATTGGCTCATCAAGCCAAGAAATTTTTGCACTGAAAGACTGCGAACATGCTGTGAACAATGTACGAAGAACTGTATTTATTACCACAGATGATCCAGCTGGGGTCTGGAGTTTTGAATCGAGCAGGAAGCCTTCATGAAGCCTTTGTGAGCATCTCATGCCTTATGTTGAGATTACTAATGACACTCGCGTAATTGACCAACCTTTGGATCAGACTGAATGTATCTAACGAATACCTCCGTTGTCTGTGTGAAAGACATGCTCTGAAAGCATTAAATGTGAAAAAAAAAAAAAAAAATCACACAGTTATTTAACCACCAGAAGTTTTTTTTTTATGGTTTTTACATCAGGCTCACTTTGTTCTTACCTTGCTGAGACTGCTGCCCGTCAGTGGGCTGCAGTTGTCAGACGCTCCCGTGCGAATGCTGAGCCAAGAATCGATCAGGTGCCTCCAGACCTCCACCGAGGGTTTTGACAAATTCACTCAGCGGTCGTGTCAATCACGAATTAAATAACGATACACTTCAGGTTCGGAACAAACAGGGGAGAAACCAACCTCCTTGGCGGAGGTAATTAGTCAAATGTTCTGGGGGTCGTTTGTCATGAAGGTCGTTACTGAGACTGCAATAAGATTGTTCATTATCGGCACTCACATATTGGTACTTTTTTATCTAGGAGAAACTTGTATTTATATGTGTATTTAAATACTGAATCAATGCAGATTTCACTGACTTCAGGAGGATGATTTGAATTGTGCGACCCGTGGTGGTGATCGGAGTGGGTGATAACTTTGGGGGAAGCGTTTATCATAGTTTGGAAGAAAATGTGGAAGTGATACTTGTGTTTTTGTCTCACGTTCATGTTCATCAGGCACATGAATTATCTATAGAACATGCTGGGGGGGGAGAGCAGATGTGAGAACCACGTTAATGTTTGTCATGTTTTTTTTGTACTTTTCTTTGTTCTCAACACAACTAAGAGGGAAATGAATTTCAAATGAAGACATTTTTATCATGATTTAGTGTCCTTGTGTCATTAAGTGAGAATTAGAAAAAAAAAAACCCACAAACTGAGTGCATGTTCTCTTTCTACTACTTCTACAATGGTTTTATTTTAGAGGACGACAGTTGAACATTCATGTAATCATCTATGAATTTACTGGTTTGTTAATTAAAATGGCTGAACCCTCACGTTACCTTCCGGAACCACATAAAACAGATGATGAACTGGCGGGTTACCCGTCAGGCCAACATAATGCACAAAGAAACATCCTTGACCATACATGCTTCCTGTTTTACTGATATTTACAGTCCAGTCCAGTAAAGTGTTCATACAAATCCAGCGCTGGTATTCTCAGAGTTGGACTCCATCAGAGGCGAATTAAGCTCCATCTCCCCCTGCTGGCTCATTTCAGCATTGATACATCAAAATATGGCCTCACCAAATAATTGATAGATATTTTTAACAACAACAACAACAATAATAATTATCTGTGTGTGGAGAAACAGGACCTCAGGTCCAGGGGATAACAACAGATTTTGGCAAAAATTATAAAGAGTCTTTATTATAAAATCCAAGGTGAACACAAACCAACTCAGAGACACAAGTTAGAGCAGATAAGGGAAACAGTGGGGAGAGAGGGGAAAAACATACACAGGAAACCCCAATCCACCAGAAACCACTGGAAATAGAGGAGAAACAGGGAAAAAAAAAACAAAAAACACAAGCCCAAAGCGATACAAGTAAAGTCGATGGGCCACATGGGACCAAAACAATGTTGACATTTTTCTACTGTGTGCTCAGTACACTACAACATTACATGTGCAAGTGATGACAGGACTAACAACGACAACCTAAACACAAATAACTGATGTATTTATATGTATGTAGGTAAAATCGGAGTAAGTAGACGACAGAATTTATTTCGCATTTTAGCTGTTAGATATGAGTCCATGCGTACGGTTCTGTGAAAACCACTTCGCCAAGTTTACTCTGTATATCCTGCTTCGGGGCGTCACATATTTACATGTGGCTCAGACATGCAAACATCTGGATCATGATCACTCACAGTTCTGAGGAAAAATAAATAGTACCTAGGGAGAGTTAGAGAGAACTCTTTCTTTTCCTCTGTTCCTGTCCACAAATTCATAATGGTAGAACTGTGAACCATCTCTGAGGTTACATCTGTGTGGGGTCACCGCATCCAACCAATTAGGTCGTTAATGGGATGACATGTTTGTTTCTTTTTGGAGAAAATAGCCCGCTGCCACAAGCTGCCGTTCCAGAGTGCTCGTGGGATTCCACTCCTATCGGCGGTGACCTTGTTGTACATCCAGCTGTAGCACTTTGCACATTCCCAATGGCCAGTCTCTTCAGGGACAGTCTGTTTCATTTCAGAGAATCCCAAAACACACTTTCCCTTTTTTTTTTGTTCATACATTCTCCAGGCAGTTTGGCTGTGAAGTCATTAATGAGGGCAGTGACAAACACAATGGGTAAAGGGCTTGAGGATGGATCTTTGGAGCTCATTCACATCTCCTAAGTAATTGTTGACTAATCAGTTCCACAGTCCCAGTCTTAAGACCAGCATCCCTCAGGGCTCCATCCCGGAGCCCATTCTATTCTATTCTATCTCCCTAATGCCTCTGCCACTTGATCTCTTTCCAAGACGTCCCCTATCACTGTTATGTCAACAACGCTCTACCTCAGAGGGACACGTCGTGATCCACCGATCACCACGTTGAAGTGAGCGGGAACAGTTTTCTTAAAACCTCTCCGACTCAGACATTCTCTTAGAGCATGTTAAAGTTCAGCCGTCAGCGGATGAACTGCCAAAGTGACAGCAAACTGACTCCGCTGACATGACATGGAAAGACATCTCCTCTGTCTCCTGCGTCTTCTGTCAGTGAAACGTCAGCCTCTACTTCTGTAATTCGCCTGAAAGGCATGCAGAGAATCATTGCTCTCCGCCAAGCAAAATCAAACACATCTCACTCTGACAACAAGGAACGATAGCCCGGTATCACCCCCCCCACACACACACACACAGCACTACACTCCCAGGGTGCTACTTAAGTTTCCAAAATTTCCAGGACAAGGTGTTGCCTTCAGCGAGCCGCAGATGGTTGCTATAGAAACATCGTGCAGTGTTTTGTCAGACAGGCAGACCATCTTTCTCCATTCAGAAAAATAATAATAATTTAAAAAAAAATCCCTTTTAGCACCTAAAGGCCTAGTTTGGACTATGATTGGTTCATTTTACAAATCCCCGATAATTCAGACAAGGATAAACTGGTTTACTGACAATTCTTTTTTTATGACCCCCCACCCCCCAAAAAGAAGACGCAGACACTTTCATTAGTACGCATTTCTGATTTATTTTTTTGTAGGAAAATATGTCCTCTAACATGCAAATTCATCATAGAATATGAAAACAAATGTTTGCCATGTGAGTGCGATGGCCCTCAAAAGAAATGTACATTTTTGGAGACAAAAAAAGGCATAAAACTAAACCAGTATGATGATTTTTGTCACATCCCACATAGGTGAATATAAGACACATGAAGGGAAAACAGCACATTGTCGCTATCATCTTTCCTCAAAACAGACACAATAGACTACTTCTAGTGCAGCAGGTGTTCTCTGCCTGCGCCGACCACACCCCATACCTGTATAAATAGTGGTTGCTCAACCTGAAATATCACAGACTCCATTTTCACAGGTGGGTTTTCATCCCCCAACCTGAATGTAACTCTACAGGTCAGAGTGTTCCCACTCTGTCCTGGTTTGGCTTTAGTCTGGTTTCATGTGTGTCCAAACCGGCCTGTTTTGGAGAGATGTCACAATTCCCAAAGAAAAGAAAAACCACATGTCTTTGAGCCACTAACGTCCAAAGAGCACGTTCCCCCCCCCCTTTCTGTTTTGCTTTCATTCACAGTCACTCAATAGACAACAGAGACAAAAGGACAAGACAATGAAGTCACTGTGCTCCAGGGTGATTCATATGACCTGGATACACCGTAAGTTTCCCCAAACACAGACAAACCTCAAGTCACTTAACCTAGAACAGCTTCTAGGCTGTATGACCAACCTACAACAAACGTCCCCACCTCAGTGGCCATTTCCAACAGTTGCTCTCATTCAAACAGCATTAAAATAGTTGTGGAAACTTTTTCAACTAGGCTGACTTGGCTTCAAGGGGATCGACTGACACTTTGGCTTAATGCGATCATCGTGGCGTCAGCGGAGCCCGTGTCAGTCCCCGCTCGGGGAGAGGTTGAAAGTAGTCCTTCTGCTGATTTATGTCAGTGCGCTGCTCCAAACACGTGGAGTCTGTCGGCGGAGGCCAATCAGACGGGTTCGTTCTGCTCAGGCATGCCGCTGTTTTGCATTTACGTAAAAGAGGTCACGTTACAAACGTGCGGCCTCACAGCTTTACATGACGGAGGGCGCGTCGGGAAATTCCCCCTTTTCACTGAGAAACATGCTGATTTTCATTCACTCAAAGACGGCGTCATACGACGGTTATCGAGCATTCCTGTGAATATCTGGCTCTTCCTGCCGTTCGCTAGCATCCATACACAGCGGTTAACAAGGTCTCAGAACAATGTTGGAAAAGGAATGACAGCGTTTATCAAAAAGTAGCCCGTAAGCTCACTAAGTACATTTAAATACTGATACTGAATCACACAAGGGTAAGTCGGCTTTCTTTATTATTTATGTAATGAAGTCACTGTAGCCTACAGTTTATAAAAATATATTATGTCCTTTCACATTTCTTGTTTTGAACAATTGGAAGGCAATTTTAAAACACAATAACCATAAATAACCCCACGACTAATTAACTTCTTTCCTTTATTTTACAAAACACCTTATTGAGAAAAAAAAGAGAGTTGTGTATAAAACACTGACTTGAACATGTATTTCGACTGTTCTTTTCTATTCAAAAAGCAACATGAACTGTAATACAAAAAAAATAAAAACCCCACATTAATAATAATAAATGTTAATTATTCAAAGAACAAAAAACCAAACGGGTGATTTTTACAAAAGGGTTGGCATTTTCCATGTTGGAGTAGCATGGCCACAGTATTCCAAAGCTACAAACAACCAGGCTTCACAACAGCCTGTAAGATCTTGGCACTGACACTTGCATCACACGAACAGTGTTTGGTCTCGTTGTAAATACAGTAATGGCTTCAAACGTTTTTTCCATTACACATACGCGTGGTGATATTGCAGCCTTGTGCATCTGGTAAATGGGGAAGACTTAACCGACACAAGGCCTGTTGAGAGGAAAGCACAGTACAGCTGGTGAACTGCTGCTGGATGCGCGTAGCATTGGCAAGTGGTGCGTTCTCCCCAGCAGAGGGTGGTCCACGACAAGGCAAAGAGAACCGAGGGCCTTGTTCAACAGCCATATGGAGCCGCAGAGAGAGAAAGAGACTGAGAAGTAGAAGAGAAGAGCTACAGGGACAAAAAGAAAATCTTTATGCACCTTTCACAAAATCCCATACATGTACTGAATATATTTATATATGTATATGTATATAAAAAAAAAGCCACCTGCTGCAACTCATCAGTTCCCGACTCGTGTGGCACAAAATACAAACACAAAACATGTACAAACACACAGTCAAATGCAAAGTCACACCAACGTGGGACTGAAACGGACACTGGAGAGAGAGAGAGAGCCGACACAGAACACGACTGACAGGACACAGCCCTCAGGAAGGTCATCCTCTCAACTCGTCACACAGTCACTGCTGCAGGCGCCGCCCTCACCGCCGTTCGTTTTATTGCATTTAAGTCGGAGTGACGTCATTACACTGTGAAGTCATCGCTTTAGTTTGCCGGGGCGTACCGATGACGCGGCAGCCCATCCCCCCTTTGCATTACGATGGTACTTGCTGTCATTGTCATTGTGACATCGTCCGCGGGAACCAGGACGCCGATATGTAAATGTCTTTGCAGAGGAGCAGTCAGAAAATGAGTTCAGCCAAATCTGGGATCAATCTGATTTGCGACAGAACTCATTATCGTTCGACTATTTTCCCAAAAGCTCAAGTCCCTAAGTAAGGTTGAACACCCCAGAAAGTAATTACCTGCTTGAGGACTTGAGGAGAAACGAGACAAGAAACAGGTGTGAAGTTTCAAGTTTGATAGTGATAGCACAGACAAACTGTCAGCTGCAACATCACACACATCTTCTCAGGTTTGCATGATTCTTCAAGGCACAAATGGTGTTTAAATACTGAAGGAAGATTTCAACAACCGATCACCCAGTCCGTAGTATATACACCGTTTGAACACACGTCTCTGACATTGGTTTAAATCCATACAGAGGGCTTGCCCTCCCCCGATTTGCTGCTGCTGCTGTTGCTGCTGCTGCCCCCTCCGCTGCTGCCTCCTTTGCCATGCTTGAGTCTGTGCTTGCGCTCTTTCTGAGGCTGCGGCTGCGGCTGCGGCTGAGCCTGAATGATGTTACTCTGGGGCTTATCGTCCTGGTTGTCCCCGAGCTGCTCCTCCGCCCGGTGCTGCTGACTGTAGGCCTGGATCGCGGCCTCCAACTGCTCATGAGCCTGCTGGATCATGTCTTTGTTGAGAGCCACGCGGGCCTCACCTCCGGTTGGGAAATTGTCCTCATTGCTACCAAACTGTTGCTGCTCCTCTTGGGCGATGTTAGCCCGGTTCTGCTTGCACGCCATCTTAGCATTGCTAAGGTCAGTGTACGGCATCTGCTCTGGTTTGACCACAATGTTGTAGCCCGGTGGAGCCGACGGGGTGTTCCACGAGAAAGGGTAGCCGACATAATCAGCGGCGCCATCGCCACCGACCCCTCCCTCTGAGCCCGCCTCAGGACCTGTATCCCCCACTGAGCCCTCCACCCCCACGTTGGTGCCAAGCAAACCCAACTGGTACTCATCCTCCTGCGGTGGGCCGCGCCGGCGGCGGAGGATATCGCAGATGGAGCCAATCCCCAAATGGAGCATCTCCCAAACATTGAGCGTGAGGCAGAGGACCGTGACGCCGTACATGATGCGTAGAAAGATGGTCTTCTCCGTCGGCCGTGACACAAAGCAGTCGACGCTGTGGGGACACGGTTTCCCCGAACACACGAACACAGGTGTCACGCGGAAACCATACAGCAGATACTGGCCTGCAAGGAACCCCGCTTCCAGCACCGTGCGGGTCACCAGCTGCAAAACGTAGACGCGCATCAGCCCCTCATCGCGGATACGCTTGCGGCCATCGTGGCGGACTTTTGGTCTCGGCGTGGGTTGCAGTGGATCCCGTGGCCTTTTTGGAGGTTCAATCTCCGGCACCTCGTAGATCATGGGATCGTCCTCCTGGTCCTCCTCGGTCTCCTCGATGCCTCGGTGCTGCCGCGCTCCGAAGCAGATCTTCCTCGGCTTTCTGTGCGTGTACCCTCCTCCCCCTGTTCGGACGGCAACAGAGCCAGCGACTCCTTTGGCTTCGTCCAACCGTGCGATCTTGTTGATCGCATAGCCCATGTACATGAGAGAAGGCATGGCCACCAATATGATCTGGAAGACCCAGAAGCGCACGTGCGACAGAGGGGCGAAGGCGTCGTAGCAAACATTCTCACAACCCGGCTGTCCCGAGTTACAGACAAACTTGCTCTGCTCGTCATAGTAGATGGACTCTCCCCCAACGGCGGTGAGGACGATGCGGAAGACGATGAGCACGGTGAGCCACAGCTTCCCCACGAAGGTGGAGTGGTTGTGGATCTCCTCCAGCAGCCGCGTGAGGAAGCTCCAGCTCATGGTGTCGCTGGACAGTGGGGCAGACAGTGTCCCTCTCTCACCTGTTCACAGACTCTGGAGAGGACAAGGAAACACAAGAGGGACAAGAGGAAAGAGTTAAAGGAAACGACTAAAAAACAACTGGTAGGAATAATTTTGGTGAGACTTTTAACTTCTGCAAGTTCAGCGACAATAATTGACTTCATAGGAACAAATATACAGTTTTTTCCTCAGAAATACAGATTTGTTTTTATTTTATTATTTTAAAAAAACCAACAACTTTAAATTCAGAGCACAGTGCCACATTGAGACTGTTGTCAAGTTCAGTCTTCGAGGGAATTAGAGGACCAAACAGGGTGGAAAGAGGATATCGGTATTAAAAAATACCATCAAGCATCACTGAGAAGGAGAAATAATCCAAATAGAGAATTCACTATCGCCAAACACACACACACACACACACACACACACACACACACACACACACACACACACACACACACACACACACACACA